>CM056050.1:596545980-596862211 GCA_029574335.1 Rana kukunoris | reverse complement strand
GATTGCGACGGAAAATTACACTACGCCGCCGTCGTTTACTGGACAAAATCTACCTGGATTCCACGTAGAGCACAGGTAAAAAACGGCGGCGTAGTGTATTTCTGATACGCTACGAGAATCTAATTCTCTCTTAATCTGGCCACTGATTTAAAAAAAAAATATCCATAAGCTGTATTTACTACTCAGTATTCCAGTCTTTTTGCACAGGTAGGTGTTCCAGGTGTTTGTCGTTTTCTTTTGGTTTTAATAAACTGTCTGGGGATTCCTGAGAAAAGGAAAGAATAATGTAATGACACAAACATGCAAAAATGGCAGAAAGAAATATGCTGCTTGTATCTGAAGTCCACATATTAATATAGTTCATCCGAAATTATTCACAGCGCTTCACTTTTTTCCACATTTTGTTATGTTACGGCCCTTATTCCAAAACAAATTAAATTCATTATTTTCTTCAAAATTCTACAAAACAATACCCCATAATGACAACACGAAGAAATGTGTTTTAAAATCGTTGCAAATTTATAAAAAAAAATCCCATGTACATACATTAAAGTATTTACACCTTTGCTCAATACTTTGTTGAAGCTCATTTGGCACCAATTACAGCCTCAAGTCTCTCTGAGTATGAGGCTACAAGCTTGGCACACCTATTATTTGGGCAGTTTCTCCCTCCCATTCTTCTTTGCAGGACCTCTCAAGCTCCATCAGTTTGGATGGAGAGTGTCGGTGCACAGCGATTATCAGATCTCTCCAGAGATGTTCAATTGGGTTCAAGTCTGGGCTCTGGCTGGACTACTCAAGGAAATTCCCAGAGTTGTCCCACAGCCACTCCTTTGTTATCTTGGCTGTGTGCTTAGGGTTGTTGTCCTCTTGGAAGATGAACCTTCTCCCCAGTCTGAGGTCCAGAGCGCTCTGGAGTAGGTTTTCATCAGGAATGTCTCTGTACATTGCTGCATTCATCTTTCCCTTGATCCTGACTAGTCTTTGATTTTCTGCCGCTAAAAAAACATTCCCACAGGGTGATGCTGCCACCACCATGCTTCACTGTAGGGATGGTATTGGCCAGTTGATGCTTGTTATTCCAGACCAAAGAGTTTAATCTTTGTTTCATCAGACCAGAGAATTTAGTTTTCTCATGGTCGGAGAGTCATTCAGGTGCCTTTTGGCAAACTGCAGACAGGGTGTCACTTGACTTATACCGAGGAGTGGCTTCCGTCTGAGTGACCATCATGTTCTTGGTCACCTCCCTGACTAAGGCCCTTCATCCCTGATCACTCAGTTTGGCTGGGCGGCCGCCTCTTAGGAAGAGTCCTGGTGGTTCCAAAGTAACTTCTTCCATTTACAGATGATGGAGGTCACTGTGCTCATTGGGACCTTCAATGCTGTAGACATTTTTCTGTACCCTTCCCCAGATCTGTGCCTCCATACAAATTATGTGTCAGAAGTCTACAGACAATTCCTTGGAATTCATGGCTTGGTTTGTGCTCTGACATGCACTTTTCAAATCATGTCCAATCAACTGAATTTACCACAGATGGACTCCAATCAAGTTGTAGAAACATCTTATGGATGATCAGTGGAAACAGGATGCACCTGAGATCAATTTTGAGTGTCATGGCAAATGCTGTAAATACTTATGTACATGGGATTTTTTCCATAACAAAATAAATAAAATTGCAAACATTTCAAAAAACTTCTTTCATGTTGTCATTATGGGGTATTGTTTGTAAAATTTTGAGGAAAATAATGAATTTTTCTTTATCGTACATCACGAGACACAGAGCAGCCCTAGTAATTACTATGTGGGTTATACGCCACCTATAGGTGAATGGACACTGGCACACCCAAACAGACAGGAAGTCCCCCTCTATATAACCCTCCCATACAGGAAGTACCTTTTTCGCCAGTGTCTCAAGGTGTTGGTCACAGTGGTTGAAGTGCTATGCTAAAGAAGAGCCCCGTTGCAGAAACCCTTGGCAGGATCAAGGGGCTATGCAGTCGGATCCATTCAAGATGCCAAAATAAGAATGGCTAAAATGGAAGGTACCCGAGCCTTGAGGAAGAAAAAGCAAGGTCTCTTGCCTGTAATGCTCATCTTTTGAGGGCTGGACCTGGGATCCAGGTCCTTGGTCACATACCTTGGTTTCCTATTGGTCACACAATGTAATAGGTGGTCTCCCTGACCATATTTGGAACGTGGTGGGGTTGGTCAAATTAGAGACACCTTTTAAATGTTGTGTTTTATGTATGTTGTTTACTAAAGCATTAAACTGGAAATTACTTTAGGCTAATAGAATGGACTTTGGACAGTACAAGTAAATACTGTAGAAAATCTATAAATATTTAATTCATAAAAAAAGATTAGAACAGGTATACGAAGGAACCCTTGACTTAACTTTCAGGCTTAAGACAACCCCTAATAACAATTACTATATCTATACTTCTTGCAGCACATGGGAGTGTGACACAGACACATTATCTCTTCTTTACTCCCTACGGGTCCACATCTGACGCTCCTTGTTGGACACTAAGCCTACAAGCTATCCAAACATTTTGAGCTACAACAGATTCCTGGCCTCGTTTTAGGGACTTTAGTGGGATTACCCACTGTCTAGTTTCAATTATCATCTCTCTCAAATCGTGCATGTCCTTAAAGTTTCATTACTTCATATACAACAGTGTTTTAAAGTGCCTACCATATGCCTTCTTGGCTGGCTAGGTAACAACGCTGTATATGCCACAATTTATTACGGTCTGATCCACACATTTGTTGCGAAGACCTGTTTAACCTACCTTTATGCTCCTGATTAAGCGTCTTGGACGCGAAACATGTTGAGTTAAGAGTTAAAAGCAAGATCTACCATCCCGCATATCAAATCCAGTCCTAAGAATCAAAAAGTTTTTGTTTTTGAACAAATCTGTCTGCTCGTGTGTACGCGGCCTAACAGTTGCATTCACAGGGCCAGATTCAGATACACTTAATATTGCGCTGCGTAATCGAAATACTCTACGCTGCCGTATTTCACCAGGCTCTACACCGAATCCTGGTAGATTTTTGCCCGTACGCTAAGGCGGCGTAGTCTATTTCTCGCCGCGTAATCGAAATACGCGATTGGGGGCGTGAAGCATTTAAATTAAGCGCGTCCCCGCGGCGATCGAACTGCGCATGCTCCGTTCAGAAATTTCCCGCCGTGCATTGCGCGAAATCACGTCGTTACGTCATTCGTTGTTTGAGTAGCGTCGTTTACGAACATTCCTATTCCCGGACGACTTACGTAAAAAATAATAAAAGACGTCGGAAAACGTAGAAATTCAACGCGGTAACGACGGCCATACTTAAAGCGGAGCTCCACCCGCATTTTTTTTTTTTCAAAGTTGGCAGCTGCTGACTTTAAATAAGGACACTTACCTGTCCTAGGCGCCCGCGCTGACGGCCCCCCGCGCCGACGCCCCGCCCCGCCGATCCTCGATCCCGGCACCGCCATCCACAGTCAGGGAAACAGACAGTGAAGCCGTGCGGCTTCACTGCCCGTTTCCTACTGCGCATGTGCGAGCAGCGCGGCGCTTTGTGAATGGTCCGGCTGCTTTCTGGATACACACAGAATTCACAAGAAGACACCGAGAAGAGGAGGAGGAAGAAAACCACACCGCGGATCATGAGGGCATATTCGGGACTTCCGCATAGCAACAGCCTATTTAGGTTGAGTATTTTTATTTTATTTTTTCCATTTAATTTTTTCTTTTTTTTTTTTTTAGATTTTTGAAAAAAAATAAAAAATCAGGGTGGAGCTCCGCTTTAACATGGGCTGTCTAATATTAGACCAGCAAAAAGCTGGTATAGTGTTACGTAAAAAAAAGATGACTAAAGGTGCCGTAAGAGATTGCGATTGAAGATCGTAATTTCTGGGATCGCCGGCAAAAGCTCATTAGCATACCCCGACGCGGAAAACGATGGGAAGTCCACCCAGTGGCCACAATTTTATTGCAGCGTAGATCCGAAGGCGTACGAACACGTAATCCAGTCTAATTGAAGCCCGCAGCCGTATTTTCATGGTTTGAGGTTTCCGACTAGCTAAAAAACGCGCGTAATTTGAAATTACTCCAGTCTAACACAAATTAGACAGGCGTAATCGCTCTGTGAATCTGGCCCACAGTATCTAGTCGCCCTGTGTTTTATGCATGTTTTTCTCTGGCAAGGTCCACTCAAATACTAAAGCATTAAAACATAATTTTTTAACCTTGGTGCTGAGCAACCCAAGGGTTCCTCCGGTGGTTGTTTTGGATCCCTTGAACTAGAAACAACTTTTGCCTCTCAGATCAGTAACCACTGGAAGCAATGGTCTTTTTAGCGATCCATAATGGAGAATTTTCCTTAAAGATAATAAATGCAAGAAGCATAGGTATAGTAATTGTTAGCAGGGGTTCCCTGAAGCCTGAAAGTTAAGTCAAGGGTTCCTTCAAGTTAGGAAGATTGAGCAAGCCTACATTAAAGTGTTGTGCAGAGCATTACAGGCATAATCCACCCATTATTGCATCTTGAAGTGAGTGCCATTCTATGCATTAGTACTCTGAGGACTAGAATGAGGTAGAAGAATGATGATGAATTCTTAGGGGGGCATGCATCTGGTTTCACAAGAAGAAAGATAAATGGTGATGGGTGGTAAGTCTTCAGAAGACAGCACAGGAAAGAAGTTGCAAATTTAATTAAACAAAATTACCCATTCATGTAGATAAAACTAATTACGGTACATATACTGTATATGTTTGAACAGTTACCTTAGAGAAGAATATACTTATAGTAAGTTACCTTGTGAATACTCCTGCGTGGTGTTACTTTTGATGATAAAGAGAGGCCCGGAGCAAAACAACAAGCCATCAGCGTAGGACCGGCATGACAGGGTTAACAGAAACCTTTACAAGCCAGGGGGGAGTGGTCATGAGAGGTGCAGTGTGCAGAGGAGGATAGGCTATAAATTCTCCCCCCTCCTTTCCTGGGTAACAGTCTGGGGAGAAAAGTTTTATCAGGTAGGAATTTTGCTGCTGGGGGATTTTTGGCCCTGCCTGATTTTGAGCCATGCTGCCCAGCTGCATGTGGGGACTGATTGGCTTGGTGGGGGGTGGCTGCAGTCTGTTTTTGGGCCGCTCCTCAACCGGGACGGCCACCAGGACTTTTTGCCTGGCGGGGGGTAAGTACCCGCGCAATCGCGGGGGGTACCCATCATTTTGCGGCACCCGGGGGGGTGGGGCTACCCGACATTTCATGGCACCCGCGGCTAGCCACCTCCAATCCAGCCCAGAGGTGAGGGGGCGTGTGGGAGTGGAAGACAACGGCAGACGTGAGGCACCCAGAAAAGCGTCGGTGTAATCCGTGCACGGGTCCAGAGTGCGCTGAGTGAGCGTTGCCAGCTCTGGGCCCTCGGCCGCCAGGCCCGAGTCGCCTGGTGGGGCCATCATCTGAAGGGGACTTCTGGCCCAGAGTTTTCGTTCGGGGGGGGAGTTCGTGCCCAGGACGGAGTTCGCTGCGAGGGAGACAAGTGCTTCGGCTGGTGGGATTTGCTTCCAGGCAGCCCGTAAGTTGTTTTCATCAATTTCTACTTTGTTACAAAATGCTGGTGTGTTGGTAGAGGGACAGGGGGGGTCCCCGTAGTCGTTTGGTAGTGCCCGCAGTGGCGGGGGGGGTAGTGAGGCAAGGCCTAGTGCCAGGGAAAAAAAGGTGGGAGGGGATGCAGGTGTGCATCAGTTGTTTGTAGGGTTGGTATCGTTGGTTATCCATTGGGGGGGGACAATCCCGACGTTGGCCCTGCAGCATCTTGGGTGCCGGTGGCTGGGGCTAGTGACGCTGGGCATTCCAGGTTTAAGGTGTAGGCGGCGGGAGACTCCGCAAAAAGAGGGATCTGGTCCGGTTGTCGGACGCAAAAGAGGAAGTGTATACTTGTGATGAGGTACCCCGGGGGTTCACATTTTATGCAGGAGGTGAGAGAGGAGAGCTGTAAGAGAACGAATGTGTAGAGGTATTTGCGCATTTTGCCTCTGGAGAAGTTAACCTGGTCATGGTTTAGCCTGAGTCCAAAAAAGGAGGATGAAGCAAAGGAGGTATAGGTTTAGACCCAGGACTTTTTGCGTAGTGGTCGCAGTCGTACTCGATCGGGGCGAGCGTGATCAGTGAGGGAAAACTCTGAACACTGTTCAGGGCTTTTCAGTTAACAGGAGGCGATTAGCGAGGCCTATTGTGTTACGGAGGCACGGGAGGGCTCCGTTGCGACGAACTGTTCAGGCAATGCAGGGCGGTGGGACCGGCCATGTAGGTGTAGGGACCTAGGATTTTGGCCTTGGGATGCAGCTAATGTCGGCCCCACGTACGCACGCAACGTTTTTTCAGGGGGGGCAGTGTAACCTTTTCCCCGGGACAGTCAGCCGGACAGAAAAAGGGGGTCTGCTGGCAGTGTACTGAGGGTAACTGCAAGTTTGGGGGGTGCTGCCGGTTCAAGCACGAGGTCTCCAGCTGCGGTGGTAACCATCCCTCTTTCCTGGGTTTTTGTGAGCAAGGCAAGGTATGTCCTGGAGATTTTACGAGTAAGAGGGAGGACTACGGTGATGGTGTAGAGGATGCGACCGTTTCTCGGTAGCACCCCAACAGGGCGGCTGCCCGGTCATTGGAGGGGGGGGGGTTTCAGAGGGTTTTAGCATTCCTTGCAAGCTGGGGGTGGCCCCCCCCCCCATGCCTAACAATTGGTGCTCCGCGCTACGTCACCCTGCGGTGGTTTCGGATACACTGCGGTAGGAAGTAGCTCTGGGCCGAATGGGGTGCCCATTCTCTCCGCCCCCCCCCCTTCATATGAGTTGGTTGTTTTTCCCCTTTGGGGTGGGGCCAAACAAGAGCCGAATAAGGCCGAACGAGGCTATTAGCGCGGGGTATTGTACGGTATGTTACGCCTCAGTTGATGGGGCGGTTGATTGGGTCAGGGGTATGGTCGAGGGGCGGTGATGGCCGAGCCTTACATCGAGGCTGCCTTTCGGCTTCTCCCAGTACACCCGGATAGTTTCCGGCTATTGGTCTGTCACTGGGAGGGGGAGCTCAAGAGGGACAAGTGAGTACCGGTGGGTTGCTCGGTTCATGTGCCTTGTGGGTACGGTTTAGTTTGTTTCTAGAATGGGTGGGTCGGTAGGTGGCTGGAGTGAACTCCTTGGTCCACTATCGGGTCGACTTCCTCAGCGATTGCCCGGCTGGGTCGCGTATCTGCGCAGTGTTTTGGCCACTCTGGAACGCATTGCGGAGCGATGTGGGGTGCCGCTGGCATCCGAGAAAAGGTAGGGGCCGAAGTCGGTCATGCAATTTTTTGGCATAGTAATTGGCTCGGAGGCAATGGAGTGCAGATAACCATGGGACACACTGGAAAGCCTCACGGCAAAAAATTGCCGAGATATTGGGTTCACAGAAAGTACAAATCTGAGCGCGGCAGTCGCTCCTGGGAAAACGTATTTTCGTGTGTCTTATTCTTCCTATGGGGCAAGTCGTTTGTGCGCGCCGCTCGGCAAGCACGGCGGGGGGTTAAGTCACCCAAACACTTTGTGGGTTGGTGAAGGAACACAAGGAAGACCTGTCGGTTTGTCACTCCGTTTTGGAGTCCTCTAACAGTACGGCTCTGTGGATGTTCGGTCGGTCAGCAATGTTGACATGGAACTGTTCACAGATGCGGCCGGGGTTCGGGCTTTGGTGCATTCTTGCAGGGACAGTGTAGGGTGGGTCCTTTGCCCCAGTCCTGGTGCCAGGAGGGTTCACTAAGAACTTGGTTCGGCTGGAACTGTTTTCCGGTAGTGCTGGCGGTGTAATTATGGGGGCCCTGCCATCCGGTCTGTTTACATGGTGATAATCTGGTACAGGTGTTCAACAGGGTGATGGCTCCTCTCCCCCGGTTATTCGTCTCTTGCGGCACCTGGAGCTGCGCTGTTTCCAGGGGTATACCGGGAGTGGACAAGGTTGTGGCGGACGCCTTGTGCCGGTTTGCAGTGGGGAAAGGTTCTGGGTTTGGTGCGTTAGGCAGAGTAGCAAGTGGTCCCCTGTCCAGTGTGTGAGTGGAGGATTCAGTTTGAATCATCTCACAGAAGGTCGGTAAGGTGAGGAAACATGGGCGGCCTAAGAGAAGGTCTGGTTGTTATGGCAGATGCTGGTTCGGGGGGCGGAGATGCAGCTGGCGGGTCCAGAGGTATGGGTCCTGATTCGATATTGTTTGTCCAGGAACATAGAGTCTGGGATGTCACAGTTCAGTTGGTACTCGATAAGAAAAGTTGTTGTCAGTTTGGTATTCTCGTTTGAGTGGCTATAGTGCCTGAAATTTTACTATGGTTTTTGGGTGCGACAAGCGCTCAAGGGATACAGCCAGCAGGTACGACTCGGCACCCAGTATCGTTACATCTTAAGAGGTGTTATGGGGAATGTGTTTATCCGGTATGGGGTTGTGTCGTTTCGGCACAGTGTTTTGGTCTGGCAAATATCTTTGGAGCATTTGGGTGGGCGAGTTAGTTAGCCCCTCCAAGAAACAGTTCAAGGTGGCTGCTGAAGTGTGGGGGGCTCATGAAGGGGCCACACTGCTTCTAAGCAGATCCAAAATGGATCAGAGGGGGTGAGGTAAGTCAGTGCAGGTGGTCACTGTTGTGGGTTCAGACCTTTGCCCAGTCGGGCTGGTGGGGAATTCCGGCAGGTACGCCCGAAGGTGGGCGGTTCAGTTGGTTACATAAGTAGGGGGCTCCAGGGTCACGGTATCAGTTCGTGGCAGGGTTTGGGCCTAGTGGAGAAAGAATTTCCCTGGCGTTCCCTTAGGATTGGGGCAGCGACAGAGGCTGCACGTGATCGTCTTGATGAGGAAACAGTCAAGGGGATAGGCAGGTGGGAGTCGAAGAGGTTTCGACTAGATGCAGGCCACAATGGTTGGTGGGCCTGGCGTAGGGGTAATTTGGTGGTTGCATCAATGGTTGTATAGGTTGCTTACTGTCTTTCAGGATTGGTATGGATTATGGGCCACTCCTTCGGAGATTGGGGGGGCTTGGAGAGTGTATGTGCGACCGGTGGGTCGACATCTGGGGGTCCCGAGACTGCAGGCTTGTGTACATTGGTTGCGTTTCCCAGGAATGATGTGGAAGTAGAGTGGTATCGGAAGTGCACAGGTTTGCACGTTGGGACCGACCACTGGAGGTACTGGTTCTCCATGTAGGAGAAATGATTTAGGGGGTGAGGTCAATGCTGGGGTCGTGAGGTTCCCGGATACGATAGTGGTATGATCGGTCATGGTGGCTAGGACATCATAGAGGATGGCCAGACAGCGGAGGGGGTGAAAAAGAGCTTGGTGGAAGATGGACAGAGAGGTGGTGGGGGTACTGCGGTCAGTGGTCGTCTCTGAGCCAGCCTGTCGGCTTGAGGCCTATGACCAGGGGTTAGATAACGCAGTGCCAACCAAATGTGGTTTGTAAGTAGAAACGGGGTCCTGGCCGTCAGGCATCTGGGAGTTGGAGGTGTCTACATGAAGATACCTTAGGAGTGATGGAGTTTACTGCACAGATGTTGGTATCGATATGGTGGGGGTTGGGCCCGTAGGATGGGGTACATCAAGCATTGAGGGTGTGGAGGTGCGCCCAAAGGCAAGGGGTTACCTTTGGGTGCTGGTGGCGGGTGTTTGGACTTTGCAGGAGAAGAAATTACCCCAAATATGGATGCCATTACCCAGAGGTGGTATGGGTTCTGAAGGGGTGTGATTTCCAGTCTACCAAGGTGTAGCTGGAATGTTGGTTAATGGGGGCACTGCGGTCAGTGGTCGTCTCTGAGCCAGCTTGTCGGCTTGAGGCCTATGACCAGAGGTGAGGTACCGCAGTGCCAATAAAATGTTATAATGTTAAAAGGTTTTACAAGTCAGTGTTAGTGGTGCCTGCAAAGTCCAGCACTAGTATGAGAAGAACTGTTTTTCTCAGGAATTATATGGTTTATATATGTTATTTATTATTGGATGTTATCTAAAATAAAGGAGGCTGCTACGGCCAGTTTTGCTCCAAGTTACAGTGGTGGTCTCATTATTATTAAAGGTTTAAGGGGGAGTATAAACAGTGTGTCCTAGCAGTAAAGGTTATATCTGGGATACCATAGTCAAGAGAGGCCCGGAGCAAAACAACAAGCCATCAGCGTAGGACCGGCATGACAGGGTTAACAGAAACCTTTACAAGCCAGGGGGGAGTGGTCATGAGAGGTGCAGTGTGCAGAGGAGGATAGGCTATAAATTCTCCCCTCTCCTTTCCTGGGTAACAGTCTGGGGAGAAAAGTTCCCACCCACCCTCCCTTTTTGTTATGGGCTTGCTGATAGTGGTGATAATGGTTGAGAGAATTGTTGTTTTGGGTGCTTTTCCTTGTGTTTTGTTTTCTCCTTATGCAGGTACGAGGTTCATGTGTCGTGGGTCGTGGCAGTGGCGGGTGTTTGGACTTTGCAGGAGAAGAAATTACCCCAAATATGGATGCCATTATTACCCAGAGGTGGTATGGGTTCTGAAGGGGTGTGGTTTCCAGTCTACCAAGGTGTAGCTGGAATGTTGGTTAATGGGGGCACTGCGGTCAGTGGTCGTCTCTGAGCCAGCTTGTCGGCTTGAGGCCTATGACCAGAGGTGAGGTACCGCAGTGCCAATAAAAGGTTATAATGTTAAAAAGGTTTTACAAGTCAGTGTGTTAGTGGTGCCTGCAAAGTCCAGCACTAGTATGAGAAGAACTGTTTTTCTCAGGAATTATATGGTTTATATATGTTATTTATTATTGGATGTTATCTAAAATAAAGGAGGCTGCTACGGCCAGTTTTACTCCAAGTTTACAGTGGTGGTCTCATTATTATAAAAGGTTTAAGGGGGAGTATAACAGTGTGTCCTAGCAGTAAAGGTTATATCTGGGATACCATAGTCATGTGGTGTTTCTACTTCAGAGTCATTCATTGGTGAGTACAATGAAGAGTTGACCACTTTTGTTGATCCATTGTTCACCTCGTCTGATCTGTTTTTGAATTGTATCGGTGTTACTTGTCCAGTCTCAGCCTTGTCCAGTTTCTTTGGTGTCACAGGCTCTTTCCTATATTTATATGACACAAAGTTTACAAACTGTTGATTTTTATCTTATAATCAAATTTTATTTTTATTTTATTCATTACATTTCATACAGGATTATGTATTCTTATGCTCTATCTTTTATTAAATACACACTTACATTTATCCCGCTTGGAAAGTCTAAAATTACAATTTCCAAAAATGTACAATTTCCAAAAATGCTTAACGGTCATTCTAATCCCCCCCCCCCCCCCCCAAAAAAAAGAAGGGCTTATCCACCTCTTCCTCTCCCCTCCCTACATTGAGGTGTGGCTGTTTTAACCCTGTCCCCTCTTCTGCTTGATAGGTCTTATATTCCCCTGTTGCAAAAAAAGGGGCCTTGTGACCATAGTGTTGACTTATGTATGTGTGTATTGGAATCTTATAATGACGTGAACTTCTTCAGCTTGGTTACTTCTGCCAAGTTCTCTTAAGAGGCCTTGAGGCCGTGGTGCTAATATGTGTCTATGTATTTTTAAATCTTGTGGTGGAATAATGTCTTCAACTTTCATTCTTTCTAATGGTCCTATTGACCTGCTTCCCACTTTAGTGATATGCTCCTCCTTGTCCACACCCCCCCCCCCCCAAAGTGACGTTGTGTAAAAAATAAAAAAGTTTAAGTATAAGCCGAGTTTTTCAGCACATTTTTTTGTGCTGAAAATGCCCCCTCGCCTTATACTCGAGTCACCTTTTTGCACCTGATCTCCCGGACTTTGAGGACTCGGTACAAGCCACACTTGGCACACATGTAGTCCCTCTTCCTCTAAGTGTGCAAAGTTTGTTGTCTGGGGGACCTACGGCCGGGGGGCACCGATTTTCCAAAGCTGTGCACCCCTTCCATAGACTCCCATGTTAAACATCAGTCCAGTCATGGACAGAGTGAGGCATGGACACAGTGAGGCACAGTGCGGCATGCAGATGGACACCCTAGGCTTATACTCGAGTCAATATGTTTTCCCGGTTTTGTGTGGTAAAATTAGGTGCCTCGGCTTATATTTGGGTCAGCTTATAATGCATTTAATTTTCAAGATGTAATAAAAACTAGACTGTGCTATGGGCAATCCATGCACTCAGTTTTGATCATTTTACTAAAGAAAATAGAATACAGTAATTTTAGCGTTATTCAAAATTATGTTGAATGACACCTTACTACAGATATCTATAATAATTAGACTTCAAATTTTACTGACTCAAATGCAGTGAAATAAAAGTTCAGTTGGCTGTACATGGATTGCTGTACATGGTTTTATTTAGATCCAGTTTGGCAAATTTTGTCAAAGTTTGGATGCCAAATATGAACCTCACTGAAGTCCATAGGAGCCAAATCTTATATATCAGTAACAGACATTTTCTAGGCTAAAAGGCAAGGAATTGTAAAACAAATATCATGGGAGGCAGACCCAGACTGGGACCAAAAAATAGGCTGCATTTTAGACTGAACAACCAATTTTTCCAGGGACTGGTGGGGGGGGGGGGGGGGGTTGACAGGCGTTTGCAGGGGGCAATTGGTGGTGGGAATTCATAGAGTCCTCCACACTGCAATGTAAAGGGACACTGTAATATAAAACGGGACCGCACTGTAAAGGGCCACTGTGATGATTACAGTGCAGTCCCCTTTATATCACAGTGTCCCTTTACATTACAGTGCCCCTAGCAATCACAGCCCCCCCCCCCATTATAGTGCAGTCATGCCCCCTCCTTATCTCTCTAATCACAGTTCCCCTTTTACTCTCTGCTCACTGTGCAGATCTCCAGCTTCTATCGCTCCCTGACATCAAAGTCCGTAGAGCCCCCCCCCCCCTTGCATCAGAGTCCACAGAGCCCCCTTACATTAAATTCTGCAGAGCCCACCTAACATCATAGTCCACAGAGCCCCCTTTACATCAGAGTCAGCAGAGCCCCCTTACATCAGAGTCTACAGAGCCCCCTTACATCAGAGTCTACAGAGCCCCCTTACATCAGAGTCTACAGAACCCCCATTTTGACACGGTAGACCATGGACTACTACTCTCTAGACTAGCGGAAGCGGATCTACCCTGGTTCTCCTCCTTCTTGGAAAACCGTTCACAAACAGTGAAATTCGGATCTTTCATGTCAGAAATGCATACAGTATCATGCGGAGTCCCCCAGGGATCTTCCTTGTCACCGGTACTGTTCAATATCTATCTCTGTCCCCTCTTTGAAATAATCGACAACCAGAAGTTACTTTACCACTCCTACGCAGACGACACTCAACTGTATCTCCGCATCAGCAACGGAAAGGATCACTCTCTTGGATTAGAGAGAACCCTCAAACTAATAGATAACTGGATGACATCCAGTTATCTTAAACTCAATGGTTCGAAAACAGAGCTTCTCCTGTTTCACGCAAACAGGAAAAGTCACCCCACCTCAACTTGGAACCCCCCGCCCATTCTGGGTAAAACTATCACCCCTAGCACCAAAGTCAAAAGTCTCGGAATCATTTTTGACTCCTACATGACAATGAATGCACAAATTGGGTCGGTAGTCAGCGGATCCCATCATCTGCTGCGCCAGTTACGCCGACTCGCCCCTTTTGTCCCTAAAAAGGACATTGCAGTTGTGGTGGGAACAATCATCAATTCCAGACTCGACTACGCAAATGCCCTCTATTTAGGACTCCCCAAATATCAAATCACTCGGCTGCAAGTCATTCAAAATACGGCTGCTCGATTAGTGACTGGTAAAAAAATGTGGGAGTCGATCTCCCTTTCGCTGAGATCTCTTCACTGGCTACCAGGCACTCTGCCTAATGCCGCGTACACACGGTCGTTTTTTGCGATGAAAAAAAAAAAGGGATTTTTAATAACAGCTTACCTGTAAAATCCTTTTCTTGGAGTACATCACGGGACACAGAGCGCATAGTCATTACATATGTTATATGGAGTACCTTCAGGTGTGGACACTGGTGTAATCAACTTCACAGGAAGTTCCTCCCTATATAACCCCCTCCCACTGAGAGTGCTTTAGTTTTGTAGCAAGCAATTTCTCTGAGGTTACACAATGTTCCCACAAAGAGGGGTGGGAGCTCTGTGTCCCGTGATGTACTCCAAGAAAAGGATTTTACAGGTAAGCTGTTATTAAAAATCCCTTTTTCTTGATCGTACATCACGGGACACAGAGCGCATAGTCATTACATATGGGATGTCCCAAAGCAATGCTCCATGAAGGGAGGGAGACCGTAAGGCCAAAAATAGCAAAACAGACACTATATTAGGAGGTAAAATAGCTCCACCAACAGAAAAAAGGGGGCGTGAACCGGGCCAGAGGATTCTATACTGCTGCCCGTAGGACCGCCTGCCCAAATGCTGCGTCCGCAGCCTTTGTGACGTCCAACTTATAGAATTTAGTAAACGTATGTACGGAAGACCAGGTTGCCGCTTTGCAAACCTGTGCCATAGAGATCTGATGGTGTGCCGCCCAAGAGGCACTCATGGCCCTCGTAGAATGGGCCTTAACTGATAAGGGCGGTGGAACGCGCTTCAGACCATAGGCCTGAAAAATCAGCTGCTTAATCCACCTAGCCAAGGAAGACTTGGCAGCCGGCTGACCCTTTTTGGGGCCCTCCGGAAGAATGAAAAGCACATCTGTTTTCCTAATCTTTTCTGTAGCCTTGAGATAGACCCTCATGGCTCGGACCACGTCCAAAGTATGAAGCAATCTTTCCTCTCTGGACTGGGGAGTAGGAAAGAAGGATGGTAGGACTAGGTCCTGATTCAAGTGAAAACTGGATATGACCTTAGGAAGGAAAGAAGGCTGTGGCCGCAGAACCACTCTGTCCTTATGCAGAATCAGGTACGGTTCCCTGCAAGACAAGGCTGCCAGCTCGGAGACCCTTCTGGCCGAAGCCATAGCCACCAAGAAAACCAATTTTCGGGTTAGCAGCACAAGAGGGATTTCTGTCAGAGGTTCAAACGGCTGCCTTTGTAAAGCTGACAAGACCAGATTTAAATTCCAGGGGCAGAGGGGAGCTCTAATAGGGGGATTTACATGCAAGACCCCCTGCAAAAAAGTTTTCACAAGCGAATGTGTGGCCAAAGGCCTTTGAAACCATATCGCTAAGGCAGACACCTGCCCCTTTAGAGTACTAAGAGCTAACCCCTTGTCAACGCCAACCTGTAGGAATCGCAAGACCCTATCAATAAAAAACTTGCGAGGATGCCCTCCTTGAGACTCGCACCACTCCACATAGTTCTTCCAGACTCTGTAATAGATATTTCTAGAAACTGGTTTCCTAGCTTGAATTAGCGTAGATATGACTTGGGCTGAGAGGCCTCTGCCCTTAAGAATTAGGGATTCAGCCGCCAAGCCATCAAATTTAGCTGCTGTGAAGCAGGGTGGTAGATCGGGCCCTGAGACAGCAGATCTGGGCGCAGGGGGAGTGGCCACGGTGCCCTTACTGACATCCTCACGATGAGTGCGTACCAAGCCCTTCTGGGCCAGGCTGGGGCCACCAGGATCACCGGCCTGCGCTCCACCCTGATCCTTCGTAGAAGGCGGGGAATCATCTGTAGTGGAGGGAACGCATACAGGAGAGAAAACTGGTGCCAGGGGCAAACCAACGCATCGGTCCCGTAGGCCGAGGGGTCCCTGGCTCGGGATACGAATTTGTCCAATTTCTTGTTGAATCTTGTTGCCATGATGTCCACATCGGGAACTCCGAATCTTTGGCAAATCTCTTGGAATACCTGGGGTGAAGAGACCACTCTCCCGGGAGTAACTGTTGACGACTCAAAAAATCTGCTTGAGAATTGTCTATCCCTGGGATGAACACTGCTGAGATGCAGGGTACATGGGCTTCGGCCCATGAAAAAATCAGGTTTACCTCCCTTTGAGCCGCTAGGCTCCTTGTGCCCCCCTGGTGGTTTATGTATGCCACCGCCGTGGCATTGTCGGACTGTATCCTTACTGGCAGACCCTGCAGGGGAAGAGTCCAGGCGACCAGGGCCAACCGAGCAGCTCTGATCTCTAGGACATTGATGGGAAGCAGACTTTCTGCCTCTGACCACTGTCCCTGCTGGGTCCGTTTTCCTAAGATTGCCCCCCAACCTGTTAGGCTGGCATCTGTGGTTACTATTTTCCACGAGATGGGGCAAAAGGTTTTCCCTTTTGATAATTTTTGAGGGATCAGCCACCAGTACAGGCTGTGCCTGACTCCTGGGGAAAGAACTAATGGACGGTCTAATGCCTGTATGGACTTGTTCCAAGCAGAGAGAATAGCTGCTTGCAGAATTCTGGTATGGATCTGGGCATAGGGCGCTGCTTCGAAGGCGGCCACCATCTTTCCCAGCAGTCGCATGCATAGGCGAATAGTCGGCTTCTTTTTGCCTAAGACTATTTGAATCGTTTGAATTAACGACCTGATCTTCTTTTGAGGTAAAAATACCCTCTGGCATTCTGTATCTAACCGAAAGCCTAGATATTCCAACTGTCTTGTGGGTTGTAACCTTGATTTTTCTTGGTTCACAATCCACCCGAACTCTTCTAGATGCCGCACTGTGCGGACTACTGCATGATTGAGGTTGGAGGCTGAACTGTCGATAACCAGGAGATCGTCCAGGTATGCTAGGACCAAGATGCCTTCTGTCCTTAGGACGGCTAGTACCGGGGCTAACACCTTTGTGAATACCCGTGGAGCTGTTGCCAACCCGAAAGGGAGGGCTACGAACTGGTAATGACTTTGGTTTATCGTAAAACGAAGAAACTTGTGATGTGCTGGGTAAATCGGCACATGCAGATATGCATCCTTTATGTCTATAGATGCTAGGAAGTCGCCCTGATGCAGGCTGGTTGTCACTGAACGTATGGAGTCCATACGGAAGGTCTGAATCCTTAGAAAGCGATTTAGGCGTTTGAGGTCTAATATAGGCCTGACGTCGCCATTGGGTTTTGGTATAACAAAAAGGTTGGAGTAGAATCCCAGACCCCTTTCTTGGGTTGGTACTTCTACAATTACTCCTTGGAGCAAGAGGCGATCCAACGCCTTCACGAGAGAGGCCCTCTTTAATGGGTCGCTTGGAAGACTTGACCCCTGAAAATGAGGAGGGGGGGATTTCTCGAAACTCTAGTTTGTAGCCTGAGGCTACTACGGACCGAACCCAAGAGTCGGGAATTCTGGCCTTCCAGACTTCGGAGAAAAACTGAAGTCTTCCCCCCACCCAAGAGAGTGGGGGCGCCCCTTCATGAATCTGATTTGATGACTGATTTAGCCGGCTTGCGAGACCAGGGCCTCTTGTTTGCCGCAGTTTGTCCCTGTGGGCGGCTATTAGCTGTTGACCGCCCGGGAAGCCGTCGATACTGACGGGAAGTCGAAGGGGCCGAGCCTACAATGGCCTGTCGTTTAAACGTGGGCCCACGCGGTCTTTTCTTGACCGGTAAGGAAGTACTTTTTCCACTTGATATGGTGTGGATATATTTATCTAGGTCTTCCCCGAATAGTCTTCCCCCATGAAAGGGAAACCCTGCTAGAAGCTTTTTGCAGGGTGCCTCTGCTGACCAGTTCTTTAGCCACAAAAGACGACGCATGTGAACCACCAGTAGAGATGAACGGGATGCCTGTTGGATGGAGTCCTTAATAGCATCTACTGCAAAGCAGAGAGCCCTAGGGAATTCTGCTAATTCATGAGTATGCTGAGCCGGCATGTCCTTCAATATATGCTTTGCCTGATCCTTCAAGGCCTGACAAACACCAATGGCTGCTACTGCTGGCTGAACCATGGCACCTACTGAGGTGAAAGTTGCTTTCAGTAGGGTCTCGAATTTCTTGTCGACCGGATCCTTGAACATATGGACATTTTCAACCGGACAAGTCAGGGATTTATTCACGCAGGAAATGGCTGCGTCCACTGTAGGAAGAGCCCATTTCTTTACATATTCCTCTTCCATAGGATAGAGAATAGAGAATCTTTTAGGAGGGACAAAGATTCTATCAGGTCGAGCCCAATCTTGGTAAATCACGTTCCGCAGAAGGGGGTGCATTGGAAAAGATGCACCAGTTAATGGGGCCTTTAAAGAACCCAATGAGGATACCTCCGGGGCTACTAGTTCTGGCACTGGAAGTTTAAAGGCAGTGCGAACCATATCTGTCAAAGACTGGATCCACAGGCCCTCCGCTTGAGAGGCCGAAAAGTATTCATCTATAGTGGAATTTTCCCTGTCTGAACCGTCGGGACTTGGGTCTGCGTGATCCCCTTGTGGGTCCCGTTCCTCTGAAGAGGAGACCTCCGCATCTGAAAACCCCACACTGGGTGAGGGGGATCTAGCCCGCTTGCTACTTGGGCAAGGACGGGAAAGTAACGCAGTTAACCTTTTCTCTAGCCCACTCATGGTGGCTGCTAGCATTTCTTCCGTCACGTAAACGGGAATGGGTGGATCGGGGGCCGCCTCTGCCCCCAGCGCCCCCAATGGCTCTTGTACTATGCCACTCGGTGTCCTGACTGGCGAGGGTGGGGCCGTAGAAGCCTGGCCCAAATCCTCTGACCCCGATGGAGACCCCTTTTGCTTTTTGGCACCTTTAGCAGCCTTGGCTGGTCCAGATCCCTTTGGAGCCATTGTACAACCTTGGGTTACCCCTATAGCCAACACCTGACTGTTGCAGCTAGGACTAACCAATGTGAGGGCAGGTATGAGAAAAATGAAAAGAACTAATTTCTCTCTTTTTCTTTTTTTTTTTTTCAAAAAATTTTTTTTTTTTTTACCCGCCTGGGAGGTGGCAATACCGAGGAAGCCTGTGAGTATTGACACACCAATGCCCGTTAGCCGGAGTCCAAGGTAGACTCAGATACTGCTGGATCTAAGGCTGAGTCCCTTTAAGCAAAAAAACTTTTATTTTATTTTATTTTTTCTGGTCAATAGTGGACCTAAGTCCTAGACCTGAAGATCCACAAAACCGCCACTAGGTGTCCCTGTGTGGCCAAAAGACCCAGCTGCACGCTCTGTATCCTTTCTTCCTCTGCCTCCAGGAGGTAAAGACCAGCCAGAGAAAAGTTTTTTCCTTTTTACAGACCCTGACGCTGCTGGCCCGCCCCCCCGACGCACGCCGACGCTATAAAAGGTCGCGCGCCCACGCTGAACCCACATGGAGGAAGCAGAGCAGAGGAACAACATGGACCAGCGTTATGCAGCACCAACAGACACCAGGTAAGCACTAATCTTATTGTAGTGCACACACAGCGAGGAAGCTGTCCCCATGGGCTTCCTAAGAAACAGGAGTTTTTTACCAGCAATTTCCTCTTTAAAACATGTGGGGTTGCAGTATCAGTGTTAACAGGCAGACCTGGGGTGAGTAGCAAATATATAACTTACACAAGTATACATATATCTACATGTTATCTGGGTAAACATTAGAATCCCATCCTGCCTCAACAGACATAGTGGAGATAGTGGCTGATGCATCAGCATACTGTTAGCCAACCCAGAACCCCCAGGGGGATACCTACTGTCGAACCAAGTCCCGCAGGTTCCCTCTTACCTGCTCCACGCCGCAGGGTATTGCAAAATGCAAGAGGCCCAGCCTTCCCCCATCTCCGTGGGTATTGTCTTGGACCTTCAGGGACCGGGGTCCTGTGTTAAGGAACCCACACCCCTGGACCTATATAGCATCCTGGCATCAGTAGCGTTTAGTTCTTGGAAGAGACTAAGGCACTGGAGCCCAGAATCCAGCCCTCCAAGGAGAGGCATTATAGGCAAAACCCCACTCCAGCAGGGCCCGGGTACCGTACATCTTGGCTCTGAAGCACTTCGGACGGATCCGGCTAGCTATCCTGGGTCCCGAGACCTCCGAGGGACAGCTAGACGTGACCAACACCTAAGACACTGGCGGAAAAACTAAAGCACTCTCAGTGGGAGGGGGTTATATAGGGAGGAACTTCCTGTGAAGTTGATTACACCAGTGTCCACACCTGAAGGTACTCCATATAACCCATATGTAATGACTATGCGCTCTGTGTCCCGTGATGTACGATCAAGAAACAACGTTTTCTGTGAAGTAAAACACGACGTTTTTGAAACGTCACTTTTCAAAGACAATTTTGCATACACACCATCGTTTTTTCACAAAAAGCGAGGTTACGTTCACCACACTTTTCCATTGAAGCTCGCTTCATAACTAGCTTCTGGGCATGCGCGTGTTGAAAAACGTTGTTTTGAACGACGTTTTTGCTACACACAGTGACTTTTTGTGAAACAAAAAACAACGTTTTGAAAAACGACACAAAAAATTCAAACATGTTGGAATTTTTTTTTGGTCGTTTTTTTTAAGACAAAAAACGACGTTTTGCCCACACACCATCAATTTAAATGACGTTTTAAAAAACGGCGTTTTTTTTCATCGCAAAAAACGGCCGTGTGTACGCGGCATTACACATAAGTGTATTCAAGGAAACGCTCCCCAATATCAATGCGAAAAAATAAAAGCCCATAACCCCAATCGCATTCTGACATCCACAAATCAAAACCTACTGCACCTACCCAAGGCAAGATACAAGTCCAAAGGAGATCGGAGATTTGCTGTCCAGGGACCTCGACTGTGGAATGCACTACCAACCACCATCCGACTGGAGTCGGACCACTTGGCCTTCAGGAGAATGATTAAAACTCATCTCTTCTGAGACAAAGCGTTTCCTCATCGAAGGAATGGAAACAGCGCCCAGAGGCAATTCAGTTCGCAAGTGTTTGCGCTTTATACGTTTTTCACTCACTCACTCACTCACTCATTACATCAGAGTCTACAGAACCCCCATTACATCAGCGTCCGCAGAGACCCCCTTACATCAGCGTCCGCAGAGACCCCCTTACATCAGAGTCCACACAGCCCCCTTACATTAGAGTCTGCATTGGCCTCTGAGGCCACGTACACACGATCGGTCCAAACCGATGAAAATGGACTGAAGTTCAGTTTCATCGGTCCAAACGGACCGTGTGTACAGCCCATCGGTCTGTTGTCCTTCGGACCAAAGTTTTAAAACTTGCTTTAAAATCGGACTGATGGACGCCTGACCATTGACCGAAACCGATGGTTAGTACGCAAAAGCATTGGTTCAAAAACCTGCGCATGCTCAGAATCAAGTCGACGCATGCTTGGAAGCATTGAACTTCGTTTTTTTCAGCACGTCGTTGTGTTTTACGTCACCGCGTTCTGACCGGATAGTTTTTTGAACTGATGGTGTGTACGCACATCAGACCATCAGTCTGTAAACCGATGAAAATTAACTTCAGTCTATTTTCATCGGTTTGGATTGATCGTGTGTACGCGGCCTTAGAGTCTGTAGAGTTTCCACTTATGCTGTAAGGGGGAGCTATGTGGACTGTAATATAAAGGGGAACCCTGATTAAGGGGGACTTTTATGTAAAGGGGAATGCTGGGGACTCTGGTGTAAAGGGAAAGTCAGAGTCCACAGAGCACCCCCTATATTGGTTTATACACTTGGAGGCAGGAGAGAGGGTGCACCAGGCGCGTCGTTAGCCCCTGGCTAGGGTGGCTGGAGCCCCGAATATGCCGCCGAAAAGCCCCAAGTCTCGGGCATGGAGTTTTTAATTACTAACCCTGAGTCACCGCCGAGCAGATCTCGCCCGCCATGTTTGTTGTTTGACTCTCATTCCGGGCTCCGGCACCCTGTGATTGGGAGTATGCAGGTCATGTGCGGCGTGGGGCTGGCCTGTCTGTGCTCGTCTTGAAGTCCCGCCTCCGCACATGACCTGCATAGCCCAATCACAGTGCGGCGGGGAAATACGGAATGTGATGGCGGGAGATGCCGAGGCTGCCTGCGATCTTCTTCCCCTCTGCTCTGTGTCCCTCAGCAGCGACGGCGGCGGTGGCTTGTCTAGCGGAGGGGCAGGGTGACTCGGCAGAGAAAGATCATCATGGAGGTGCAGCGGGCTACAGGTGGATGGCGCTGGCGGGAAGTCGGGACAGAGACACAGGTAAGGAGGACGGATTTGCACCGAGGTGTGGGGGGGTCAGTGTAGGTGTCCGGGGGTCAGTGTAGGTGTCCGGGGGTCAGTGTAGGTGTCAGCCAGGGGTGAGGGGTCAAAGAAAAACTAATGCAGAATCCAAAAAGAACATAACATAGTCTGTGAAGAGTTAATTCCAAAAGCAAATCCATTAAGGGTTAACTCCCCAAAAAAGACACATTGCTTGCCAAGAAAGTGAAGATAAAGTTCTGTGAATAATAAGTCCCAAAATTCTCTGGCAATACCCTGGTTTATTTTGGGACTTTATTATTCACCAAACTTTATCTTCACTTTCTTGCCAAGCAATGTGTCTTTTTTTGGGAGTTAACCCTTCACAGATTTGCTTTTGGAATTAACTCTCCACAGACTATGTTATGTTCTTTTTGGACTCTGCATTAGTTTTTCTTTTAATACATTTTTCACATATCATTTGTTTACACTTCAAGGTATAACATTTATTTCACACATGGTTTTAACCACATAGCGCTGCACTCTTTCCATGTTTTGCTATCTATCCTAACTTTTTTTATTTTTTTGTAGTGAACGTAAATGCCAGCTGCTTTCTCATACACTTTATCATCATTTTTTAATTATCTTCTTAAATTAGCACAGCGTTTGCCTTAGGGCTTCTTTTTCTTCTAATGTCACATGTGTTGCAGGGTAAAGTGGTTCAGGGCGCAGCCAGGGCATCAACAATCCTCGCACCAGCCCTGGTGGTCAGTGTGCTGTGTGGGTCAGTGGTCAGTGTAGTAGTCAGTGTGTGGGTTAGTGGGTCAGTGTAGTAGTCAGCGTGTGGGTCAGTGGTCAGTGTGTGGGTTAGTGGTCAGTGTAGTAGTCAGTGTGTGGGTTAGTGGTCAGTGTAGTAGTCAGTGTGTGGGTCAGTGGTCAGTGTGTGGGTCAGTGGTCAGTGTGTGGGTCAGTGGTCAGTGTAGTAGTCAGTGTGTGTGTTAGTGGTCAGTGTAGTAGTCAGTGTGTGGGTCAGTGGTCAGTGTGTGGGTCAGTGGTCAGTGTAGTAGTCAGTGTGTGGGTTAGTGGTCAGTGTAGTAGTCAGTGTGTGGGTCAGTGGTCAGTGTGTGGGTCAGTGGTCAGTGTGTGGGTTAGTGATCAGTGTAGTGGTCAGTGTGTGGGTTAGTGGTCAGTGTGTGGGTTAGTGGTCAGTGTGTGGGTCAGTGGTCAGTGTGTGGGTCAGTGGTCAGTGTGTGGGTTAGTGGTCAGTGTGTGGGTTAGTGGTCAGTGTGTGGGTCAGTGGTCAGTGTGTGGGTTAGTGGTCAGTGTAGTAGTCAGTGTGTGGGTCAGTGGTCAGTGTGTGGGTCAGTGGTCAGTGTGTGGGTTAGTGGTCAGTGTGTGGGTCAGTGGTCAGTGTGTGGGTCAGTGGTCAGTGTGTGGGTCAGTGGTCAGTGTGTGGGTCAGTGGTCAGTGTGTGGGTTAGTGGTCAGTGTAGTAGTCAGTGTGTGGGTTAGTGGTCAGTGTAGTAGTCAGTGTGTGGGTCAGTGGTCAGTGTGTGGGTCAGTGGTCAGTGTGTGGGTTAGGAGGGTAAGGGAGCTTTGGCCACGGGATGGTTGGAAGGCCAACCATGGAAACTTAGACTGGCCTGTACCATAGAACTAAAGACATGTCGGTATGTGTACGTACTGACACACACACACACACACTGACATGTTGGTCACACAACCCCACTGCCCAGCCAAAAAAAACAGCACCACTCCACCGCAAAAGCCCCCCCCCCGGCCGGCTTCGGGCTGAAGCCCCTGGTCTTTTTGCCACCTAGCAACGCCCCTGGGGTGCACGTACACAACCCAGGCTGGAGCCTCATTCATATGTTGTCAGCACCTTTCCTCTACTGGCTGGTGCTGGAGCTCTATCTCCTCTCCCTTTCGTGCAGAGGGAACTCTCAGCACTGGCTCTAAGCTGTCTGTGAGCCGCCGTACACACGGCCGAGGTTCTCGCTGAAAACCAGCGAGAACCTCGCTGGAATTCACATTCCAGCGAGGACCTCGGCCGTGTGTACGGTCTCGGCGAGCTTCCCGTCGGGAAGCCTGTCGAGCCGAAATAGAGAGCACGCTCTCTATTTCCTCGACGGCCCGCCTGGAAGAATGGCTGGTTGCCATTCCCGACGGGCGGGTCGCCGATTTCGACGGCCGGCAGGGAACCTCGACGGGCGGAACGATGTGTTCTGCCCGTCGAGATTCCCTGCCGTGTGTACGCGGCCTGAGAGGCACAGCTCAAAGCCCTGCAGCCAGCAACCTCTCTGGTAGTTCCACCAGGGGAAGAGACACATGCATGGCCACATAGTAGGAGGTGAATGGACAGGGCGGCCTGGCCCACTTGGCAATTACCCAGTCTTCTTTATGGCTAGTCTGCGTCTGATGGGGGGAGGGGGTGCTGGGCACTTTCCTGGGTTCCGTATGGAACTGGTAAATGTGCAGTAAAATGGAAGTGAAGGGTTAATATACAGGTCACATGCAGGGACAGCATTTAGATCAGAGATATAGAAAAGGGGGGAATGGGTTCCAGCTTCTGCTTATTCATTCATTAGTTCCTCTTTTCTCTTCTTCCTTTGTAAGAGGAAAATGATCAGACACTCACACCCCATACATTTATTTAACTTACTTTCTCCATGTTTTATAATGCAACAGGATCAAAATCACCATCACCAATATTACTGCACCAAGGATTATTGGATACCAAACCCGGGAGTAGCGTTGTTGGGTCTCATGTATTTCTTGGTCATCTGCAAGAATACAAACAGAACATTCATAGGAGGCCATGCCAATACACCGATAAGCCTACATGGATAGGAGTGTGCAAAGGCCACTACATCTAAACTAATTTCACTTACTGACAAAAGTAAACTCATTCATTAAAGAGGAAGTAAACCCTCTTAAAAAAAAACAAAAAAAAAAAAACCTGCAGGACCTCATCTTCCCCTCTGGACATGTCATCCCGGAATTACTTCCGCGAATCACGGCTCCGGTACTGTGACTGGCCGGAGCCACGATGACGTTGGTAACAGCATGGAGACTGTAGCAGCTGCATATGGGTGCCATTGCTTCAGTTTTCCCCGGTGGGCATGTGCCGATGATTCGGCCCCGTCCTCGGCTATATAAGAGATGTCACGGTGGGAGTAGCGTTACTCGATTGTTACCTCCAATGGAGGCATCAGTAGCGGCTTTTGTTTTTTCCGTATCGTTGGGTCGAGAATGGATTACATTGCTGGAGTTTTTTCTTTTTTAATAGAGGACTTGTCCCAAGCTGGCTTTTGTTTTTTTGTTTTTTGCATTTTTTACACTTTTTTTTTGTGAAATTGTAGGGGTACAGTATAAATGAAAAGAAATTAAAGCTGCGCTGCGTTGCACTAGTGATATCTCATATTGGTGACCAATCATATAAAGAAATTCTATGTGAGAAGGGGGTTGTTGAAAAAATCCACAACTGTCAGCTATGAGCTGATGTGTAACTAAAGTTGAAAAACTATGATATATAACACCGGAATTTGCTAATACTGTGAATATTATGCAAGATCACTCGTGCTGTAGATAAATATTTATTAGATGAATAATAAAAAAATGATGTTCCAAATAGAGTCCATTAAAGGGGTTGTAAAGGTTTGTTTTTTATTTTCTAAATAGGTTACTTTAAGCTAGGGCAGGGATCTCCAAACTACGGCCCTCCAGCTGCTGTGGAACTACACTTCCCATAAGGCATTGTAAAACTCTCACATTCGTAAACATGACTAGGCATGATGGGAATTGTAGTTCCTGAACACCTGGAGGGCCGTAGTTTGGAGACTCCTGAGCTAGGGCATTGTTGGGTCACTTTCCTTTTTATTCCATTTCCCTTCTTAGGGCCAGATTCAGAAACACTTTATGCCGGCGTATCTATTGATACGCCGCGTAAGTTAAAAGATGCGCCGTCGTATCTATGCCCTGTATTCAGGAACCAAGATACGCCTGAATTCTAGCTTGATACGCCCGACGTTATGCTGGCCATACACTCCACGAAAAATCGTCCGAATGAACTTTCGAAAAACAAAAGTTCTTTCGTAAGTGCAAATGATAGTGCCATCATGTAATGACTGATAAATTGTTCAGTGGACATAAAAAAAAAACAATTTTTTTTTTTTTTTTTTACATAGACCTAGTGCAGAAATTTCGGACGGGAAACACATTAACCTTCCGATTTATCGTTTGCTCAGCAGAAAATTTTCAAACTTGTCCTTCATTTTTCCGGCTCAAAAACGTCCAAACAATTGCGCCCGGCGCATTGATATACGTTGTTTACGTAAGGCGTACGACCGGCGTAAAGTTACCCCTGCTATATGAGGTGCAGCCAATGTTAAGTATGGACGTCGGAACAGCCATCGAATTTCACGTCGTTTACGTATGTCGTACGTGAATAGGGCTGGGCGTAAGTTATGTTCTTAGGCATTCTATCCGACGTGAATTTTTTGAGCATGCGCACTAGCATACGTCCACAGACGGCGCATGCCGGGGTCACGGCTCATTTCAATACAACACGCCCACTGCCTTGTTAATTTGAATTACGCGGGCTTACGCCGGCCCATATACGCTACGCCGCCGTAACTTGGGGCACAAGTTGTTTCTGAATACGGTACTCGCCTCTCTAAGTTATGGCGGCGCAGCGCATATGAGATGCGTTACGCCCACCTAAAAATACGCCTGTCTTTCTGAATCTGGCCCTAAATGGTTTTTTTCTTTGTTTTCTTTGTCTGAATTCCTCACTTCCTGTTCCTCCTCAGTAAGGTGTTCAGTAAGCTGTTCTAAATGACTTTCCACCGCTCGGGTGATGGTGGAAAGCTTACTGAGGAGAAACAGGAAGTGAGAAATTCAAACAAATACAAAAAAACATTTAGAAGGGAAATAGAAGGAAAAGGTAAGTGAACCAACAATGCACTAGATTAAAGGAATCAATTTAGAAAATAAAATACAAACCTTTACAACCCCTTTAAAGGTAGAATATCCGTGACTTCAAGACAAATTATTACCCAAGAAGAAGTGCCAAGAGATTTAGATAAAGTTCCTCCACCTCTTATTACAAATCTCTTTACTGACTTGCGTGGATCTCTTGTTGCAGAGATCACATTCGCCTGTGGCTGTTAACCCTGCCCAGGGTCTCTCAATGGTCTCTCAATGGTTACTGTCCTATTTCTTCCACGTGGGGACTTCTTGCTAGATCTCCCGAATATATGTTACCCATGTAAAAATAAAAACTACCATGGTGTAGTACTTCCAAATATTTAATAACAAAAACAAGGGCATGCACATACACTTAGTAGAATAAAAATAAGCATCACTGGTGTGATGAATCTCAAGCCGGCCGGCTTTCGCTATCCGCCCGTCCTTCTGGGTAGTAGCGTAATCTCGTTGGTGACGTCAGCATGCTTATCCTTCCTACAACGTTTCGTCAAAAACTGACTTCTTCCAGGGGCCAGTGACGCTTATTTTTATTCTACTAAGTGTAAGTGCATGCCCTTGTTTTCATTATTAAATATTTGGAAGTACTACACCATGGTAGTTTTTATTTTTACATGGGTAACATATATTCGGGAGATCTTCCCCACGTGGAAGAAATAGGACAACCCCCTCCTCACTTAGAATTTCTTTATATGATTGGTCACCAATATGAAATATCACTAGTGCAACACAGCGCAGCTTCAATTTCTTTTCATTTGTTGTAGTGTGTGTATCTCGCATATATACCCTGTTACCAATTCACATAGAGAGGTCCAAGATCTGGGGGTCCTCTTGTTGCCCACAGACCCCCACAAATACGAGCAAGGGTTGTGGGGAAGAGACCCTTGTCCCCTTGCCGCAGGGTTTACCTTAATATTCATACCAGACCCAAAGGGACTGGAAATGGACAGGGGTGGGGGGAACCCATGCCGTTTTTTTTTTCAATTAATTTTTTCAGTATTTATCTGTATGTACCAGACAATTTATTATAGCTGCGAGTGGTTTTAAATGACTTTTCCTTTAGAAATTTTATTTTGTTGCACGGGAAAAATGCGCCACTTTACAGGTATACTATAGACACCCCCCAGGTACAAAATTTAAAGGAATATTTTACTTTTATTGATTCACTTTAAGCATTATTGAAATCACTGCTCCCAAAAAATGGCTGTTTTTAAAACTTTTTTTTGCATTAATACATGTCCCCTGGGGCAGGACCGGGTCCCCAAACACTTTTTATGATAATAACTTTCATATTAGCCTTTCAAATTAGCACTTTTGATTTTCATGTTTGTGTCCCATAGTCTTTACCAGTGTTTGCGCCTTCAAACTAATTTTTTGCCTGTTCGCATGTTCTGCTGCAAACCGAACCGGAGGGTGTTCGGTCCATCCTTAATTATTACCTGTTATTGGGCCTGTGCTGAGCGATGCTGGCCAATGCACACAGTGTGAATGAGCCCTTGCATTTTGACAATTTTTTATCAATCTATACTCCCTAGAAAGTACTACTATGGGACCAGTTCTCTTGATCACACCTTCCAATTTCAGACCTTCAAAAATCCCAAATTATCTTCAAATACAAAGTAATCTGAAATCACTAGTTGGTATGACCTTATCAAGAAACTGGCACATATTTGCTAGTTATTAGAATATGTTCTCCTGACAGCAATGGATTTTCCTTCCAGCTCAGTAAGTGATTGTAAATTTTACCACAAACCTGCTTCATCCAATCAATTTTCTAAATAGGTAAGACACTGATAAATGCCCACTCTATTGTGTATGGGTGTCCTGTCATTGGTTCTCATGTAGGCAAGAAAAGGTCACATCATGTGACCTGACCAATGTCAGGCTACAGCAAGGAATCACACTCACCTTTATTGGCACCCTCCATGTCCAGTTCCTCTGCAACCATTACAACTTTATTGGGATGTTCATCCAGAGACGGACCTATCCAGACAAGTTAAAAGTCTTCCATTAACATCTACAATGGTAATTGTACCCAGAAAATTCAGCCACCCATAAGCATGAGACAACTTATCTATTGCATTGGATGCAATGATTGGACCATTTGCAGTCTATCGGAAGGAGTCTGCTTTACTTGATGAGGCATCACTACATTGGCAAAAAGTAATGAACAAATGATCAAAGATGTTGACAGGTTCCAAAACAACATACATATGGGTTGGTATCTAAGTGTGCTGTCCCCTTGTCATCTTTCTAACAGGCACATATTTTAGGTGGGTGATCCAAATGTAACAAAAACTTTACGGCACCCGCTGTATGCCCTGGTGAAGTGACTTCAATGTACATATGCTGGAGTGATGTCATTAGGGCCTGGCCATCTAAGAGAGCAAACCCGGGAAGGAAGACCAGGAGAAGATGGAAGCACCAAGAGCTGTGACAGCGCATCCTCTGCTGGAGAGTTAAATCTGTCATAATGTGCTAGTATGTGATGCATACACACAGAGTCCAGGGGTCAGGATATCACAGAATTCTATTTCAGTTCAGCAAACTTCACAAAAGTTGAGCGTCAAAACCCAACCCAATTGAAATCAATAGAGGCAAAATCTGTAAAATTAAACATTTCCATTTTCTGGGCTAATAGGGAAGAGGGTGTCAAATATATTGCTTCTCTACATGATTTTCGGTTTATGCCAAATAGGGGTTGAGTGAGCAGAAGTTCAGTCCAACCACAGGATTGGACCCAACCGTTGGCTCATTCCCATTCACCATTACTAATCTTTACTTTACCTCATATCAGGCTTCCAATTGTACGAAATCTGGCCTCCCAATCTCTAGTGAAATGTCTCCTGACACCTCATTAAAGAGAACACAAGTTGGGGGGCAGCTATTAATTTTGTTACTGTGACATAAATATGTAAAGTGAGAGATTCCTTTTGATGTGCTGCCAGGGCTGCTGATAAGCCAGTACAACTGGCCCTGCTGTACTGGGCCCAGCCAGTAGGAGGGGCCCGGGTAGCTTCACATACTGTTCAGTGTAGAAAAAAAAAGTTCTAATTTACACCACCACTAAGCCGATGTTACTAGCGTAGGGGTGTTGTGTTAATATGATTTCAAGTGTCCACCCACTTTGCGGGCCCTGCGCCTGATCTGCATGTTTTCTGGCTGCTGACAGGTGAAGTCCCGGCTGCCTATTACCTTCCCTGGCAGAATGATCCTCCTTTACTCAGCTCCACATTCAGCAGCCAAGTATGTGAGAGACATCAGCAGCAGTGGAGAAGCAGCTGACAGGGAGCAGAAAGAACCAGATTTATCAGGGGTGGAGGAGCACATACTGTATAAGCTGCAGGTTTAATACATTTTTTTTTTAAGCAAACTAATTGGTTTTGCCCACAGGTTTATGTGTTTTTTTTTTTTTAAACTGTACTGCAGCATTGTGTCATGGAGGACGGCGCCCTAAATAAATTATGATTTTTTTGAGAGACCCGTAATGTAGCAAAACACTTGTGTGAGCCTACATACTGTCAAAAATAGGAGTTACTACAAAAAGTAGTAAAAAGGCGGACTTTTTCAGGCAATCACAGGGCCGTTTGGCGAAACGCGTAGGCGAGATTCAAGCTACTATTGCTAATATATATCCTGTATATCCTGTTTTTGTATATTTTAGTTTTGTTTTGGATTTTATGATACATAATTAAAATTTTTTTCTTAAATTGTATGTCCCTGTGATTGCCTGAAAAAGTCCGCCTTTTTACTACTTTTTGTAGTAACTCCTATTTTTGATTGAATTATTTCGGATGTTGGCTACATGTGAGTGCTTTTATGTTTCCCCGTTCCCTATTTTTGAACTTACTCTTGGGTGGTAAACACCGACCTGTCTTATTGCACTCATAGATGCGTGTGTCTCATATACATAGGACCTCGCATCTTTCTCTCCCTCTTTCATAAATATTTTTTCTTTGTTGTTGAGATTTTAACATATATCTATGTGTCTTATCTAGCTAGAAGAAGGCAAATTCTTTTTGGCTTCTTTTCTTGTAATTGTCTTGGTTGAATAACGTGGTGACTATGGCTACTTTTTCAGGCAATGACTGGGAGGGCTTCATGTTAGAGATTCAGAAAACATGCTCTTCCTCCAACACAAATGAGGTTGAATATGAAATAGTGTATCAAAAACTCCTGCAAACCTTTGAAAGAAAATCCAGTCTGTTCTGGCATATTAAGTACTTTGAACAATATATTACTGATGGGCTCAATCCAAAAGGCCTGAGAGTACAAGTGTTCCCAAATATATGGGCTATTGATTCTGATCTCAAAGCCCGGTGGGAGCAAAATTTACATGCATGTTCCAAGAAAATGATGGAGCTAATGGTAGAGTACTATATGCAAGACCTGAAAATTGTAGACTGTGAGATTAAAAGAATCTATGATGAAAATAGTCTAATACTAAACAAAACAGGTTTTGGAATTTTTGATACACGGTTGAAGGAGCACATACAAACTTTTACAAGCGAACTCCTAAAGAAAAAGGAGGAGAAACTATCACGGGACAAATTAGCATTTGCAGGCAAACATGCATACAATTGGCCAAATGCCAATGGACAACGAGGGGGTCAAAGGATCTTTGGACATAATAGAAATAGAAGGGGCCAGGTTCAGAAAAATAAAGACAAAAACAATGACTCTGACTCTTCTGTCAATTCTCTTAATTCACAGAACTCGAAGACCAGCGACCAAGGACATTCCAAAGGCCGGCAGTCCAGAAAACGTTACCAACAAGGTGGTGGGTACCAGACGGGCACTGTGAGTAAGAAACACATAACCGACGCTACTGATCGACCTAATGTTAATACACAAAATGAGACACAGAATCGAGACACAACATCTGAAGGAACACGTACTGTTACTATGTTTCCTCTCTCTGCACCGGGTGTCTCCTCTGAGAACTTTCCTATCCTGTCGACAGTATCAAAACCTGAGGAAAACTTACGACATAATATTATTGAGACAGCACAAACCATGGCAAGATCACATACCAACATAAATAAGGAGGGGACAACAAGGGATGGCCCTAAATGACGCATGGACCACTTTTTTCCTATTATTTCCCAGAGACAACCAAATAATACCTTAGGTAACACCCCCGAGATCAGTCCATCTGTGCCAAGTGATATAACTAATGCCATTACCACTACTGGCAACTCCTGCCAACTAGAGGTAATTAATTTATCATCCCAGGTTCTCAGTCCACCTGAGATTACTCTCCTCAGCCTCGGTCTGGGTTTCTGTCCCGACAACACATTTAACCAATTTGAACTTATTAAAGATCTATACCTTTTCGCGCGTAAACTTACTTTTAATTTTATGTTCGATAAGGACAGATGTAAACGACAAACCGAATACGCACAACAGGATATATGGAAAGACTTCACGGTCGCGGATTTCCGTGCCTTGAAGACACTGGTTCTTCTATTAGAAGAGAATGAAGGGCCAGATGACCCACCTGAGTCCGCTGAAGCACTAGGTCAGCGAATACAACTTACATGCTATCAAAATGATCTAGAGATATTGGAAAGAGCCGTAAAGAAAAAATCCCTTAAATTCCCCCCACTTCAGACCAATCCAAATGTTTGGGCCTTCCTAATGCAGGCAATAAAGGATATTGAATCCTTGCCTTCATGCCTCTCTAATGCTAACCATAACCTTACTATGGCTCAAATACAAGCTCTTAACAATCTGAGCCGCAGTCCTCATCTGGTGATCAAGCCCTCGGACAAGGGTGGTAATGTGGTAGTCATGAATGAGCTCAACTACCGGAACATGTGCTGGGACATACTGAAAAATAGAGCCTGGTATAGACCAGTAGCACATGATCTCATTGACAAACACAACCAACAATATAATGATACCATTCAATTTGCTCTCTCCGAGGGCTTGATCACCAGATCTATATTTGACGGGATACAAGTCCCTCATCCTAAAACTCCAACCTTCTACTCACTCCCCAAGACCCACAAAAATCTACGAGACCCTCCTGGCCGCCCAATTGTTTCCAGTATCGGCTCCAAAACTGAACGAGCAAGTAAATTTGTAGATAGTTACTTGAGACCACATGTGAGCACTATGCCTTCCTATATCCAGGATACCCCTGATCTACTACGAGTATTGGACGGCCTAACTGTACCCCCAGGTTGTCTCTTAGTTTCAATAGATGTGGAGGCATTATATTCCTCTATTCCACATAGAAAAGGATTGGAAACGATTGGCAGATTCTTGGCTGAAAGGGGCCCTAAATCTGGTAAACTCAACGATTTTGTTCTGAAACTTTTGGCTCATATCCTTACTAAAAATATTTTTTTGTTCGATGGGTCCCACTTCCTCCAGGTACAGGGTGTCGCTATGGGCACGTGCTGTGCACCGTCCTATGCGAACCTGTACCTGGGGGGGTGGGAACGGGAGGTTTTTTCTAGTGATGTTTTTTTCGATCTTCTACCATCCATATTAGGGTGGTATCGATACATAGACGATATCTTACTCCTATGGACGGGATCCCAGATGGAACTTAATACCTTCATGAGAAAACTTGGTCACAATAGCTATAATTTAAAATTTACCATGACCTCTAGTCTGACAGAGTTAGCCTTTCTGGATCTGACCATCAGTATTTCGGAAGAGGGTGTGCTGAACACCTCCCTATACCGAAAACCCACTTCAGGGAATACGATACTTCATGCTACAAGTAATCACCCCAGATCTTTAATTCAAAGTATACCATTTGGACAATATCTGCGACTTCGACGAAACTGCTCAGATGACCTAAAATTTAAAGTAGAAGCAGATCTCCTATATACACGACTAAGAGTAAGGGGGTACAGTAAAAATTGCCTCAAAAAAGCTTTTGCTAAGGCCAATGGCAAGTCAAGGAATGACCTCCTAGCACACAATAATAAACCAACCAGTCCTAGTACAACACGGCTGATTACAACATATTCCAACCAACATGCTGTAATTAGAACAATAGTACATAAACATTGGCATATACTCACCTCCGACCCAGTACTATCGAAGCATATTGGACCTAGACCTGAAATCACTTTCAGACGGGCTAGATCGATCCGTGATCGCCTGGTCGCAAGCACTTACTATAGATCGAGTGATATGAAACGAGACCTTCCCGGCCTATACAGATGCGGTGAATGCAACTACTGTGATTATGTGTCAGTAGGTACTACTATACTCTTGCCTAATGGGCAAAGACATACCATCAAACAACACATTACTTGCCAAACGAAGGGGGTCATATACCTGATTCAATGCCAATGTGGAAGCTACTATGTTGGGAAAACTATACGGCCATTCTGGAAACGCATTAAGGACCATATCTATTATGCGACCAATGGTCTTCTCAACACCACTATGGGCTACCACATAGCTTTTACACACCAGTACGAACCCCATGTATTCAAATTTAATGCCCTAGAGAGTGTATATGAGGATCCGAGAGGGGGTAACTTTGACCAACGTGTTTTACAATGTGAAACACGCTGGATCCATAGACTGAAGGCTAACACGTTCCCCGGCCTTAATGATGCCCTGAGCTTCAAACCCTTCCTTAATCCCTAAATATGTAAGTACCTCTGCTACTAAGCCTGTTCTCCCCCTGGTCTTCATTATATAATTCACATCACGCCCGAACAGGAGAATTAAATACATGCCACTAACACAAACACCAACTTTAGCCATTCAAAAATCTGCCAGGACTCTACCAAGATTTGCCTCTACAGTGTAGAAAAAGATTAGACACATAGATTCACCATGCATATAAGTTTGCGTATGGTGTAATTATATGTTATGTTCCCCTATTTTTTGTTTATCTGTTTAAATGTATATAAATTAAATTATATCTGTATGTTATTGTATTAGAGAATTGTCACAGTTTTGATATATTTTATATTCTTTTTGTAAATATCTTGATATACATAAAAAATAATTTCCAAGCTCCCAATTCACTGATGGTCTGTGCGCGCTTGGGACCTCTATTTGTACCAATGTTTGCTGAACAATCCAAGTTTTTAGTTTCTGATATTTACTGCTGCCATCTTGTGGCGATCTGTAGTGATTGCACTCAAACTATCCTCTTTAGAATTGACCATTTACACCTGACATATGACTATGTTCCCACCTCTGTAAACACAGATTGCTCCTTTTACATTTACATATACATGTTCTACTTCTTTTTCTTTTGGGATTACCCCCATGTTGGGCCCAACTTCTTCTCTCTCTTTTTCTCTTTCTTTCTTCCCCATGCATTCTACATATGCATGGTTGCGGGCGGGGAAGTCTCTCTCCATGTTTATGTATCCATGGTATGTGCATGCTTCGGTGGGACGGACAGCGCCGCCGTGTATGGACGCACGGTATATACTACTAGGCACTGGGGCGTTTCTGTCTGCCACAGATCCTGTGTGCCTGGCACCGCCCCCCTTTTGAAGTATGGTCCATCCCCAGATGGGCGGTAACATACATCTTCCTTGCCTTACGATCCACCTCTCTCCCCTACCCACCAGTGAGCTGCCTTTCATGCGTCTCCTATGTACGGGCGCCGCGCGGATTACGTCACCACGCTTCCTTGTCATGTGACAGCCCTCGCAATCCTATATAAACTCCCATTAGGAAATGTCTAATTGGCGTGCAGCACAGGTCTGACTCCCCCCGGGACACATCATCAGCGATTCACATCCAGGTATGCAAATACTATAACTTAATACTTCTGGGACAAATGCCTTCCTTTTCTGGCTTTACTTATTAGCAACTCTCTCTGCATTTAGACTCCTGATTCACTGGACTGTCCTATACTGGACATTACAATCCGATTTAGTCTATTGCTACTGGATTTTACTCCTCTCTGGCTGTGGTCTATGTTTTATCGCTGTGGTCGGTCCCGGGTTTTCGTTTTATCTCTGGCTCTACCCCAGGTAAACTGACATTTCTTATAGCTGCCATGAATGCATATACCATTTGTCCGTATATTTTTATTTACTAGTTCCTTCTTTTTCTTTTTCTTTTTCCTTTGTAGAAATACATTTATTCATCTGTGGATGATGATTCGTTGCTAACCATACCAGACATTCTTTTGTATACTTGATACACTCTGTCTGGTAATTAATTTTAATTGATTGTATTTCATTATTATTTTATAGCCTATAAATTCATAGCATAAATACATGACACCTGTTCTATGTTCTATTTTTCTTTTTCTTTTTTCAGCCGCATTGAGCTTTCATGTGCCACTCGGATATTTACATAATCCTTGATATAATCAGATGGACAGCAAACTTTTTTGGTACTATTTCTTTTGGGGATCCCTTGTTGCTCATTGACCTTCAGTGTTTTTTAGAAAACTGTTTTAAAATTTGTCATTTGTTTATGTATTTTCTTTCTTTGCAGATATATGAAATTAGCAATCATATATTACCAGCCCTTTCTCAAACTCGCCCTGAAGAAGCCGTTTGGCGAAACGCGTAGGCGAGATTCAAGCTACTATTGCTAATATATATCCTGTATATCCTGTTTTTGTATATTTTAGTTTTTGTTTTGTTTTGGATTTTATGATACATAATTAAATTTTTTTTCTTAAATTGTATGTCCCTGTGATTGCCTGAAAAAGTCCGCCTTTTTACTACTTTTTGTAGTAACTCCTATTTTTGATTGAATTATTTCGGATGTTGGCTACATGTGAGTGCTTTTATGTTTCCCCGTTCCCTATTTTTGAGCCTACATACTGTATCTTCTGGCAGTTATATTGACTATGCTGCATGCTCTAATATGATGCATATGAATAAACAGTGTACGTCAGGGGTCCTCAAACTTTTTAAACAGGGGGCCAGTTCACTGTCCCTCAGGCCGTTAGAGGTCCGGACTATAGTTAAAAAAAAAAAAAAAATAATATGAACTGCACATATCTTATTTTGAAGTGAAAAAACTAAATAGGAACATGGGAACAAATACAATATTTAAAATGAGGAACAAGTAAAGTTAAATCAACAAACTTACCAGTATTTCAATGGGAACTATGGGCCTGCTTTTGGCTAATGAGATGGTCAATGTCCGCTTCCATATTTGTCACTGCTATTCGTAACAAGTAATGCAAGTGTGCATCAGTTAGTCTAGATCTGGTTGGAGATTTCAGATGTTTCGTTCTTGAAAAAGTCTCTTCACAGACATAAGTGCCCTCATTGCAGCCCCCCGCCATCATTGCAGCCTTACCGTGCCCTCATTGCAGCCTCCCCTGCCATCAGTTCAGCCTTACTGTGCCCTCATTGCAGTCTCCTTTTCCATCATTGCAGCCTTACTGTGACCTCATTGCAGCCTCCCTCACCATCATTGCAGCCTTACTATGCCATCATTGCAGCCTCCCCCGCCATCATTGCAGCCTCCCCCGCCATCATTGCAGCCTTCCCCGCAATCATTGCAGCCTTCCCCGCCATTATTGCAGCCTTACTATGCCATCTTTGCAGCCTTAAAATGCCAACATTGCATCCTCCCCCGCTATCATTACAGCCCCCCCCCCCCACCATCGTTGCAGCCTTCCCCGTCATCACTGCAGCCTTACTATGCCATCATTGCAGCCTTACTGTGCCAACATTGCATCCTCCCCCGCTATCATTACAGCCCCCTACCATCATTGCAGCCTCCCCCACCATCATTGCAGCCTCCCATGCCATCATTGCAGCCTCCCCGTCATCATTGTAGCCTTACCAGTCAATGCGTGCATTATGGATAGCTTGAAAAAGTCTCTTCACAGACATAAGTGCCCTCATTGCAGGCCCCCGCCATCATTGCAGCCTTACCGTGCCCTCATTGCAGCCTCCCCTGCCATCAGTTCAGCCTTACTGTGCCCTCATTGCAGTCTCATTTTCCATCATTGCAGCCTTACTGTGACCTCATTGCAGCCTCCCTCACCATCATTGCAGCCTTACTATGCCATCATTGCAGCCTCCCCCGCCATCATTGCAGCCTCCCCCGCCATCATTGCAGCCTTCCCCGCAATCACTGCAGCCTTCCCCGCCATTATTGCAGCCTTACTATACCAACTTTGCAGCCTTAAAATGCCAACATTGCATCCTCCCCCGCTATCATTACAGCCCCCCCACCATCATTGCAGCCTTACTATGCCATCATTGCAGCCTCCCCCGCCATCATTGCAGCCTCCCCCGCAATCATTGCAGCCTTCCCCGCCATTATTGCAGCCTTACTATGCCATCTTTGCAGCCTTAAAATGCCAACATTGCATCCTCCCCCGCTATCATTACAGCCCCCCCACCATCATTACAGCCTTCCCCGTCATCATTGCAGCCTTACTATGCCATCATTACAGCCTTACTGTGCCAACATTGCATCCTCCCCCGCTATCATTACAGCCCCCTACCATCATTGCAGCCTCCCCCACCATCATTGCAGCCTCCCATGCCATCAATGCAGCCTCCCCCGTCATCATTGCAGCCTTACCAGTCAATGCGTGCATTATGGATAGCAGGCACCTCCCGCTGTGTGTCACAGAGCTTTGTGTGAAAAATTTGTCCGCACTGTGATAAATGTCCCGCTCTCCTCCTAGACCAGCTTGTGTGATAGACAGAACACTGCGTATATCACACGAGCTGGTCTAGGAGGAGGGCGGGACATTTATCGCAGCACGGCCACATTTTTCACACAAAGCTCCGTGACACAGCCACAGCGGTTTCCCGCTGTGCATGACAAGTAGGCAGGAGGAGGGAGGGCCGGATAAATGTCCTCGGCCGTAGTTTGAGGACGCTTGGTGTATGTTTACAAAGTAAGACATGATTAATGACATCAATAACCCCTTCCCAGCCATCTTGGCTCTTTCACTGAATCTTAAAGTGGAGGTCCAGCCTCAATTTTTTCTTTTTTTTAAGTCAGCAGCTACAATAAGGACACTTACCTGACCAGGGAGCCTGCGATGACGGCACCCCAAGGCCAATCCAGGTTTCCTACTGCGCATGCACAAGCGGGGTCTGGAGTCCGGTTGAGGGTGGGGCTAAAGGGGGCCCTGTCAGGTAGGCTGTACGAGGCCCTGTGAGTTCCATCAGCAGCCCTGTGTGTTGGAGAACTGTAAGCACTAGCCTTGCCCTCTCTAGGTCAGTATAATACACCCCCCCCCCCCGCTGTCTTTTGACCTGCTCTTCTTGTTACCTTCTCTCTCACACCTACTAGTCTATAATTTGTTACTGAAAACTGCACTCTTGAGCCTGCCCATTTTCCCATCTATGATCCAGCCTAGCTGACACTCTATTAACTTCTTAAGGACCGCCTCCTGCACATATACGTCGGCAGAATGGCACAGCTGGGCACATCCACGTATATTTACGTTGGTACTAGTACCCAGCCGTGGGTCACAGGCACGCTCCCGTGACCCGGTCCTAAGCTCCGTGACCGGGACCGCGGGACTCGGGGACCCGATCGCCGCTGGAGTGCGGCGATCGGTCCCCGGAGCTGAAGAACGGGGAGAGCCGTGTGTAAACACGGCTTCCCCGTGCTTCACTGTGGCGGCAGCATCGATCGCGTCATCCCTTTTATAGGGGGGACACGATCAATGACGTCACACCTACAGCCACACCCCCCTTCAGTTGTAAACACACACAGGGAACACATAACCCCTACAGCGCCCCCTTGTGGTTAACTCCCAAACTGCAACTGTAATTTTCACAGTAAACAATGCAATTTAAATGCATTTTTTGCTGTGAAAATGACAATTGTCCCAAAAATTTGTCAACATTTTCCGAAGTGTCCACAATAATGTCGCAGTCACGAAAAAAATCGCTGATCGCCACCATTAGTAGTAAAAAATTTTTTTTTATAAAAATGCAATAAAACTATCCCTTATTTTGTAAACGCTATACATTTTGCGAAAACCAACCGATAAACGTTTATTTCGATTTTTTTTACCAAAAATAGGTAGAAGAATACGTATCGGCCTAAACTGAGGGGAAAAAATAAATTTATATATGTTTTGGGGGATATTTATTATAGCAAAAAGTAAAAAATATTGCATTTTTTTCAAAATTGTTGCTCTATTTTTGTTTATAGCGCAAAAAATTAAAACCGCAGAGGTGATCAAATACCCCCAAAAAGAAAGCTCTATTTGTGGGGAAAAAAGGACGCCAATTTTGTTTGGGAGCCACGTCGCACGACCGCGCAATTGTCAGTTAAAACGACGCAGTGCCGAATCGCAAAAAGGGGCAAGGTCCTTTAGCTGCATTTTGGTCCGGGTCTTAAGTGGTTAATGTGCATCTTTGTGTCATCCTAAGGTTCCCTACGCTCCTATTGTTTTTTGTTCTGTCCTCTTCTTTGGCTTAGCTGGTCTTCTTCAATATAAGTTCCTCTATCCTCTTCACCATCAACTCCTGTTTTTCCCTCCCTACTTCTTCTTGCACCCTCCATATGCATCACTTATGTTTTTATCTTCACAGACAAGCACTCATGTATCCAAATGGGCACATTTTTGCTATTTATTTCTGTAATCATTTTCTCTTGACAGTTTCTTTTAGTCTAACTTACGGATTTTGTTCAGGTAAACTTCTCCTTGGAAGGCACCACCTGGATATGCATTAAAGAGGCAAAGATAGCATCCTTCATCTTCCTTCTTCAGCTTAGAAATCTTTATAGAAGAGTTTCTTGAACTGGCACTCAAAATGGAGACATGTCCCTGAAATGGTGCAGCGATGTTCCCGCCATATTTCTCACTGTAGGTCACCATGTTCTGAGTGTTCTTCCCCTTCTTCTTTTGCCAGGTGACTTGTAGAACATCCAGATGAGCTTGAAACTCACATGATAGAATAACATCTCCTCCCAGTACAGCAGGGCTTGTGTTTGTACATAATACTTGAGATTTTGACGCTGAAAATAAGAAAATGGTTACTGTGATATATCAAAATATTATAATAATATACCATGTGGTGGCAAAAATATTAAAGTCCATGCAAAACTGAAATTCTGGAGTCTAATAAACCCCAAATAGCTATTATATTAGTCTGGGTCAATGGTGATAAGATCTCTGCAACCAGTTCCCAGATTCACCATTACTTGATATGGCCTTTAGTCTGGATTCACATCTATGCAGTGTGACAGGAAGTCAGGTAAATCTGTGTGTGTTGTCCCAGACGGGAGATATTTTTCTGCCTTGTTTAGACAATACACCAACTACTATTGGGCGTCGGCTGCAGAGATGGCCAGAGAGGTTTGGGGCGTTAAAAGGTTTCAGCTGTTCAGAATTGTGCAATTAAAGCCCCTATAAAGACAGCCTAAGGATGACGACTGATTGCTGCATCCTGAGGCTTTGTGAGTGAAGGAGCAGTCACAAACTCTACTGAAGAGGTGAGGTGCTGATGGATATTTCTGTGTGAGAAATATCAAAGAGACTTTTTTGTTGTTTTCTGCTGTAGGACCAGAAGTGTCTGCCCAGCAGTAGTCTGTGCCAGACTCCATAGGTAGGTTCCTGTGTTGGGAAGGTAGACGCCCCAAGTGGCAAGGGTTTATTTTATGTTTTGTTTTGTTTATGCTGTTTTAATGCTTGCACGTGTATCTAGCAATATGGAAAAATAAACCAACCGTGATTTGTTTTCAACCATCCTCTACTGCCTTTTTGTACAGTTCAGCGTGTAGTGAACCCATCCAGGGGGTCACACACACACCCGCTACCGAGTTAATCCCTCACAGCAGTTTTAGTGCTTTTTGCATTTTTCAGATTTCCACTACAGTCCATTTAACGTGGTTTCCTATGGAACACGTTCTGTAGTGCAAATCTGCAAAATGAAAAAAGCACTAAAACTGCATAGGTGTGAATCCAGCCTTACAAGGCGTTCTCATCCCTGTTGTATTACGGGGATAAGGTCGAAAGAGTTGGAACTCAGAACCACATGCAACAGAATGGGGCTTAGCTGGTTGTAGGGTCAAGTCAGGTTTTAGGTTAGTTTTAGGCTCACCAAAGAGGTAGGATAGGTGGTAGTGCTCAATATTTAGAGAAACTATCGTTTTCCCATACTTGCCAAAAAACAGGTTCACCTTAATGGCCTGAGGAGTACTAAAGACTTCTGGGTATAAGGAACATGTGACACTTTCCATGCCTCTCCTTCAAAGCTATGTTTAGTAAAACTTATGCAGAACTATCAGAAGGGCTGGTGACATACATTCATAGCTCTCAACTGTCCGTGATTTTAGAGGGACTGTCCCTGATTTGGAGCAATGTCCCTCTGTCCCTCTTTCCTCCTCATTTGTCTCTCATGTTGGTCTGATCTATAAAGTTGTATATGTAACTCTACCCCCGAAGGAGCTGCTGGCTTGATTTGGGTCTACGCTCTGGCTATCAACCCCTAAAACTGTCTCGAATCCTCCCTTGACACAACTGGTATCAGTATGAATTGTGGACCCCAATGGTTGTTGGATAGTGTAACAGTTACCACCGTTTACGACCTTCCATCCACCCAAGACAGCTTATACGACACTCCAACCAACAGGACCCGATCCATCCCATTTCCCCAGAATCAAGACGAGACACGCAGCTCTGTACTTGTTCCAAAATGTATGAACGCTTTAATGGTTTCTTCTTTGCTTTTTTTGCAGTTACAAGCATGTGACAGTAATAAAAGGGACAATGAAATCTCCACCCCCCTCATCACACACTGGGGCTTCCATACAGATTTTAGAGAGAAACTTTGGCATCGGTCTATAATTAACATGATCTAATTACTACACCTGAGCAGCCACATTCCTTTATCAATAGAATTCAAACAAAACACCATCACACAATGAGTTGCCCTTCAATCCACATCTTTAGACAGATGGTCTGTGTCCGACAGAAAGGTATTTACCCCTGATAATGAAAAGGCTTTAACCAGTGTTATCACACAATGAAACGGTCTTAGGAGCAGACCTGAATTAACACCTATACAGCCTTACACAATGGACAATGGAATATCTTAGGAGTCTATTGACCTGGTTGTGAATCCACATGAAATCACCTGTAATATGAACTATCAGTAATGTCCCATCTCATGAAATACATGAATTATGATTTACCAGCCACCCTATGCCCAAAAGGGCACAGGGTGAACTTAGACCCAAGAGTTATTAGTAGGGTTGCTCCGATACCGATACTAGTATCGGTATCAGGACCGATACCGAGTATTTGCGGGAGTACTTGTACTCGCGCAAATGCTCCCGATGCCTGGCCGAATACTTTTTTTGTATTTATCAACATGTTCTGTGAAAATTCTTTGAGCTTTTTACTACTGCGTGACAAGCAAATAAAACATTTTTATTCATTTTTACTCATTTTTATTCTTTTATAATGTCTTGGGTTAGAGTTCTTCATAATTCTAAAGAAAATATCCTTAATCTGTATTGTGGTTTGAAAACTGTCACATGACATTTAAAAAAAGTATCAGTATTCGGGATCGGCGAGTACATGAAAAAAAGTATCGGTACTTGTACTCGGTCCTAAAAAAGTGGTATCGGGACAACCCTAGTTATTAGTGATGCTGACACAGGAGTACCTCTCATCCTTCCAAAGTCTCTGGTTGTCATGGGTCATTCCGTTACCAGGAGCACAATGTTTTATCACACCAAAGTAAATATGTAAGACAGATGAACTGCACACAGATTTAACTTAACCAATGGAACTTTACTGGGTAAGCATAAAAGCAAAGGAACAAAGATAAGACAGTAGTGGACTACTTACAGGGCATTGTCCGAAGCTCCGTGACCGCGGCCGCGGGACCCCTGGACCCGATCGCCACCAGAGTCCCGCGATCGGTCCCCGGAGCTGAAGAACGAGGAGAGCTGTGTGTAAAAACAGCTTCCCCGTTCTTCACTGTTCCAGCCCTGTCCCCCTACAGTTAGAAACACATATGAGGTCACACTTAACCCCTTTAGCGCCCCCTAGTGGTTAACTCCCAAACTGCAATTGTCATTTTCACAGTAAACAATGCATTTTTATAGCATTTTTTGCTGTGAAAATGACAATGGTCCCAAAAATGTGTCAAAAGTTTCCGCCATAATGACGCAGTCACGAAAAAAATTGCTGATCACCGCTATTAGTAGTAAAAAATTTTTTTTTTAGAAAAATGCAATAAAACTATCCCCTATTTTGTAAACACTATGGGCCAGATTCACGAACACTTGCGCTGGAGTATTTGGATATGCGCCGCGTAACTGTGCTGATGCGCCGTCGTTTCTATGTGCCCGTACCCACCAAACTAGATGCGCCCAATAACGGGTCATTTGCGACCGGCGGAACGTTCCGACGCCAGAGTATCGTCAGCGCTTATTTTCGCTGGGCGCATCAGTCGCGCCCATTGATTTCCCCTGCAAATATGCAAATGAGGGAGATTTCCCAATTCACGAACGGATTAGCACCATACGCTGGCTACATGCGCCCAGGGCCGTCTTTAATATGGTTTGGGCCCTGGGCAAACATTTTTTTTGGGCCCCCCTTCAGCTTATTTTGGTCCTGGCTGATTCACGTGTATGTGTTTTGGCGGCCCTCATTTGTGCAGGCACAGCACCCCATTGATTTGAATGGGCCGCCATGTCTTTGTTTCCTGCAGAAAAAAGGTGCATTCAGCATTTTAAAAATCAGTTGCCTTGAAATCCATTCTGCTTTTGCACCATGCTACTTACCTGCAGTTCTTGCACACACAAACGCACTGTGTTTTTAAAAGCGTGACCTAAACGTCTAAAAATGCAGCGAGTTTGACAGTGCGGGAACTGCAGATAAGTCACAGCAGACAGCAGAATGGACAGACAGTGCTGTATTTTATTGCTTGATGGGCATAGGTGTGCCGTGTGCTCAGCCTATTACATGAGGCATCAAATAAATGCGCTGCTGTGCCTGCACAAATGTGGGCCGCCAAAACACATACATGTGAACCAGCCAGGCCCAAAATAAGCCCATCAAGCAGTTAAATACAGACAGTAATGCCATGTGCTCTGAGGCCTCACTCAGCCTGGACTGCAGGTCTGCTCTGTGACTTAAAGAGTTCCTCTATTTTACACATGGCATGGCCTGGGGTCCCATGGTGCTAAAGCAGAATGGACAGACGGTGCTGTGACCCCATGCCATGCCATGTGTAAAATACAGGAACTTTTTAAAACACTGACCAGACCTGCAGTGAATCATCAAATATTATAAAGACTTTGGGCACATTCTACAGAAAACTTCTATTTACAATATAGCAAACAGTGACATACCTTGAGGAGCAGGACATGAAGAAGTCAGCCTCGGGAAGAGCAAACTGGGGATGTTATAAAATCACATTCTAATTCACTTTTATATACAAGCAGCACCCAGTGGCAGGAAGGGAGAAGTGCACGTCTAAAGGGAAGCCAGGGGTGCTGTACATTTTAAAACACTGGGAAGGGAAGCAGTACTGTCACCTGGCTGCATGCCGCTGATGATTTTCAGCCTGATTTGTGGGCAGCACAGGGGCTTAACGAGCGGCAGGGCCGCCATCAGGAATTATGGGGCCCCTTACACAGCTTCAGGCATGGGCCCCCTGGAGCAGAGAACGGGGGGGGGTGCTGCCCCCTTAAATTGAGACGCGGGGGGGCGGGGCTGCCGCGAATTTAGAAGCGGGAGGCCCTTTACAAAAAAAAAAATTAATAAAGAAAAATATATATAAAAAAAGGGGTGTAGCCATCCGGGGCCCTGGGGACCTCTGGGCCCTTTAATAAAAAGAAAAAAAATAAATAAAAAATATATATAAAAAATATATTTTTTTTTTTAAAAAGGGGGTTGCCATCTGGGGACCTCTGGGCCCTTTAATAATTTTTTTTTTTTTTAAAAAATAAATTACAAAAAAAGGGGGGCTGCCATCCGGGACCTCTGGACCCTTTAATAAAAAATAAAATAAAAAATATATATTAAAAATAAACACTTATAAAAAAAAAAGTGGGGTTGCCACCCAGGGCCCTGGGAACCTCTGGGCCCTTTAATAAAAAAAATATATAAACAAAAATAAAAAAATAAACATTTATAAAAAAAATAAAAAAGGGTGTTTGCCACATGGGGCCCTGGGGACCTCTGAGCCCTTTATATATATATATATATATATATATATATATATATATATATATATATATATATATATATATATAAATTAAAAGAAAAAAAAAGAAATAAAATATAAAAAAAATTATAAAAAAAGGGGGGACCTCTGGGTCCTTTAATAATAATATTTATATTATATAATATGTATATATATATATATATATATATTAAAAGAAATATATAAAAAAGTTTTTTTTTTTTATAAAAAAGGGGGGATCGTCATCCGGGGCCCTGGGGAACTATGGGCCCCTGGGGACCTCCAGACCTCTAAAAAAAATTGGCCCTTTAATAAAAAATAAAATAAAAATATATAAAATAAATATATATTTTTATTTAAAAATAAATAAAAAAAGGGGTTGTCATCTGGGGCCCTGGGGGCCTCCGGCTTCCTGGGGACCCCTAAAAAAAATTGGGCCTTTAATAAAAAAAATAGATATATTTTAAAAAATTGTCCCTTTAATAAAAAATAAAATAAAAATATATAAAATAAATATATTTTTTTTATTTAAAAATAAATAAAAAAAGGGGGGTTGCCATCTTGGGCCCTGGGGGCCTCCGGGTCCCTGGGGACCCCTAAAAAAAAATTGGCCCTTTAATAAAAAATAAAAATATATTTAAAAAAATTGGCCCTTTAATAAAAAATAAAATTAAAATATATAAAATAAATATATTTTTTTATTTAAAAAGAAATAAAAAAAAGGGGGGGTTGCCATCTTGGGCCCTGGGGGCCTCCAGGCCCCTGGGGACCTCCGAACCCCTAAAAAAAAAAAAAAAAAAAAACATTTTTTTTTTTTTTTTTCAAAGGGGGTTTCTTTGGGCCCCCAACAGTGACAGGGCCCTGGGCAGCTGCCCCTGTTTGCCCTATGGTAGAGACGGCCCTGCATGCGCCGCGCGTATCTGGTCCGTCCGGCGCAAAGTTATTTCTACAAAAGGCTGCTTTATCTTTACTCCAGACGGTCACAGGTCAGCAGGAGAGCAGCTACAGCAGCGTTACCGACGATAGGAGCTTGCTGAACAACAACACTTGCAAGGACAACACCTCTGTGTGCCAACATGCCAGGGGCAATTGTGGTCCTAGAACTACTGATGGGTCCCCTGGAACCAAGAAGGCGGCCACGTGAGAGGATATACCGCACTCGTATGAACCTCTTTGGCATGGGGGATGAGGAGGTGTATCGCCTCTTCAGATTCAGCCCAGATGCAATACTTGAACTAACCACAACCCTGCAGGGTGACATCACCAGCAAGACACACCGCTCACAAGCAGTGCAGCCACTGGTGAAGGTACTGGCAACACTTAATTTCCTTGCAAGTGGATCATTCCAGCGTACAAGTGGAGTGGTGGCTGGGATGTCACAGTCCTCCGTGAGCAGATGTGTGCACCAGGTTGTCCCTGCAATCCTCAGACGCATGTCCAACCAGTTCATCAGACCCACCACTGAGGAGCTGCGGCAGAAGGCAATGACAGATTTCTACAACATTGCCAGATTCCCACGCACTGTGGGGGCCATTGATTGCACACATGTGGCCCTACAGCCCCCCAGTGCCACAGAGCACATATACCGCAATCGGAAGCATTGGCATTCCATCAACGTACAGGTGATAGCCGATGCCCAACGCCTCATATGGCACGTCCGTGCCAAACACCCCGGGTCCAGCCATGACAGCTACATATACAATCAGAGCCCCATCCCAGCAGAATTTAACCAGAACATGTATGGGAACAGCTGGCTAGTTGGTGAGTGACAAGGGAGTCAGGCATGACTATCCCCTCCCGTGATGCACAACAGAAATCGCACATGCATGACTAACATTATCCTGTCTTTTCCCTTACAGGTGACTCTGCATATGCACTGGGACCCCATCTAATGACTCCTTTCCGGAACCCCCAAACCAGAGGAGAGAGAAAATACAATGAAGCACACATCAAAACCCGTGCAGTGGTGGAGCAAACATTTGGGCTCCTGAAGTCCCGTTTCCGATGCCTGGATAAGTCTGGGGGGACCCTATTGTATTCCCCTACCTTTGTGTGTCAGATCATCGGTGCATGTTGCATACTACATAACTTTGCTATGAGAAAAGGCCTGCAGATTGACATAAGTGATGACCTGACCCCCGACCCACACAGTCCCCACCTGCCAGAGGACACCCAGTCTGCTGATGGAAGAGCAGTCAGGAGGGTCCTCGCCGTAGGCATCTTTGGACACTAAACCAAAACATTAATAACACAGACAGTGCACGCGTGTACACCACTGATGTCCCTAGATCACACACACCACATGCACATCGCATTGGATTAGCCCAAGTCCAGCATGTAGGAGTTGGGAGCAGCAACGCCAGCGTCAAGGCCCCAATGATGTCACTGTCCATTCACACACCTTTCACACGTCATTCATTCAGCCGTGGGGTTCACTTCACCACCACGGCCGAGGGTGACACCCCTTACTTTCAGGAGTGCCACCCCCTCACATTCACACACCATTCACACTGTCCCCTGCACTCCTGACCGTGTGCAGTACAAAAATAAATTAATAATATCATATCCTGATAAATAAAATAAACAAAATCTCATAACCTGAGAAAAAGAAAAAATAAACTCATGACCTGAGTATGTCCAAACCAAAAATATAAAAGGCCTCATCGGGGATGCCGGGGGCTTCTTCTGGGGGCCCCTCTCTGGCTCCGCAGCTGCCTGGATGGAGTGGGTTGGGGTGGGGGGGCATCTGGAGGTGGCTGATCCCCAGGTGGGCCACTCCTGACAGGTGTGGCCTGCATGCCCTCCAAGGCCCTGGCTATCCGTCCAAGGTAGGAGTTCGTCTGGGCCTGCATCCGGAGCTGACGGGTGACCTGGTAGTGCTGGGCCCGCCGACTCAGCCTCCCCTGGTCCCGGATGGCAGCACTGTTGGCCTGGACGGCTGCAGTAAGGTGCCGAATATCCCCCTGCACCTCCCCCAAAGTGGTGACCACTGCAGCGCAATTACAGCTGACATCCTGCACTGCGTTGCTGAGGTTGGCAACGGAGCCCAGGCTGTCAGACACTTTCTGTAAGTGCCCAACTATGGCCCCCATCTGTTCCGTCTGCCTGGCGTGATCCCTCGCCAACTGGTCCTGGACACCATCAGACACCCCCCTGGTCTTCTGGGTCGCCTTCCTGGGGCCAGAAGATGGTTGTCCTCGGGTGGAAGGAGTCGCCCTTGAGGGGCTTCCAAGGATGGGGGAGGGGACGACAGACGGCCCAGGAGAAGGGGAGGAGACAGACAACACTAAGGTAAAGTCCTGCTCTGCCACAGCAGGATCCTCTACAACCACCTCGGCAGGTGTGGTGTGGCCACTCTCCTCCACAACCTCTTCACCACCCAGTGGCTCGGGCACACGATGGCGTGGGGGGGATGGGGTGGAATGCACGCTGACAGATGATGGCCCAGCTCCGTCATCTGTGGATGACACAAAGCAGACACATGTTGGTGGTCCCACACACTTGGCACATGTACCCTCCCCCCCCAAATGCAAAACAACAAATAGGGGATTATAAAACACTTACCTGTCCTTGTGCCTTCCTCCACGGAGTCATAGCCTGCGACCCCCTCCACCTGCTCCCTCTCCAGGCAGCGAGCAACCACCTCCTCCTCTGCGGTTAGGGTGACAGGACATGGGGGACCACCACCTGTGCCCCTCTCATACCTCCTGATGGAGGCCACCTTGTCCCTCACCTTGCGCCGCAGGTCATTAATTTTTTTTTGTATGTCCCCAGCAGTCCGGGTGGAGTACCCCAGGACATTGACCCTGGCAGCAATGGACTCCAGGATGCCCTGCTTCCTCTCCCGGCTGGTCTTTCGGCTTTTTTTGCCATGGAGAAAAGCATTATCATTCTCCATTGCCGAAATGATGAGCGAGACCTCCTGTGCATTAAAATTCAGGTTCCTCCTCTCTCTGGGGGTAGCGGGAGCAGCCATCACCAAACAAAAGTATCTTCCCTGGGGTGGTGGGAAGCGGAAATACTTTTGCGCCGGAATGGCGTTTCCGCCAGCGCTTTTAAGCGCCCAGCGGAACGCATTGCGCTGACGTTTCCCAGGAAGTGGTGCCGACGGAAGTTGTGAGCATGCGCACAAGGGGGGCGAGTGGAGCTGCACTCACTGCGCATGCTCCGTGGATGATGCGCTGAACGTAAGCCTCTGCGCTGGGCTCCGCCCATCATTTACATATGATCACACCCACTTCCACTTGCGTCGGGTTACGCCAGCGCATTATCGTTACTCTGGCGCAAGTTTACGCGCAACTGCTATGTGAATTACAGGACTTGCGCTGAAAGGGTCTTCAGAGTAACGTAAATGAGAAGCGTTACTCCAGAGGAAAGATACTCTCATCTACCTGAATCTGGCCCTATAAATTTTACGCAAACCAATCGATAAACGCTTATTGCGATTTTTTTAACAAAAATAAGTAGAAGAATATGTATCGGCCTAAACTGAGGAAAAAAAATGTTTATATATTTTGGGGGTATTTATTATAGCAAAAAGTAAAAAATATTGCATTTTTTTAAAAAATGCCGCTCTATTTTTGTTTATATCGCAAAAAATTAAAACCGCAGGGGTGATCAAACACCACCAGAAAAAATCTCTATTTGTGGGAAAAAAAATACACCAATTTTGTTTGGGAGCCACGTCACACGACCGCACAATTGTCAGTTAAAGCGACGCAGTGCCGAATCGCAAAAAGGGGCCTGGTCTTTTACCTGCATTTTGGTCCGGGCCCTAAGTGGTTAGTTAAAGAATAAATAAATAGATATCAACACTCTAATTTACCTCATCAGGCAGTCTTTAAATAATATACTTTGCTAAAGTAATTTGGTTGATCAGACCAAACGTTGATATGATCTTTCTTAGTTGTTCACACGTGTTTTAGTTGCATGCGTTGGTGCACTATGGTTAATTTATGATCCAAACGGGGAAAAAATAACTGACAAAACTAGGTAGTCAAACCGTAATGGCAAGTCCAAGCGGCCCAACCTCCTGCAATGCAGTCAGTATGTTAGGCCAGTCGCCCGTCTCACCCGACCAAATTAGGCCTTGTCCTTCAGGATTGCTCAGTCCGCAAACTCCAATCCACAATCGTTCCGGCACCGTCAGTCTCCGGTCCTCAACAGGTCAACGTTGCACTGGGACACCGTCCGATAACTCCGTCAGAGATCCTCTCTCGAATGAATGAATAGGCCTCAAGACTCTGGCCTTAGTTTCCGGAAAGACACCTCACACAGGCGTCCTCCTGGGTTGAAGAGGCGGTCCTGAGAGAGTATGCCAAATGCGTCCTCCTCCCTAAATTACCCCCCCCCCCCAACAGGCTGTGCAGAGTGCAAAGCATTCTGGGATTGCACAGTTGCTCTCTGGGCATTGTAGTCTATCAACTAACCAGGGCAATGGAGTTTTTTTCTCCCTGTACTTCGTTTCCTAACATTCCTTGCTGTGCCAGTGCAAACTAAATAGAAGGTGGCTATCCAACAGTTGGCCAACGGAGGGAGCTGAGTTCCTTCTATATCTGCAAACGGTAGTCTTTGAATCACATAGAAAGTGATACCTTGCTACACATATACAATTGCACTTTTTATCTTTCAAAAAGTGTTTCCCAGTGCTAAACATTTTCTTCCAATTTCTAAACTTCTAAAGCATTTGTAAATTTCAAAAGCCAACATAAAGGAATAGTAGTGGTAAAAAAAAAAAAAAACTCTCAAAAAGTACATAGGAGGTAGTGGGTGGAGACAATCAGCTGTCAAGCCCCATTCATATCTCTGCATAACAGGAACTCACATTCCCACATACATTTTTTTGTGGGGCATTTTGGAGCATTTTTGCTCGCAACGCATAAGGCAGACCATTCAATTAGATGGGCTGCCCTATGTGCAACAATCGCCCCAAAGAAGCTCCAATACTGTTTTTTGGAGCAAATTGTGGTGCGTTTTTTATACAGATTTTGTATGCGTTTACAGCGCATTTCTGAAAATGCACAGCAAAGCCTACATTTTCTGTGTAGTTTGCTATGTGCTCAGAAACGCACAGATGTGAATTGATGTTGGTGTGCCATTAACAAAAGTGCGACTAGTTCATTTTAGGTGTATAAGGCCTCATGCACGCAGAACGTTTAAAAAACACCAGCGCTGCTGCCAGGAAAAAGCAGCTATAAAAACGTGCCTTTAGCCACATTTTTGATTAGCGTTTACATACCTCCCAACTTTTCAACTTCAGAATGAGGGACAAGTGTGCATACCTCCCAACGAAGTTGTTCAGCGGGGGGGGGGGGGGGGGGTGCCGCGGATCGGAGTTGCTTCCCCTTAACACTCAGGCCTCATGCCAATGGATGCTTTAACAGCTGCATTTATGATCGTTTTTTGCAGCTTAAAAATGCAGCTGCAGGCATCATCCCCGTATAGTTGTTTAGAGCCGGCAATTGGCTATCCAGGCATAACAACCGATGTGGCTTAAAGCTGCTCAGTTGTTATGCCGGAGGAGCAGGACCGGCCCTCCCGTCCCACTTGTAGACACCAAATTTCAAAAACAGGCTTACTCATGAAAGGGTTAAGTTACGAAAGAAATCCAGGACCAGTGCATTTTGAGGCTCCAGCGCTAGGGCTGTAAAAACGTGAGACGCCGACAAATGGTGTTAAACACGATTTAACAAGGCTTAACGCTGTGCCCGGCAGGTCAGGAAAGTAGGGCGAGCGAGCACCCCCTACCTGAACCATACCAAGCCACATGCCCTCAACATATGTGGGTGGTGCACAACAACTTATATAGGCATGGGGACTCCACCCCTTATGACATCACCGTACTGGGCATGATGGGATGGTGACATCATAAGGGGGTGGGGTCACCGGATGACATCACCCGTGAGCCCGCCCTATGCCTATATAAGTTGTTGCGTACCGCTCATATGGCATTACAGCGGGAGAGAGAGCGTCGTGTCAACATCTGAAGAAGAGGAGAGGGAAGAAGACGATGGAGAAGACCAGGCAAGAGCTAGCAAAAGAGCGGGCAAAAGAGCAGAATATAGCGGAGGAGCCCCGGCAGAAGACACTGGACAGCGGGAGAAGAGGCCGGAGAGCTGGAGAAGAGGTCGGAGAGAGCAGAAGTCGGAAGAGACCCCCAGAGCTGCCTAATAAAATTACTTTAAAAACCTTTGTAGTGTCTTTCTTTCATTAAAAATTTCCCCCCAGGTGAATGGGTAGGGGTACGATGTACCCCATACTCATTCACATAGGGTGGGGGCCACCTTATTAAAGGGGGCTCCCAGAATCCACTAAGCCTCCCGCCCACAGACCCCGACAACCAACGGCCAGGGTTGTGGGAAAGGGGCCCTTGCCCTCATCAACATGGGGAAAAGGTGCTTTGGGGTGTGGGGCGCAGTGTCCCCCCTGCTCCAAAGCACCAACCCACCCCATGTTGAGGGGCTTGGTATGGTCTTGGAGGGGGGGCGCCCTTCTTTCCTGACCTGTCGGGCTGCATGCTCAAATTAGGGTCTGGTGCGGATCTTGGGGGGACCCCACGCAATTTTTTTGGTGTGGGGGTTCCGCTTAAAATCCATATCAGACCAAAGGGTCTGGTATCGTCTTGGGGGGAACCTCACGCAATTAAATTTTTTTGATTTTCGCAGCGTTCCCCCCTCAAGATTGTCACAACACAAGTAGCACCGCAAGTCGGATCCTCTTGATTCGACTTTTGGTGCGACCTCTATTCAAATCAATGGACTCCCCATAGGGAACCATTGATTTTGAATAGAGAGAGAGAAACATGGCTGAAAACCAGCACAGCTAAACGTGCATTGAATTCAATGCAAAACGCAGATAAAATCACGTTTTTTAACGCCGCTTTCTTCTTGGCGTCTGTACTGGCTTTATAGACAGTTTTTAAAACGTCCGTGGGCATGAGGCCTTATGTTTACAAACGCCTCTGAAAGGTTATGTGTGTGGGGGACATATAGGCTAACATGAAGGGGTGTTTAGAGGCAGTAAGAAAAAAACGTCAGATGCCCCTAACAGCAGCTGTAAAAACGTCCCGTGTGCATGAGCCCTAAAGTTGGCCATACATTGTTCAATCTAATTGTACAGTCTCATTTATATTTACCAAAACTATATAATAGACACACCTATCTATCCAATTAGACAGGTCCTTGCATTACATAGTTGATGGTAGATAACTGAGATTGTACAATCAGATTGTATAGTGTATGGTGAGCTTTTTAGAACCCAGGACTTACTTCTCCTGTTTTTAATACAACAGCTCTGATCCACATAAGCTGTTTTCTGATAACTCAGCTCTTACACACTCTGCCAAATGAACGAACTATGGCTGTGCATTAATGAGAATGGTATTCATTGATTGCATTGAAAAAACATGAACCTGATGAGGTGGGGGGTAGTGATCTGCTGGAGGGGGAGGGCATATGCAGGTTGTGTGCTATTGAGGTCAGCTGGTGAACTATTTCCTGCGTGCTATCCCAAGGTCTGTCCACGGAAGGAATTTTTTTCCCCTGCTGCAGCAAATTGGATCATGCTTTGCTGGGGCTTTTCGCCTTCCTCTGGCTCAACTGTGGCTGAAGAATTTTGTACATGGGATTGTATGTATCATTTTTTTATTGGTCGAACTGGATGGGCTTGTGTCTTTTTAGAATCTGACTATAACCATGTTGCCAGTTGGAAGGGGGTGCACTATGCAGTGCCAATTCGATCCGATCCGCGCCGGGAGGTGCCCATTCCAGTGTATTCAAACAGGATAGGCTCAATCTGCTCCACCTTTCATCCTATCGCTGCTAACTTCTCCCCCAAAGCACTGTGTTTATAATAAATTATTATTATTATTGTTGTTTTATATTAATAATGTCTATTTATTATTATTTATATATACTGGGCCAGATTCAGGTAGGAGCGCGTATGTTTGTGCGGGCGTAGCGTTTCCTATGTACGCTACACCTCTGCAACTTTGACAGGCAAGTGCATTATTCACAAAGCACTTGCTCCGTAAGTTGCGGCGGCGTAGCATAAATTGGCCGGCGTAAGCCCGCCTAATTCAAATGTGTAAGAGGTGAGCGTGTTTTATGGAAATGAGCCGTGACCCCATGTAAATGAAGCGCCGATCATACGGCGCATGCGCGCGCATGCTCAGTATCACGTCAAACCTTTCCCCTAAGTTACGCCGGCTCAATGCCTGTGACGTGAACGTAACCTATGCACAGCCCCATTCCCGTACGACTTACGCAAACGATGTAAAAAAATACGCTTGTTCTGACGTCCATACTTTGCATTACCTGCGCCTGCTATAGCAGGGGTAACTTTACGCCGGACGTAAGCCTAACGTAAATGGCGTAGCGGGCGCAAGTACGTTTGTGAATCGGCGTATCTGCCTAATTTATATATTCGACGCGTAAATCTACGGAAGCGCCCCTTGCGGCCAGTGTAAATATACACCTAATATACGATAGCGTAGGAGACTTACGGCGCTCGTATCTTGGCCAAGTCTATGCGGAACTGATTCTAAGAATCAGGCGCATAGATACGATGGCTCACATTCGGACTTACGACGGCGTATGTGGAGATACGCCGTCATAAGTCCTTTCTGAATCTGGCCCACTGTGTTTATATTAAATGTGATTACTGGTGTAAAAAAAAAATCGAGAAGATGGTTTAAGAGTTTTGCGGCCACGGGCTGTCTGAGCGGTCCTGGGTTGGATGTCACACAGGCACAGTGAGCAGAATGAAGCTGCCTCCCCTCCAGTGTCTATGTGTACACAGGGGGAGGGAACCTGCTGTGCTGCGCTGATGGCTGATCTGAGGTACTGAATGGGATAGGGGAAGGGGGGGTTTGTGCTGAATGGGTGGTCCATCTGTGCTGAAGGTGGGGTCTGTACTGAAGGGGGGTATGTGCTGAATGGAGGGGTCTGTGCGTAATGGGGGGGTCTGTGCGGAACGGGGGTCCATCTGTGCTGAATTGAGGGGTCTGTGCTGAAGGGGGGGTCTGTACTGAAGGTGGGGTCCATCTGTGCTGAATAGAGGGGTCTGTGCTGAAGGGGGGTCTGTACTGAAGTTGGGATCCATCTGTGCTGAATAAAGGGGTCTGTGCTGAAGGGGGGGTCTGTACTGAAGGTGGGGTCCATCTGTGCTGAATAGAGGGGGTCTGTGCTGAAGGGGGGGATCTGTACTGAAGGTGGTGTCCATCTGTGCTGAAGGGGGTTCTGTACATTCTCTAGGCTATATTTATATGGGCATGGAGTGAAGCTGAATTATCTCAAGAGTTATTTCACACTGCCAGCTGGCCGCGTTATCGGTAAAGTGGGGCTTTACCATCGGTTTAGCTGCGCTATTCGGCCGCTTGCGGGGCACTTTTAACCCCCGCTAGCATTTGAAGAAAGGGTTAAATGTGACTGTGTATAGCTGCTGCCGAAGCGCCCCTCCCTGAAAAAATTTCAGCGGACGTCCATGCTGGTGTATGCATTGCAGCACATTTGTATGAATACATGTGGCACTAGAAATGAATGGGAGTGTCCCAAGAACACAGACACTTCACACTCATCCAGCAGACATGTGATAAGACACAGACACAAATCTGATTGGGACAAGTATGGACAATACTGCAGAATGGAGACAATATAGAAAACATTGAACATTTGTACTCACCTACTGTGATCACCAAGGAGAAAATCAGGGCGACCTGCAGATGTTCTGTACAGTAGCGAAGCTTCATGCTTTTTGCCCGCACTACTCCCGGTTCTCCCGCCAACAGTCTCCCGCCACAAAAAAGTTATCTGTTTTATTTTTTTATCACTTGCGAGTTAATCATTAATTCTCCCATGTGTGAGCCGTCTGTGCTTTTTCACATATGACTTAGAGATATGCGATTCATTTTCTTACGGAAAAAATTGGTAAATACCTGAGTATGTACACTCACCGCGCTACTAAAACACTAAAGCAGCCAACATAACTAAGTGATCAATTTAGCAAAACACAATATAAACAAAGAAAATATGTAGCGCTTAACACATATATAAACCAAAAGAAAACAAAACAAAAACGAAAACAAAAACAATAGTGTAGGGTTAAAACACCATAGGTGCACTTGAAGTGTCCTTTGAAATAATATAAAGTCCACAGGAGTCAATACAGTGACTTGAGTGAGAATAATCCACCACCATAGGATAAGTTGGAGAGGCTTACCAGATAAATAGTGACCACATTAGGTGTACACCTATTGGTCAACTATAGCTTGAGGTTAGACGCTGTTCTCACAAGGACTCAGAAAAGGTGAATATCAAAGGTGACCGATCGTTTTGAAGAATCAGACTTAAGGTTTTTCCTCTTCATCACAATGCATTCAGCCAGAGACATGACTCTGATCACATGACCTCCGCTCCATGGGTGACGATCCCTCCACTCCAAAGTGAAAGTACGGACAGGAGATGTCAGTGATGAGGACAGGACGGAAACTCCAGCAGCGGATGATCCCCCGCACCGAGTGCGGGGGATCATCCGCTGCTGGAGTTTCCGTCCTGTCCTCATCACTGACATCTCCTGTCCGTACTTTCACTTTGGAGTGGAGGGATCGTCACCCATGGAGCGGAGGTCATGTGATCAGAGTCATGTCTCTGGCTGAATGCATTGTGATGAAGAGGAAAAACCTTAAGTCTGATTCTTCAAAACGATCGGTCACCTTTGATATTCACCTTTTCTGAGTCCTTGTGAGAACAGCGTCTAACCTCAAGCTATAGTTGACCAATAGGTGTACACCTAATGTGGTCACTATTTATCTGGTAAGCCTCTCCAACTTATCCTATGGTGGTGGATTATTCTCACTCAAGTCACTGTATTGACTCCTGTGGACTTTATATTATTTCAAAGGACACTTCAAGTGCACCTATGGTGTTTTAACCCTACACTATTGTTTTTGTTTTCGTTTTTGTTTTGTTTTCTTTTGGTTTATATATGTGTTAAGCGCTACATATTTTCTTTGTTTAGATTCATTTTCTTACGAATCTAAATTTGGAAGGACATTTTTGTTAATCGGAGAGTCAGGTGTATCAGAATCTCCCAATCGCAATATAGTAAACAATTTCAACAAATCTGAAATAGATCATTCATATTCATTCGGAGCACATGATGCAATACTTTGAGCCTTTTGGTAGCATTTGAAACATCCAAAATAACGTAACGACATAACGAATGATCCGAATTGATTCGGATTAATTTCCTTTTTATTTTACATTAACGTTTTTCATTATTATAAAAACTGCATTACATATGAAATGTAAACATATTGCAATAAATACAGATGGGCTCCTTCCACACGGGGTGGGCTCCGCCAGGCGGATGACAGGTCCGTGTCTGCTCCACTTATGCAGAGCAGACACTGACACAGCCCGCTCTCCTCTAAGGGGCGGTCAGATAGAAATGGACTTTCTGTCTGTGTACACCCAACTGTCATCCAATCCAGAAAAGTGTATGTATTCTGCCCAGGCTTATTAAGGAGGGAGTATGTAGACCAGGGGTGTCAAACTCGATTTCATTGTGGGTCGCATCAACATTATACATGCCCTCAAAAGGGACGGTTGTATCTGTAAGATTAGATGTCCAGCACATCCCCCCCCCTTCACATTAGATGTCAAGAGCCACCCCACCATCAGAAGTTGAGTCCCCCACTCTCCCTTACATCACAGTGCACCCCCTTTCCTTATGCTGCTGCTGGGAAGAAGCTGAATGCAGTGTGAGGCCTTGTACACACGACCGAGGAACTCCTCGTAAATGAAACATCGTTTTCCTCGACGAGTTCCTTGTTAGGCTTGTCGAGAATCTTGACAAGCTGTCTTTGTGTACACACTGTCAAGGCCAAATCTCGTCGTTCTTGACAAATGTGCTATCTCCATTACAAACGCTACTTGAAGGCCTCGTACACACGAGGGAATTTATCCACTGAAAATGGTCCGACGGACCATTTCAGCCGATAAATTCGCTCGTCTGTAGGGGCGGGCGGACAGTTTTGGATGGATTTTGCCAGCGGAAAAGCATGCTTTGAAACTTTTCCGCTGGAGAGCTGCCCGTCGGATATGTCCGCTGGTTAGTACGCCTAACCTGCGGACATATCTGCCCGCACATGCGTCGGATCCTGTGAATGGATCCGACGCATGCACGCGGAAGTGTTTTACTTCCTGGTGCGGTGACATGGCGGCGTCAAAGTCACCGCGCTGTCCGCCGGCGGGGAATTTGATCCGATGGTGTGTACAGCCATTGGATCAAACAGCCCGGCGGACATATCCGATGGAAACGGTCCGTCGGACCGTTTCCATCGGATAAATCCCATTGTGTGTACGAGGCCTTACTGAAGGTGCGCTCCCATCTCATACTTTATTCTGAGCATGCGCGGGTTTCTAATCATACACACGAACGTGTTTCTAGTTGTAAACCAGCCCGACGAGGAAACAGACTCCCGACGAGGAAAAAGAGAACTTGTTCTATTTTTTTTCTTGTCGAGTTCCACGACAGTTTTCTAGATGAAAAACATACACACAACCGTTTTCCTTGGCAAAAAAGCTCTGCCACCAAGTTTCTTGATGGCTTCTGTTGAGGAAACCGGTCATGTGTACGGGGCCTAATGCCGCGTACACACGGACGTTTTTTGTGATGATCATTTAAATTGATCGTGTGTGGGCAAAACGTTGTTTTATGTCTTCAAAAAAACGACCAAAAAAAAATCAAACATGCTTGAATTTTTTATGTTGTTTTTCTGAATGTTGTTTTTTGTGTCATAAAAAATGATCGTGTGTGGGCAAAACGACGTTTAAAACAAAGTTTTTAAACCCGCGCATGCTCAGATGCAAGTTATGAGACGGGAGCTTTAATGGAACAGAGTGCCGTTGAAAGTGTACTTTTATACTGGCTAATCGGTAAAGGTCAATTTATTTATTTTTAAAAATAAGACAACAGTAAAGTTAGCCCAATTTTTTTTAATATTGTGAAAGATAATGTTACGCCGAGTAAATTCATACCAAACATGTCACGCTTCAAAATTGCGTCCGCTTGTGGAATTGCGACAAACTGTTACCCTTTAAAATCTCCATAGGCAACTTTTAAAAAATTCTACAGGTTGCATGTTTTGAGTTACAGAGGAGGTCTAGGGCTATAATTCTTGCTCTCGCTCTACCAATCACGGGGATACCTCACATGTGTGGTTTGAATACCGTTTACATATGCAGACGCTACACATCTGCCATCGTATGTAAACTTATGAGCACAACTGTAAGTGGTCCATATAGTAAACTTGGTGTTGAGTTATTCATTTTAACCGCTTGCCGACCAGCCGCCGTAGCTCTACGTCAGGACTTTCCCCCCCCCGCTCGCCCCCGAGTCCCGCGCGCATGACCTGCGGGCACGGTCGCCGCTGGGCACGCGCGCTCGTTCGTTACAGAGCGGGGACTGGGAGCTTTGTGTGTAAACACAAAGCTTCCCGGTCCTGTCAGCGGGGAAACGCTGATCTTCCGTTCATACAATGTATGAACGGAAGATCAGTGATTTCCCCTAGTGAGGCCACCCCCCCATACAATTAGAACACACCCAGGAACATACTTAACCCCTTCACTGCCAATGGCATTTTTATAGTAATCCAATGCATTTTTATAGCATTGATCGCTAAAAAAATGCCAATGGTCCCAAAAATGTGTCAAAGGTATCCGAAGTGTCCGCCATAATGTCGCAGTTCTGAAAAAAAACGCTGATTGCCGCCATTACTAGTAAAAAAAAAAAAATAATAAAAATGCCATAAAACTACCCCCTAATTTGTAAACGCTATAACTTTTGCGCAAACCAATCAATAAACGCTAATTGCGATTTTTTTTACGAAAAATATGTAGAAGAATACGTATCGGCCTAAACTGAGGAAAAAAAATGTTTTTTTTATATATTTTTGGGGGATATTTATTACAGAAAAAAGTAAAAAATATTGAATTTTTTTCAAAATAGTCGCTCTATTTTTGTTTATAGCGCAAAAAAAAAACGCAGAGATGATCAAATACCACCAAAAGAAAGCTCTGTTTGTGTGAAAAAAAGGACGCCAATTTTGTTTGGGAGCCACGTCACACGACTGCGCAATTGTCAGTTAAAGCGAAGCAGTGCTGAATCGCTAAAAGTGCTCTGGTCATTGGGCAGCAATATGGTCCGGGGGTTAAGTGGCTAAGGTCATCAGAGAGGACAAGGGGTATTTGTACATGTTGATAATATCCCCCCTTAATCTCCTCTCCTGAATAAATTCAGTTTCTCTAATCTTTCCTCATAGCTGAGCTCCTCCATGCCTCTTATCAGTTTGTTTGCCCTTCTCTGCACTTTCTCCAGTTCCCTGATATCCTTCTTGAGAACTGGTGCCCAAAACTGAACTGCATATTCCAGATGAGGTCTTACTAATGATTTGTACAGGGGCAAAATGATATCTCTCTCTCTCTGGAGTCCATACCTCTCAATACAAGAAAGGTATTTTCTCGCTTTGGAAACCGCAGCTTGGCATTGCATGTTATTATTAAGCTTATGGTCTACCAAAACCCCCAGATCTGTCTCCACCATTGATGCCCCCCAGTTGTACTCCCCCCTAGTATATATGGTGCATAAATATTCTTAGCCCCCAAGTGCATAACTTTACATCCATCAACATTAAACCTCATTTGCCACTTTGTTGCGCTGCAAACTGCAAACCGAGGGTGTTGTTAACTTTACATTGACACCCACAGCGGTTCGCAGATCTCAGTGTGAACCACTGTGCAATTCAGGTGCTCTGGATTTGCAGGGTTCTCGCATTGTACTAGTGTAAACCGAGCCTTGGGATCCGTCGGTGGATGCCATCTGGTCCAGGTGCTTTATTAACCTTTAATCTGTCTAAATATTTCTGGACCATATCACCTTTGAGCCATTGTGGATCATTTGGGGCTGTTTCAATACCATCCCCATTATGGACATGAACTTCCCCATGCTCCTTTGTATACACAGAGCTGAGGAAAGTATTTCATACATTTGCCTTCTCTTTGTCCCCAGTCACTCACTCTAGATTATTCTGTAATCTAAATTGTTGTCCCGCCTCCTTTCAAGGGATTTACAATTGTCATGGTAGTGTTGGATCATTTAACAAAGATGGCTCATTTTGTGCCCATCACTAGCATTCCTACAGCTGAAATAACTACAGAAATACTAATACGAGGAATTTACAGACAGCATGGTCTTCCAGATTAAATATCTGATCGAGTAGTCCAGTTCACATCACGACTATGGAAGACTTTCTGTTCTACTCTGGTAATTGAAGTTGACCTATCTACTGCCGTTCATCCACAATCAAACAGTCAGACCGAAAGAACGAATCAAACGTTAGAACAATACCTCTGTTGTTTCATCTGCCATATTCAGGATGACTGGACACACCTCTGTGACCAAGCCCCCCATAGGCAGGCTGAAACATGTCAGGGGGGCATGGCCGAAGCAGCGTTGGCTGAGGCCATACACAGCCGTATCCACATCTGAAACACTTTGAGTGACGTCTTACCCCACAAAAAAACATGTATATCTCATTTCAGGGGTAGCACTACCCAATCCCCCCCCCCCACGCAGCAAAATGTGGGCGTGGCTTAAATTGCGCTACATATTGGGCATGACTTAAAGGTCTGAGATGACTTACATAGTGCGGTTGAATGTTAAATAGGAAATGTACAATGCGGAGTGTCCGGTGGTGGCATGTGTGTGCAAGAGAGGCGTATGAAGTGTTTTGTGGTGGGTATTATGTGCAGAAGAGGAGTGCAGAGTGTATGTAGGTGGGTTAAATGTGCAGGTGAGGAGTGTGGAGTGTACAGCGGTGGGTAGTATGTGCTGGATGGTGTCAGTAGGGCAGCTGACAGTGGTCAGTGAGTTCTTTATTTTTTTACAATAACATTTTTTGTATTTTTTTTTTTTGTTTTTCAAAATGCTTTTTGGACGTTGGTAGTAGAGCGGTGGATGGTGTCACTAGGGCAGTGGACAGTGCCATTAGAGCAATAAGCAGTGTCGGAGGAGGAGGACAGTGGGCCGAAGGAGAACAGAAGGGGGAGGACAATGGGCTGGAGAAGAATGGAGGGGGGTGGAGAAAGAAGGACAGCGGGCCGAAGGAGAATGGAGGGGGACAGAGGAGGAGGACAGCGGGCCAAAGGAGAACAGAGGGGGAGGCAGAGGACTAGGACAATGGGCTGGAGGATTACGGAGGGGGGCAGACACGGCAGAGGAGGAGAACAGCGGGCTGAAGGAGAACGGAGGGGGGACGGAGGAGGAGGACAGTGGGCCGGAAGAGAATGGGGGGACGGAGGAGGAGAACAGTGGGTCGAAGGAGAACTGAGGGGTGGGTGGAGAAGGAGGACAGTGGGCCAAAGGAGAACAGAGGGGGAAGCGGAGGACAATGGGCTGGAGAAGAATGCGAGGGGGGTGGAGGAGAAGGACAGCAGGCCAAAGGAGAACAGAGGGGGGGCGGAGGAGGAGGACAGCAGGCCGGAGAAGAATGGGGGGTGGAGGAGGAGGACAGCTGGCTGGAGAACAAAGGGGAGGAGGAGGACAGCGGGCCGGAGGAGAATGGATAGGGGACACATGGGTGACACCACTGCCGCCCAGGATCAGCCCTGCAGCGAGAAGATCACTCATACTAAAAGATCCATTTTTGTTGATTCTACCAAAACAAAAATACACCATGCCTAAAGCCAACACTTCCCCCAACCACTTACTCTGGTTTAGGAGCTTACTGGAACTTCAGTTATTACAAAAGAACTGCAAAAATTTTAAAAGGCATAACTGACATATCCAAGACAACCTTTTTGATTGCCTTTATTGCAGTGGTTCTCAACCTGAATGAATGAATTAATGAATGAATGACTTGTATAGCGCAACGCATGCAAACTGAATCGCCTCTGGGCGCTTTTTCCAGCCAGTGTCTGCTTGGATGGTGCGGTCATTTTTACCCCGTAGGATCTTGACACGCTAGGGACACACAGTCATACACACATATATACATGTATACTGGGCCAATTTGGACGAGATCCAATTTACCTACCCGCATGTCTTGGAGTGTGGGAGGAAACCGGAGTACCCGGAGGAAACCCACGCAGACACAGGGAGAACATGCAAACTCCAGGCAGATGGTGTCGTGGTCGGGATTCGAACCAGCGACCCTTTTGCTGCCAGGCGAAAGTGCTACTCACTGCACCACTGTGCTGCCCTCTGCACCACTGTGCAGACGGCAACCTGGGAGTCGGGACCCCCCCGGGGATCAAATGTTGATTTGCCAGGGGTCACCGAATCCTGGGCTGTTTCTGAAGTCCGCACTGCTCTCCCTGAAGTCCCTTGAGCCTGTGGCCGCCTAGCTGGGCTGTTCATGGAGCCAGGGGCCGCCCACTCAGCCTCTTTGCAGCTACCCATTCAGTTCATGGCATAGCTGGCCCTATGTCCTGATTTCGAAATAGATGACACTGCTGCGAGACACCACAAAGTTGGAGACACAGTGAAGCCGGAGACACAGTGAGTAACACTACCTGTGATTATAGTTGCCATTAAAAGTCACTACGACAGTTCTCAGATCAGCAGATGACCTTGATCAAGAGCACCGAAGTTGGCTGATCAGAACTCCCCCAGCATTGCCACTGATCCCAAACCCCACCAGCACTGACACTCATCATACACCCCCCCCCCCCCCCCCCCCCCCCCCACCAAGGAGTAAGAGAAGGAATACAAATTGAGAATACATCAAAAGGGAGAGAAAGAATAAGAGAACAAGAAAGACTGCTATAGAGAGAGATGGAGGGGGAAAGAAATTAGAATAGAGAGACTTGAAAGAGAAAGAAAGGAGAAGACAGAGTGGTACATCCTAAAATGTACCATAAGGGGTTTTAATACCGTATGAGTGGAAGGGACTCTGGGAGCGATAAAAGTCCATGGGCCATGGGTTAGGGGTGCAAAATACTCATCTTGCCTTGGGTGCTGACAACCTACCCTAAGAAAATAATTTTACTGTTAGGGGTCCCCAGAACTTGGGAAATGTTATCAAGGGGTCACTAGAAAGGTTGAGAACCACTGCTTTAGTGGGATTGATTTTGCACCGATTTTACCCACATTAATAACCTCCAAGCTGAGCGACTCCATCAGACTTTTTACTGCCATCTCAGCCAGCCACACTACTTGCTGTGACAATCACACCCACAACAGGATTATTTAGAGAAATGTGAAGATTCGATTTTTATTTATACACACAAAAATACAGACGGACATATATATGCACATGAATAAATGAAGAAGACAAACAGATAAAAGGAAAACAGTCTTGCTGCGCCAAACTGAGGTAACTTCCACTACCTCTCGCAGGATCTCTCCCATCGGTGCTCTTCATTGGACCCACTAATATGTTCCCACCCACCGCTATGTCACACTGTGCTTAATGGCATGACCGAATCCATCTAATTCTAATCACTAATTTATCATATTCCTATTAACTAAAAGAAAAATATCCACAGCTGTAGTTTACTCGAAGTCCAGTCTTTTTACATTGGAAGGTGTTGCAACTGTTTGTCGTTTTCTTTGGTTTAATAAACTGTCCGGGGATTCCTGAGAATAAGAAAGAATAATTTGATGACACAAACAAAAATGGCATTAAGACATACACTGCATACAGTATATCCGAGGTCCAAATATTTATATATTGTGGAACACTTTTGAAAATCAGATGTCACTTTTTTGTTGGAGCAAAACTACACATTGGAGCAATAACACAAAGGTATGCTTTTTACTAGGGTTGTCCCGATGCCACTTTTTTAGGACCGAGTACAAGTACCGATACTTTTTTTCAAGTACTCGCCGATACCGAATACCGATACCTTTTTTAAATGTGTCCCTAAATGCAGCCATGTCTCCAACATATGCAGCCATGTCCCCCCAGCCATGTCCCCCACATATGCAGCCATGTCCCCCCAGCCATGTCCCCCACATATGCAGCCATTTCCCCCCAGCCATGTCCCCCACATATGCAGCCATGTCCCTCCAGCCATGTCCCCCACATATGCAGCCATGTCCCCCACATATGCAGCCATGTCCCTCCAGCCATGTCCATCACATATGCAGCCATGTCCCTCCAGCCATGTCCATCACATATGCAGCCATGTCCCCCCAGCCATGTCCCCCACATATGCAGCCATGTCCCTCCAGCCATGTCCCCCACATATGCAGCCATGTCCCTCCAGCCATGTCCATCACATATGCAGCCATGTCCCTCCAGCCATGTCCCCCACATGTGCAGCCATGTCCCTCCAGCCATGTCCCCCACATATGCAGCCATGTCCCTCCAGCCATGTCCCCCACATATGCAGCCATGTCCCTCTAGCCATGTCCCCCACATATGCAGCCATGTCCCTCCAGCCATTTCCCCTGCAGCCATGTCCCTCCAGCCAAGTCCCCCACATATGCAGCCATGTCCCTCCAGCCATGTCCCCCACATATGCAGCCATGTCCCTCCAGCCATGTCCCCCACATATGCAGCCATGTCCCTCCAGCCATGTCCCCCACATATGCAGCCATGTCCCTCCAGCCATGTCCCCCACATATGCAGCCATGTCCCTCCAGCCATTTCCCCTGCAGCCATGTCCCTCCAGCCAAGTCCCCCACATATGCAGCCATGTCCCTCCAGCCATGTCCCCCATACCTAGCCGCCGAAAGCCGCCGCACGGGTAACATCACAGCTTTCATTTGAATAGCTGTTTTCCCCGTGCGTATAGACACTCCCCCTTGCTCGGGATTGGACAGATCACGATCACCCATCCAATCCCGAGCAAGGGGGAGTGTCTATACGCAGCGGGAACACTACAGCTATTCAAATGAAAGCTGTGATGTTCCCGCACACTGTTTAACCCATGCGGCGGCGGCTTTCGATGCGGCGGCGGCTTTCATTGCGGCGGCGGGGGGGGGGGGGGCGTGACAAGTATTCTATTCAGGTATCGGGGTTATTTGCGGGAGTACAAGTACTCCCGCAAATACTCGGTATCGGTACCGATACCAATACTGGTATCAGTATCGGGACAACCCTACTTTTTACCTCATTTGCTGCCAGATCCAATTTATAGGCCTGAAGATTAGTTAAAAGCTCCAAACAGGACATATTTTCTTTAATGCCACATCATATTAGCTCACACCCAACATGTCAAGCTATAACATTGCGTATGCCTATGAAATGATGTCAAACCTTGATACCCAAAATTCCCATCATGGTCATTAGTTTGGCGAAAAGTGGTTGTAAACCCTTACATATACCCAATTAAGTGACTCCTCAGTTGATACACAGAGAGGATACAAACAGGTACAACTTATGTAGGAGGATTTATCTGCAGTCTTTTTTTTCTCTACATTATTATTAGTATACACAATTTATATAGCGCCAACAGTTTACGCAGCACTTTACAATGTATAGGGGGGACAACACAATTACAGTACAATTCAATACAAAGGGTACAAGAGGGCCCTGTTTGTAGAGCTTACATTCTAAAGGCAGGGGTGGTGGTAAAAAGGGTAATGGCTGCAGAGAATTTGATGGGGGTGGCTCAGAGATAGTTGTCAAGTGGGTGTGGGATAGGCTTCCCTGAATAAAGGAGTTTTCAGGGATCTCCTAAAGGTGGACATGGTAGGGGCTGATCAGACATACTGGGGCACAGGGCCAGATTAAGAACATCATGGCCTGGTGCTGAGGATTTTGGTGGGGCCTTTTATAAATAATAAATAAATACGTGTGAATGACATCAACGCAGCCCAGCCAAGGCAAGTGATTGATCACAGCGCAGCACTGGAGGGCTCAGTCTGAAAATGTAAGTGTACCCTAATGTGCTAATATGCTGTGCATACTTGTACATTGTGGCATAACCTACCTCAGGGCCTCTAAAAAGTAGAAATGTCAGGAAATGTTACTACCGCTTAATATCACAGGATCCCAGGAGCCTCTCATGGGGCCCCCTACTGACCCAGTGGCCCTTGGGCAGTGCCTAAGTGCATAGTTGGCAACATTTAAAAAATATTTTCAGGCACACTTTATTTTACAAGTGCTGTATTTATTTTTATTTATTTTTCAGAAAGGAACAAGTGCTGTATTTAGAGTATCTGAGATCCCCTATGTTCCTCTATACATCACAGTATTAATAAAACAATTAAATGAGTACTAATAATGTACAGGAGAAGAGTACAAAGGGTACGGCAAAAGTCACAATGTACAGGAGAGGAGTGTGGAGGGGATGACAGTGGGCAGTATGTACAGGAGAGGAGTGTGGAGGGCATGACAGTGGGCAGTATGTACAGGCAGGGACGGCCTTAGGCCTTTAGGCGCCCTGTGCGAGAAAGCTTTACAGCGCCCCCTAATGACCACACCCCTCCGTAACCACACCCTTTCAGTGTCCAATATTTTCTCCCCCCACAGTAAAATTTAAAAACCCCACTGTGCCCCCTGCATCCTTCAATATATCAGTCACTACTGTGTACCCCTCTCCACAACTGCACCACTGGACCCATTTACATTACACAGCACCATGCATCACTTTACATTACACAGCCCCCCACACCTCTAGACACCTATATGTTACACAGACAACCCCCTAACAGTTCTGGACCCCCTGCATGTTACGCAGACCCCCCGACAGTCTCCCCCTACAGTGCAGACCCATCCCACTACAGTCTCCCCCTACAGTGCAGACCCATCCCCCTACAGTCTCCCCCTAAAGTGCAGACCCCCCTTACAATACAGACCCACCCCTACAGTGCAGACACCCCCCCCCCCTACAATACAGACCCCTCCTTACAATACAGAAACCCCTCTACAATACAAATTCACCCCTACAGAGCAGACACCCCCACAATACAGAACCCCCCCCCCACAATACAGACCCCCCCCTACAATACAGAATCCCCTCCCCCTATAATACAGAACCCCCCTACAATACAGATCCACCCCTACAGTGCAGACCCCCCCAAAATACAGAACCCCCTTCCCCTATAATACAGAACCCCCCTACAATACAGATCCACCCCTACAGTGCAGACCCCCCCCCCACAATACAGAACCCCCCCAAAATACAGAACCCCCTCCCCCACAATACAGAACCCCCCTACAATACAGAACCCCCCACAATACAGAACCCCCCTACAATACAGAACCCCCCTCCCCCACAATACAGACCCCCCACAATACATAACCCCCCTCCTCTAATACAGATCCACCCCTACAGTGCAGATCTCCCTACAATGCAACCCCCCCTACAGTACAGAACCCTCCCCCACAATACAGAACCCACCACAATACAGAACCCCCTCCTATAATACAGATCCACCCCTACAGTGCAGACCCCCCTACAATACAGACCCACCCCCACAATACAGAACCCCCCCCCCATAGTACAGAACCCCCCCCCACAATACATACCCCCTCCCCCACAATACAGGACCCCCCTCCCCCCTACCTTCAGACATGCACCTGGCAAGCTGGTCATCTAAGCCACATGCTGCACACACAGCACAGGACAGAAAAGGGGGAGGCGGCTTCACTGCTCGGCTGTGAGACAGGCAGCCGAGACTCATCAGACCCGCGGCGCTGCACAGGGAAGGGGATCATTGCGGCCGGGTCCCTGGTGTGCCGACGGCTCGTTTCAGCCTGCTGTGTGTCTGCCGCTGCCTCCCTGTCACCAGGCATGCCGCCCAGTGCCCGCAAGAGGCGCTAAGTCCAATTTAGTTGCAGGTCACCAGGCGCCCATGTTGGTATGGCGCCCTGTGCGACCGCACACCCTGCACACCCCAAAGGCCGTCCCTGTGTACAGGAGAGGAGTGTGGAGGGCATTACAGTGGGCAGTATGTACAGGAGAGGAATGTGGAGGGGATGACAGTGGGCAGTATGTACAGGAGAGAAGTGTGAAGAGTATGTACTGGAGAGGAGGATTAAGGGGAAGGAAAACATTTAAAAAGGTTTGTGGAAGGATGTTTAGGGACTGCGTAGTGGTTAAGCGGGTCAAAATGGATTGAAATTACACCAATTATGCAGAGACCAGCCATAGTCGATCTATGTATGGGCTAGCTGGTTTTACACAAGTCAATCTATTAATCGACTTGAGTACAACCAGCCTGTTAGGTTTTTTCCAAAACAATCAGTGCTGCCAGCTATAGATAGCAACACTGATCATTGTACTCACTGGCAGAACACAATAACACTACAGGAGTGATTCCCCCATCTATAGGTCAGCAGGTGGGAGGGTGTGTGGGGACAGGCTGGGGAGAGATACCAGTCAGTGGCTGGGTAGGCACTGGCTAGTATCAGAGCCAGATACACACAGGTTAGATACGCCACGTTCGTTAGAGCGAGAACAATAATTCTAGTACTAGACCTCCTCTGTAACTGTAAACATGTAACCTAAAAAAAAATTAAAGCATCGCTTAGGTAACCCAAAAAAATCTAGCTAACTAGTGTTTTTTTGGGTTTTTTTTAATGAATGAAACAGTTTACTTAAAAAAAAAAACATGTTTGAAAAATTGCTGCGCAAATACAGTACCATGCTAGAGCTGCACAATTGATCGATAAAAAATCGTGATCTCGATTCAACCCCCCTGATATCTCCAATTCAGAGTTTGCTGATCCTTTCATATAACAAGTGGAGAGACTTTCAGCTGTCAAAAGAAAATATCTGGGCAGTCTGCCAAGTTTTTAACAGGAAACACTGTAACTAACGCTTTCTTCTTAGATCAAAGAGATAAACTTCTTTGTGTGTAATGAAAAAATCCGAGCAGTCTGCCAAGTTTGTAACAACATGAAACATTGTAACTAACTTCCTTCTTGGATCAAACTTCTGTGTGTAAATGCAGGAAATGTAACCACTTAAAGTCCAACACTTGTTTCTTAAGTTAAAATCAATATTTTTTGCAAGGAGATTACTTGGAACCCCCAAATATTATATATGGCAATTGCTGCAATATTTTATGTCGCACTGCATTTGCCCAGCGGTCTTTGAAATGCAATTTTTGGGGAAAAAATACACTTCAATGAATAATAAAAAAACATAAAAACAAAACAGTAAAGTTAGCCCATTTTTTTTTTTGTTTTAACCACTTAACGCCCGCCCACTGTATATATACGTCTTTTTTTGAAGATGGATATCTTGGTAACGGCAGCAGCTGCTGCCACAACCAAGGTATCCATGTTCACAGTGGGCGGGCCTGCACACGATAACGGCAGTCTCCACGGCGGATTCGCCGCGAGATCGCCGTTAACGGTGGCGGGAGAGGGCCCCCCCTCCCGCCACTCTCCCGCGCCCTCCGCCGCTTACCGTGGCCGTCGGTAGCAGGGGAGGTGATTGGGTCCGTTCGGCAGTTGTCTGGGTATGCGAGTGAGGGAAAAATGTCCCTCACCCGTCCCCATAGCTGCGCTGGGCGGAAGTGACATCAAAACGTCAGTCCCGCCCAGCGTCTTAACACAATTTTTGTTTACTTTTTTTCTTTTTTTTTCCATTTAAGCCTAAATATGAGATCTGAGGTCTTTTTGACCCCAGATCTCATATATAAGAGGACCTGTCATGCTTTTTTCTATTACAAGGGATGTTTACATTCCTTGTAATAGGAAAAAAAGTGATAATTATTTTTTATTTTTATTTTTTTCAGTGTTAAAAATTATAAAAGAAATACTAAAACAAAAAATAAATTTTTAAAGCGCCCCGTCCCGACGAGTTTGCGCACAGAAGCGAACACATACGCGAGTAGCGCCCGCATATGAAAACGGTGTTCAAACCACACAAGTGAGGTATCCCTGTGATCGTTAGAGTGAGAGCAATAATTCTAGCCCTAGACCTCCTCTGTATCTCAAAAAATGCAACCTGTAGAATTTTTTAAACGTTGCCTATCGAGATTTTTAAGGGTAAAAGTTTGACGCCATGCCACGAGTGGGCGCAATTTTTAAGTGTGACATGTTGGGTAGCATTTTACTCGGCATAACATTATCTTTCACAATATGTAAAAAAATTGGGCCAAATGTATTGTTGTCTTATTTTTTAATTCAAAAAATTATTTTTTTTCCAAAAAAAGTGCGCTTGTAAGACCGCTGCGCAAATACGGTGTGACAAAAAGTATTGCAATGACTGTCATTTTATTCTCTAGGGTGTTAGAAAAAAAATATATAATGTTTGGGGGTTTTAAGTAATTTTCTAGCAAAAAAAAAAATGTTTTAGTCTCGCAAACACAAAATCTGAAAAACAGGCTCGAGGCTTAAGTGGTTAATGTGAAGGATGATGTTACGTGGCAAGAATCGTGAGAGAATTGTGGGTTATGGCTCTCCGTTTTTTTGCGTGCTGTGATTGGCCAAGCATGCAGGTCATAGTGCATGCTTGGCCAATCATCAGCCAACGATGCCGCAGTGAATTATGGGCTGTGGCGCGTGACTCGAATTTGGCACGAACGACCAGTTTTGTTAGTATTTCGACGAACGATCGAACATACGATGTTCGAGTCGAACATACGTTCGACTCAAAGACGAAGCTCATCCCTATCCAGGGGTAGAAAACTGGCAAGCGGACTATCTGAGTCGCCAGCAACTATTACCAGAAGAATGGCACCAGCACCGAGATACAGAACACTGACACCAGCACCGAGATACAGAACACTGACACCAGCACCGAGATACAGAACACTGACACCAGCACCGAGATACAGAACACTGACACCAGCACCGAGATACAGAACACTGACACCAGCACCGAGATACAGAACACTGACACCAGCACCGAGATACAGAACACTGACACCAGCACCGAGATACAGAACACTGACACCAGCACCGAGATACAGAACACTGACACCAGCACCGAGATACAGAACACTGACACCAGCACTTTAAAGCTCTTAATATATGTAATTTATACAGTTCATTTTTATCTCTTGAATTTTTTTTTTTCATTATGGGCGTGATTCGGCCTCATGTCTAGGTTTTTCCTAAGGCTTTACAAAGCCTAGAGCTGCCTCTGCCTGCAGACTTTTAGCACTCCCTGAGTCCTGTCCCTTCTTCAAACAATAGTATTGGATAGTCTGATTCCTACACTGACCACTAAACTAACCTACCTGATTCCTATACTGACCTACCTGATTCCTACACTGACCACTATACTACACTGACCACTATACTACACTGACCACTAGACTACACTGACCACTAGACTACACTGACCACCACACTACACTAACCACTATACTAACCACTAGACTATACTGACCACTACACTGACCACTAACCACTATACTACACTGACCACTACACTACACTGACCACTACACTATACTAGCCACTATACTGATCACTAAACTACACTAACCACTAAACTACACTAACCACTAAACTACACTGACCACTATAATAACCACTAGACTACACTAACTACTATACCATACTGAACACTACATTATACTAACCACTACACTATACTAATCACTACACTATACTAACCACTATACTGACCACTAAACTATACTGACCACTATACTAACCACTAGACTACACTGACCATTATACTATACTAACCACTACACTATACTAACCACTACACTATACTAACCACTAAACTACACTGACCACTACACTATACTGACCGCTACACCATACTGACCGCTACACCATACTGACCACTACACCATACTGACCACTACACCATACTGACCACTACACCATACTGACCACTACACCATACTACCACTACACTGACCACTATACTGTCTGCTACACTATACTGACCACTACACTACACTGCATGACTCTAGCTGCTCTTCTACTCTCTTTCTCTCTGGATGCTCCATCTCCCCAGATCATGTCCATCCTCTCTTCCCTTCAACTCTCCCACAGGCTGCTCCCCCTCTCCTCTCCATTCATCTCTCTTCTCCTCCAGGCTGTGACTTTGCCTCTCACCTCCACGGTGAAGGCTCCACCCCCTGCTGCCTGTGGTATATTCCCGGCTCCATGCTCTCCTTCCTCCCCAAAATTGTCTCAGCCTGCCTGGAAGAGTGTCAGCGGCTGCCCTCCTCCCGATCCCCGGTATCTTGCTGGAGTAATCCGGCTCGGAGCTGCTGACTCGCCATGTTTGGCATGGCACCTGCTTCACTCTGCAGCCTCTGCTCGGTGTCATCAGCGATAATCCCTGCCATGTACCAGTCCGGCATGTTCAGTCTCAGGTGCCCTGTGATTGGGCATATGGGGTGCTGTGCGGCGGTGGTGCTGGCCTGTCCACGATCGCGGTAGATCCTGGAGTCCTGCCTCCACCCATATTTAGTCTCCTGCACCCTGTGATTGGGCGAAGGCGGGACTCCAGGATCTACCATGATCGTGGACAGGCCAGCACCTCCGCCGCACATGACCCCATACGCCCAATAACAGGGCGCCTGAGACTGAACATGGTGGTAGAGCTGCACGGGGACACAGTGAAGTATATTTAGCAGCCACTGTGACATACTGGTGGGCGTCCCCCCTAAATGTTGCACCTGGGGTGACGACCCCCCCAGCCCCCCACACTACGCCACTACTACAGAAGTCTTGGTTTTACCACAGGAACCTTTAATAGATAGACAAAAGCATAACAATCAGGAAAACTTGTCAGAATTGATTCATGCTGATAGAGGAAGGAGGCAGCAGACAGAAATGTCACTTAGTTCTCTGGTTTAAGACAGTTACATATTATTGAAATATATGCATTGTTCAGATTTCAAGTCTGAGGTTTACAACCACTTTAACCATGACAAATGCAGGGATGTATTCTGGCCTAGGCCGACAAGGCCCAGGCCTAGGGCGGCACTTTGCGGGGGGCGTCCCTCTCTCCTCTTCTCACGGCGTCCCTCTGTCCGTCACCCACGGCAACCCTCTGTCCTTCTCCCAGGGCATCCCTCTGTCCTTCTCCCACAGCATTCCTCTGTCCTCTTCCCATGAATATGACAGGGGTGTGGCTTTGACAGGAAGGGGTGGGTCATATTTAAATTAGGGGGTGCGCAAGTTTAGTCAGGCCTAGGGCAGCACAAAACCTAAATACACCTCTGGACAAATGGCACTAGAAATGTATCCCTGTGTGGGGCTTTAACTGAACAAGCTGAAGGAACAAGCTGATTACTATGCACAGCTACTCCAGATTTTGTCTGCTCCAGTTTTTGGCCGGTTTACACTGGTCCGACATGCGCTCCAACTTCTAGAGCACAAGTCGCATGACATGCCAAAATCAATGGTTCCCTATAAGAGCTGTCATAACTGGTCCAACTTGTGGCATGTTACTTGTGCTCTGCAAATCTTGAGGGGAAACCCCCCTCCTGGACCAATTAAGGCCACATGCCCTCAATGTGGGTTCGCCCCCTCCCCAAAGCACCCTGTCTCCATGTTGATAGGGTCTGCGGCAGGGGGGTTATCAGAATCTGGAAGCCCCCTTTAATAAGAGGAGCCCCTAGATCTTGCCCCCTCCTTTACTAATTAGTATGGGGTACATGTTACCCCTACCCATTCACCCAAATAAAGTGTAATGTTACAAAAAAAGCACAAGAGATGTTTTTGGAAAAGTTGTAAAATGCAGCTAAACCAGGCCAGTGGTTTTTTTTTTCTCACAAGGGCTTTAATTACCGTATTTATCGGCGTATACGGCGCACTTTTTTCCCCTTAAAATAAGGGGGAAAATGTGGGTGCGCGATATACGCCAATACCCGCTTCCTGCGCTTAGCTTGAACGCCGCCGCTGACATATACCGAGCACAGTACACTCGGGTACATTCGGCCAGGCTCGACTTCGCTCGCGGTCACGCTCCTAGCCTATATGCGTGAGAAGCCGAGCGTGGCCGAGCGTGCCCGAGTGTACTGCGCTCGGTATATGTCGGCGGTGGTGTTCAAACTAAGCACGGGAAGTGGGGATTCGACACGGAGACAGCGTGCGAGAAGCGGGGAGGACACCACCGAGGCCGCAGACGAACGCCGGACTGGACAAGGCCACCGATGGACGCCGGGCAATACACAGACAAGGGGCATCTAAACTGTAAGTATTTTCTTTTTTCATTCAGGATTTTCCCTTCTAGGTTGGGGGTGCGCGCTTTACGCGGGTGCGCGCAATACCCCGATAAATACGAAATGGCCCATTCTTGTAGATAAAACTAATTACATATTGTATATATGTTTAAACGGTAACCTTAGAGAGGAATATATTGATAGTAAGTTACCTTGTGAATACTTCTGTCACTGGATGATAAAACACTGGATGGTGTTACTTCCGATGATGATGGTGTATCTATTCCAGAGTCATTCATTGGTGAGTACAATGAAGAGTAGACCACTTTTGTTAATCCATTGTTCACCTCGTCTGATCTGTTATTGGAGCGTATCTGTGTTGATTGTCCAGTTTCAGCCTTGTCCAATATCTTTTGTGTCAGAGGCTCTTTCCTATATTTATGCAAAACAACATTTACAAACAGTTGATTTTTATTTCATTGGGGATAGGTAATGTAATCTTCATGTTATTGCATTTATTTTTCAAGATTCAATAAAAACAAGGCAGTTGATATCTGATTGTCTACTATGGGCAATACATGCACTCAATTTTTTAACTTTCAAAAGATGTTTTATTGAAGAAAAAATTGGCATGTATACAGAAGACATTCCAGCAAGTACAGCAACAATGGTCAGGAAAAATAAATAAAAATGATACAATACATGGTAAAGGTCGGGTTCCACAGTGCATTCATTAGTAGTACCGTACAGTGACATCAGACGCAACGTACAAGGCCAGGGTCTCCCCACCACACCCCACAGTGATAAAGACCTCCAAAGATATATATACCATATATACAGTATATATTGAAGGGATTTCCACCATCCACCACATCATGTGCATGTATCAGAGTCATTGAGCCATCTGTCCCAAATCTTATTAAATTTCTCTGGGCGACCTCTGTTTATGTAGAAGAATTTTTTATACAGCAGTATCCCATTCATCTCCCTCTTCCACTCCGTCCATCTGGGAGGTGTGGGCCTCATCCACTTTCTAGCAATGAGTTTTCTGGCCGAAAACAGTGACTCCTGTAAAAAGGTTTTGGTATGCCTATCCATAAGATTAGTAAAAGTACCCAGGAGACACTGTTTAGGGTCCAGGGCAACCGGGGAGCCCATATTGTTGTGCAGGAAAGTAACAATCTGGGACCAGTATCCTTGTAACACAGGACAGGACCATAGGAGATGAAAGAATGTGCCCGTTTCCGCCCTACACATCGGGCAGAGGGTAGTTTGTTCTCTTTTGTATCTGGCCACCCTGACTGGAGTCAGGTATGACCTGTGTAGAATATAGATCTGGCTAAGCCTGTCCGAAAGTTTCGGGGAGACCTCTCTACATGATTCCAGAGCCTCCTCCCATTCCTCAACATCCATTGGGCCTACCTCCCTCTCCCAACTGGGTTTGAGAGCATAGGCCACCCTACCAAATCCGGGGGTCGATAGCATAGAATAAAATGATGAGATAAGGCCCTTTGGATCTAAGCTTCTAGCTATAGCCATAATATGATTGGGGGTGGGCTGGGGGATCGTCTGTGGAAACTGGGCCCGTAAAGCGTGGCGCACTTGTAGAAATCTGAAGAACATATGGTTTGGGAGTGTGAATTCCTCCCGGAGGCTATCAAATGTTTTGAGGTCGCCATTCAGCACTAACTGGTGTAAGTAGAGTAAGCCCTGTGAGCTCCAACTCCCAGGGTCCTGAATCATGCAGAATTCTGTTAAATGTTTGTTGTGCCACAGCGGCGAGTAGTCATTATGGTTGGGTATCCCGATTTTGGTAGATGCTAGGTCCCACACTCGTCTATAATGATGTAATAAGGGCTTGACTATCTGTCCCTACCGCTATAGCATACAACGGGTCTCCGGTACGTTGTGCCCATCTTGGACATATTAAAGCTCTAAATCGGTCACTATCTGTCTTGTCAAGATGAAAGAGATGTGAAAGCTGGGCCGCAATATAGTAATGGTTGAAGTCGGGTAAGGCCAGTCCCCCCATGTCTGTTGGGTTCTTAAGTGATTGCCAAGACAATTTATGTCTGGTTTTGCCCCAAACAAAAGGCCTAAGAAGAGCTTCCAGTGTTTTGAAATATCTAAGTGGGAGATATGAGGGGGAATGCCATAGCACATATAGCACCTTAGGTAAGAGGAACATCTTGATAAGATTTACTCGTCCCCATACTCCCAACGGTAAACGGGCCCACGTACTTAGTTTGGTCCTAATCATGGAAAAAAGAGGTTCAATGTTAAGGGCGGTATAATCAGTAGGGCTCCGAGATAGGTGTATCCCAAGGTATTTTATTTTCTCCACCCTCTGCAACAATAAACCAGCCTGGGACTCGGGAGGAGGAAAACTGTCTAATGGTAAAATCTGAGATTTGTCCCAATTGATCCCGAGAAGGTGCCAAACAGTTCTATAGTGTTAAGGTCTTTGGAGAGTGAAGGACCTGAGTCTGCCAAGTACAGCAACGTATCGTCTGCGTAGAGACTGATCTTTTCCGTAAGGGAACCCACGCTGAGTACTTTAATCTATGGATCCGCTTGAATAGCCATAGCTAGGGGCTCTGCCGCCAGAGCATACAACAGTGGGGAAAGTGGGCACCCCTGCCTTGTGCCTCTGCTGAGGGCAGAGGCCGCCGAGGGCCACCCATTAGCTACCACCCTGGCCAAAGGGGCTTGATATAGGAGCTGGGTCCATTTAATGAATTTCGGTCCAAAGCCATAGCACCCGAGAGAGCTCCAGAGATAGTTCCACTCTACTGAGTCGAACACTTTGGCGGTGTCAAACGCCACCACAACTCGTGTTCCCACTTCCTCATGTTCTGCCTGTAGATTCATAAATAGTCTGCGGAGATTAAAAGAGGTGTTGCGGCCAGGCATGAACCCCGCCTGGTCGGGATGAATAAGAGACAGTATGACCTGGTTGAGGTGCATGGAGAGGACCTTAGCCAAAATTTTAATGTCTACCTGCAATAGCGAGATAGGGCGATAGGACTCAGGAAGTCCCGGGTCCTTCCCTGGTTTGGGTATTAAGACTATCGTGGCTTCCCTCATGGAAGGTGGCAATGTTTGAATCTGGAAAAGGTCATTGTAAAGCGCTAGGAGTCTAGAGGTGAGCATCTCCCCATAGTGGGAATAAAATTCTATCGGTAGTCCGTCAGACCCCGGGGTTTTGGAGCGAGCAAAGCCCGACACAGCAGCATCTATCTCCCAAACTGTAAGGGGGGATTCCAGGAGAGCAACCTGGTCGACCTCCAACTGTGGAAAGACTATCGTCTCAAGAAAGCGAGTCATAGGTGCCCTGTCTATCGGGGCCGTGGATTTGTATAGGTCCGAAAAAAAGTCTCTGAATCTGGAGCTTACTACTAACGGGTCCGACACGCCTACCCCCCCTGGGGCTCGTAGAGTTGTGACAACCAGTGGCCTGTTTTCACAGTGAACTAGGTATGCTAAGAGTTTACCCGCCTTCTTACCAAATTCAAACATTTTTTGCTTGGTAAAGGATAATTTTTGTCTAGCTTTGGCGTAGTGTAATTGATCTACCACCCAAGATCATTGTTTCAGTATAGCCGCAGTCGATTTTGACGGGTCGGCCGCATAAACGCGCTCGGCAGCAGAAAATTCCGCAACCGCCAAGTCGAGTGCCGCCATAGAGTCTACCTTAATGCGATTAATGCGGGATATCAGACGTGTTCAGGCATGTATCTTGAATGCTTCCCATACCACAGAGGGGAGGCAGAGCCATCGTTATCATCAAAGAAAGCCCTCCACTCTTCTGCGAGGTCGTCCCCCTCAGGCAACAGGGATAGCCAAAAGGGGTTCAACCGCCACGTCCGAGGGGGTCTATCCCGGGGTACACTTAGGGTGATCAGTTAAGGGCAATGGTCCGATAGCAATCTGGGGCCAAAGGCCGCGTCTAAAAGTCGCGACCTGAGACCACCAGAGAGGAGGGTGTAGTCAATCCTGGACATTGTACCATGGGTAGACGAGAAGCAGGAATATGCTCTAGTGAGGGGAAATCTAAACCTCCAGAAGTCAGTCAAATGGAAGGTGTCAACTAGTTTAGAGAATCTGGATACCGCCTTCGGGCAAGCAGAGGATTGGGAGGGGGACCATCTGTCAAGTGCGTCATCCATTGTAGCATTAAAGTCACCCATCCACACCGCCTGTGCCGAGGGGTGTCGAGCCATAAAGGCAAAGTCATCGTTCAGAGCGGATATATTAAAGGGGGGAGGTACGTAGAAGGCCAATATAAGAAAGGGTTCCCCAAACAACCTAGCTGATAAGAAGACATAACGACCCTGGGGATCTGTGTGCACCTCTCCAAGGGAGAAGTGCACAGACTTGGCAATAAGCGCCGATACTCCCCTGGAGTGGGAGGTGTGGGTGGAGTGGTAAGACCACCCCACCCATGGGCGACAGAGCGCCATCTGCAGCCTCCCCTCCACATGTGTTTCCACAAGCACCACCACATCAGCCCGTTGTTTTCTTAAGAATGGCAGGACGGCCGCCCGCTTCACTTTGTCGCGCAGCCCCCTGACATTCCATGTCAGAAACTTCACAGATGCCATGTAACCACAATCCAAAAAGAGCCAAACACTGTAGCACAAGAGAACATCTCCCATTTTCTCAGGAGCCCAACCACAGCAGCGTAAAGATATAATAATAACGTTAGCAGAAGAATACATACTGACCAGCTGAACCATACATTGCCATTTTTGAATTGAAACTTGCACACCATATATGCCAATAAACTCAGGCGCTTAAACCCCCCCCCCATCCCCCTTCCCGCCCTGAACCTCCCAAACCTGATGCGGGCATAAACCCGAAACTGAACAAACATCCCCATCCCGGAATAACAAAAAAAGACAAAAAAGTGCAGGAGTGTGTAACATCTGGTACTGAACCACAGAACCTGAGCAACCAAAGTAATTAGTGTAAAAGGGAGACCAAACAAAACGTAACTTGTTGGGCAGTAGGCCTCTGGGAGCAGCAACAGTTCATGGCGGGCGTCCCCACCGCATCCTCCCACACATAGATCCAGAGACCGGGAAGGGCATGGGGGATATCCACGCTGCTCCGTACATGTAGCTGGCAGGCCCCAGGCTCCCGCTACGAACGTAGCGCACAGTACACATGGGCTCTGCGGAGGGCCCCACAGGTATGATCATAAATAAAACAGGTAATGTTTATCGGGCCTCGAAATAACTCAATTTAGCACAGAAGGAGTCTGGTCTCACAAAGAACTAATAGGAGTTAGGAAGATCCACGCTACAGACAAGGTTGAAGTTAGTCTGAACAGTGTCATAGTCAGGCAAGGAGCCGCATATGAGATGGTACCGCAGCTTTGGAAAACAAAGTCTGTGCAAGCTAAAGGGGTAATGCTCACATACTCACAAACACCTCAGTCCCCGCCAACGATGTTCCAGCCAGGCAATTGCATCCTCGGGGAGTTCAAAGAAGGATGCTCTCCCATCATGTTCCACCCGAAGCCGAGCAGAAAAAAGCATGGCATACTTATAATTCAGGATCCTCAGCCTGCGATTGACTTCCATGAAGTTTCAACAACGACGCTGCACCTCCGCTGAGAAGTCCGGGAACACAGCTACCTTGACATTCTCAAAATCTATATTTCCCCTCAGTCTGGCCATACGAAGGGTGGCATCTCGATCTTTGAAATTTAGCATTTTAGCTATAAATGTGTGCGGAGGGGCACCCTGCGGTGGTGGCTTGGCCGGCATGCGGTGGGCCCGCTCCACTGCTAGCATGGGGGAGAGGGCCTCCCTCCCATATGCCATGACGAGCAACTGCTTCAGGAACATAGCTGGGTCTTTCCCTTCTGCTCCCTCCGGGAGGCCAATTAGGCAGATGTTCTAGACATCTATGGAGCCTGTTCTCCATTTCGTCTTGCTTGGCGAACAGCTGCTGTATCTGATGCTGCATGTGTTCAGTGTCAGACTGCAATGGCGGCAAAGCAACTTCTACTGCGCTCAAACAGTTCTCTGACGTCTTCACCCGATCCTGAATCTTATTTATGTCCTGCCGAAGGAGGGAGATGTCCACAATTTGCGTAGCCAGAGTGGTGCGGCATAGGGTGATGGCTTCAAGGAGCTTAGCAGTGTCTCCCGCCATCCTCGCTTCCCCAGCCTGAGCCGCTCCGCCATCTTCCAACGGATCCCCCGAGTCGTGGCGGTACTGTGCCAACTTCACCTGGGCGGATTTCTGCAATTTAGGCGGCGACCTGATGTCCCGAGTCTGGAGAGTCCAGCAAGGTAAGTTTGGTGAGCTAAATTTGATCGTGAAAAGCAGGATGGTACAGATTGCAGGATCAGCGGTCGGAGCTCCGGAGAAAGCGTCCTACTCCATGTACTGTCAGGCCACGCCCCCCACATTCACTCAGTTTTGATCAATTTACTAAAGAAAATAGAATACCGTAATTTAAGCGTTATTCAAAATGGTGTTGATTGCTGTACATGGATTGCTACAGATAATTGGTTATAAGCCAAACGTATCTTGGTTCAGATCCAGTTTGGCAAATTTTGTCAAAGTTCGGATGCCAAATACAGCCTTTACTGAAGTCCATAGGAGCCAAATCTTAGATATCGGTAATGCCCTGTACACATGATCAGGCTTTTGCCCGACCAAACTCACATCGGAATTCCAATGGAATTCCATCGGAGGAAAAGAGAACATGTTCTCTATGTAAACTCCAATGGAATTATGAATATCCAATGGAAATACTCAGATTGGCATTGGGCATGGAAAAAGTCAGTCGAGGCTAACAATTTTTCGCTAAAAGGCAAGGAATTGTCAAATAAATAGCATGCGGGGCAGGCCTGGACTGGGACAAAAATAGTCCTGGGTATTTTAGATTGAGTGGCCAATTTTTGCAGGGACCGGTGGGGGTGGGACAGGGTTTGACAGGCATTAGCGGGGGCAGTTGGTGACAGGAATTCACAGTGTTGGTCATCCACACTGTAATGTAAAGGGACACTGTAATAATTACAGTGCAGTCCCTTTTATATCAGTGTCCCTTTACATTACAGTGCCCATAGCAATCACAGCCCTCCATCATAAAGCTGTTATACCCCCCTTCTCTCTACAACATAGTCCACAGAGCCCCCTTTACATCAGAGTCCACATAAGGAAAATTAAGGGTTAATACACAGGTCACATGCAGGGACAGTATTTAGATCAGATGTATAGGACGGGAGGGGTGTGGGAATTGGTTCCAGCTCTCCCTCACCTCCGCACCGTGCAGTGAGAAGCGAGTGGGGCGGAAGCTAGATGCTAGCTAAAGTCCAGCAGTTCCAGCTACATAAGCAGACACAGCTCTCCCTCCCCTCCTCTGACCCACGGAATGAGAAGGGGGGGGGCGAGTGAAGCTTGGTGCTAGCAATGTCCAGAGGTCCCAGCTGCATGGGCAGACTCATCTCTCCTCTTCTACACCGCAGATTGGGAAGGGGAGGAGGGGGAGCTTCCAGCAGCATGAGCTTGCCGGGTGAAGCCTAATCAGAGTGAATGCACTCCCTCTCTCTCCCCCACCAGCAGCAACCCCCCCCCCCCTCCGCTGTTGCTGGTGGGGAAGAGAGAGAGTGCATTCACTCCGATTAGGCTTCACCCGGCAAGCTCATGCTGCTGGAAGCTCCCCCTCCTCCCCTTCCCACACTACTGCTGCTCCGGAGCTGAGTGAAGGGGAAGGGACTCAAAGTGAACTTCTGGCCATGTGGGGGGGGCCGCTGCTGACACGGGTGTTGGCTGGGCTGGCTGGCTGCTACGGGGGTCAGTGGTGCGGCGGGGCTGGCACTAGCAGGCAAAACACTTACCTTCTGGCTTGCGCCTCTCCTCCATGTCGCTCCAGAATACCGGACGTGATGTACTGGCAGTGGCACTGCCCCCTGACCCCTCCTCCGGTCCACCTGCTGCTCCAATCCCATGACAGCTAGCGGGCATGCTAGCAAATCACAGGACAGTGGGAGTGTATGCGGGCGCACAGCTTGCGCCCTGCACATGCCCTAAACACGGGCAAATCAGCTTCCCTGCCTGCAATCAGCTGATTGCAGGCTGGGAAGCTTCCTATAGACCGCCGCATGTCTGGCGCCTGGTCACTCTTAAAGTGACATTTAAAAAAAAATATATATATTTATTTATTTTTTAACATTTTTTTTTTACAGCTTGGGGGGGCGGCGCCCGAGCGCCCCCTATGGACGGGCCGCCACTGCAGCTGCTGCTTATTAATTTATTAGTTCTTTTTTACTCCTCTTCCTCTGTTGTAACAGGAAGGTGTGGGGTCGCGCATGTAAACACTGCTGGTCTCTCTACTACGAATCACAGTAATTTCAAGGTACAGAGCCTCTCAGATCAGCACGGTACACTGTGTCTGTGAACTCCGCTGCCTAACGATTGCTTAGTCTGAACCATCCACCACTTTGCCATTTAAAAACATAAAGCGGTAGAGAAAATGTTAAAGTGTATCTAAAGCAAACTTTTTTTTCTTTTGGGGAGCGTGGGGAAGGTTTTTGTTTTACTGTCTATGCCCCTTAAGTCTCCTGTCCCACCAAATCCAACTTTAAAATTGTACGACTTCACTTGAAATCATGCGACTTCAAAGCTGCATGTCAGTGCGACTTCAGGTGCGACTAGGCTGACATCTGTGCTATTTCATGCACAGATGTCTATGCAAGTTCACCTGAAATCGGCAAAGATAGTGCAAGAACGTTTTTTAAATTGGTGCAGCACCACAAAGTTGGTGTCGCACCAATTTGAACAGTTCCATTGCAAACAATAGGGTGCAAATTGTCATGCAATTTGGACCTGTCAGATCGCAAGACAAGTCGCACTTGCGTGACAAATAATCCCCTATGTGATACTACTCAGCTGTGGCAGGTTCTTTTATATCTCTGTCAGGGATCTGCAAGTGGAAGCGCAGAGCCCAAGAAACATGGAGGGGCCGGGTTAGCCCCCCAATATAAAAAATGTTGACTCTTTTTTATGCAGTTTGTCAGATCTTTATTAGATCAGGTTAGATCAATCATTGTTTGCGATAGATCTCACACAGAAGAAGCAATATTAACAGTTATTTGCTGGGGGGGGCTAACCTGTCATCAGCCCCCCCTTATCAAATTTTCTGGGCAAAAATCATTCAGGCTAATAGATATTTGTTAGATCCGGTAAGATCAAGTGGTTTTAACGTTAGATCTCACGTAATTTCCGAGATATTTCACATAAAAAATTGATTTTAGGTGGTATATATGGATGGACATATGGACGGGTTGGCTCCCCCCTTATCAAATTTTCTGGGCAAAAATCATTCAGGCTAATAGATATTTGTTAGACCCGGTAAGATCCAGTGCTTTTAACGTTAGATCTCACATAATTAGACACTTATTATGTGATTAATGAGGGGGGCTGGCCCCCCTTATGAATTTTTTTTGGCCAAAAGTCATTCAGACTAATAGATATTCGTAAGATCCGGTAAGATCAAGTGGTTTTAACATTAGATCTCACATATTTTCTGAGATATTCCACATGAAAAATAGATTTTAGGTGGTACATATGGAACGATTTTAGGATCTAACGAATATCTATTAGCCTGAATGATTTTCTGCCAGAAAATTTGATAAGGGGGAGCCAACCCGTCCATATGTACCACCTAAAATCTCTATTTTTATGTGTAATATCTCGGAAATTATGTGAGATCTAACATTAAAACCACTCGATCTTACCGGATCTAATGAATATCTATTAGCCTGAATGATTTTTGGCCAGAAAATTTGATAAGGGGGGGCCAACCCGTCCATATGTACACCCAATATCTGTATTTGTATGTGGAATATCTTGGAAATGATGTGAGATCTAACGTTAAAAAACAATTGATCTTACCGGATCTAATGAATATCTATTAGCCTGAATGATTTTTGGACAGAAAATTTGATAAGGGGGGGCCAACCCATGCATATGTACCACCTAAAATCTCTATTTTTATGGGGAATATCTCGGAAATTATGTGAGATCTAACGTTAAAACCACTTGATCTCACCGGATCTAGAGAATATCTATTAGCCTGAATGATTTTTGGCTCAAAAAAATAAGGGGGGCCAGCCCCCCCCCCATTAATCACTTAATAAGTGTCCAATTAAGTGAGATCTAACGTTAAAACCACTTGATCTTACCGGATCTATAGAATATCTATTAGCCTGAATGATTTTTGGCCAAAAAAATTGATAAGGGGGGGCTGATGACGGGTTAGCCCCCCCAGCAAACAATGATTGATCTAACCTGATCTAACGAAGATCTAACAAGCTGCATAAAAAAAGTCAACATTTTTTATATGGGAGGCTAACCCGGGAGAGGTCCTAAAATCTTTTTATGTGGAATATCTTGGAAATTATGTGAGATCTAACGTTAAAACCACTTGATTTAATCGGATTTAACGAATATTAACCTGAATGATTTTTGGCCAAAAAAATTGATAAGGGGGGCCAGCACTTAATAAGTGTCTAATTATGTGAGATCTCACGTTAAAACCACTTGATCTTACCGGATCTAACGAATATCTATTAGCCTGAATGATTTTTGGCCAGAAAATTTGATAAGGGGGGGCTGATGATGGGTTAGCCCCCCCCCCCCTCCCAGCAAATAACTGTTAAAATTGCTTCTTCTGTGTGAGATCTAACGCAAACAATGATTGATCTAACCTGATCTGACAAAGATCTAACAAATTGCATTAAAAAAAGACAAAAAAAAAATTATATTGGGGAGGGGGGGCTAACCCGGCAGAGGTATTTTCCGAGGGTGTGTGGAAGTGATCAAACCTTCTCAGTATTGACATTAAAAGGGAGAGGAGTGGCTTCTGATTTACATCCTTCAACATGTGTATGATTTATATATATATATATATATATACTATATTGTCAAAAGTATGGCTTTTTCCTTACATGCATGCTTTTGTATTTGACTTACTTTCTCCATGCTGTACAATAGAACAGGATCAAAATACCTATCACCAATAAGATTATTAGACCAAAAACTATTGGATACCGAACCCAGGAACAGTGCTGTTTTGTCTCATGTATTTTTTGGTCACCTGCAAGAATACAAAAATAACGTTAATAGGAGGCCATGCCAATAAAACAATAACCCTACATGAATAGGAGTGTGCAAAGGTCACTACATCTAAACTCCTTCCACTTACTGACAAAAGTACTCATTATTTTGCTTGCTGTTGTTCCCTCCGCACTCCTCTCTGGCACATGCCTCCTCCTTCATTACAAAATATTACACATTATGGGCCAGATTCAGGTAGAGTTAGGCTGGAGTATCAGTGATACTCCAGCCTAACTCTCACTTTGAGCTGGCGTTTCTGTTTTCTGTAAGCAGAAAACAAGAAACGCCAGGTTTCAGTTCCTAAACGAGCGGCGTAATTGTATTTCATCGTCGTATCGGAACTGCAATTTTAAAAATGGCGCTCGGGGCGTTCCCGCTGATTAACGCAGAGAATATGTTAATCAGCGGGAATCGGAAATTCACGATCGTTCTCGGGCCCGATGCAGTGGCTTTCCGACGTTTCCGTAAGCGATACGCGGCGCAAAGAAAAACATGACCCCTAGGTGGAGTATCCTATGTTAAGTATGGCCGTCGTCATCGCGTCGAATTTAAAAATGTTCACGTCGTTTGCGTAAAACGTCCGTGAATGGGGATTGACGTCGTTGACGTTCCCTGACAGAATTTGGAGCATGCGCACTGACATTTGACGCATGCGCAGTACGTTCGCCGTGGGATCGCGCCTAGTTTAAATAATACACGCCCCCTATCCACCCAATTGGAATAACGTCGGCTCATTTTCGCTAAGCCGCCGCAACTTTAGGAGCAAGTGCTATGTGAATAACAGTACTTGCTCCTAAAGTTTCGGCGGAGTAACGTAAATGAGAAACGTTACTCCACATTAAAGATCCGCCCATATACCTGAATCTGGCCCTATATTTCTTACTACTGTATATTAAATCGTTCGTTTTTTCTAGTGTATTACTAGAGAGTGGGATGGCACACGAGGCCTTGATTCTTGGACCTACATCCCTTTATTTTTATTAAACATTCCAACCAACAACAATCATGGGATTTTTATAGTGCTACAATAACAAAAACCTCTTTAAAAATCTTTTTTATCATTTTATATATATTAAAAACATGTTAAAAAACAATATACAGTAGGGCGTGGCCTGGACATGGCTGAGTGAGGCAGCTTTCTCTAAGTGCTCCCGACCTGAAGCCTCATACCCCGGTGATTTCACTACTTAAACCGGCATGTACTCAGCTAAAAAGTACAGCACTAGAGCAGTGTTGAGAGGGACCCCGCTAGCAAAAATTCAGGGGACATATAGCGATTTTTTACACCTCAGCAGGAGATCTCCCCCTGAGTGAGGGTTACGGCGGCACACGGCACCCCACGTGGAGCTGCAGGGAAGGCCGAAACCATCGCCACGTAGGAGCCCGGCACCTCTACACCACCCGCTAGCTTTTTGGACACCCCTGCGGACCCCCTTCAGAGCATGGAGCCCTCGCCATGGCTGCTGGACACTGCCATGCTTGACCAGGATATAAGATAAATGCTTTATGCGCTCCCCCACCCAGACGGCTATCGAGGCCTTAATCCTTCGATTGGAAGAGACTCACAGGAGGGACATACAGGAAGTGAGGGGCGAGGTGTCTACCCTGTCTGAGCGGGTGTCCATGGGGAGGTATCGGTCTCCTCTCTGGAGAGCCGTGTTGCGGCGCTGGAGCGCTCCTGGGACCTCCATAGGGACATCGCAATAACGCCCCAATTACACCTGGAAGAAAAAGAAGATAGGAGTCGCAGCAATAACTTGCGGCTCTGCGGCATCCCAGAGGCGGCGGAGGATGTCAGGGACGTTGTGCGGGGGATTTTTCGGACCGTGATGGCAGACCCCGGGGGTGGATATCATCCTGGACAAGGCGCACAGGGCCTTGGGCCCCAGACTTGCTGACCCGGTGAGGCCAGGTGATATGCCGCCTCCACCGTTATACCCAGAAGTAGGGATGAGCTTTGCGTTCGATTCGAACGTATGTTCGACTCGAACATTGTCCGTTCCTATGTTCGACGAAATTTGAACAAAACGGGTCGATCGCGCAAAATTCGAGTGACGCGCAATGGCCCACAATTCACTGCGGCATTGTGCGCTGATGATTGACCAAGAATGCTGTATGTCCCGCATGCTTGGCCAATCACAGCGCGCAAAAAAACTAAGAGCCATAATTGGCCAAAGCCTGGATGGCTTTGGCCAATTATGGCTTAGGGCTTTAGCACACGCCCCACACTATATAAGGCTGCCTGCTGGGCGGCCTCATGTAGTGTGTTCCAGCGCTGAACAGAGATCAGTTAGAGAGAGAGAGATTGTATTTTTATATAGCTAGATAGAGCAGGCTAGTCAGTTTAGCTTAATTTACAGTGTGTAGAGGATATATATACATCCCTAGGAGTTGTACATATATTTATACACTGTATAGCTTAGCTAGATCAGCTATTCATATTTGTCAGGCAGGAGATTGTACTAGCTGCAGTGTTCTAACGTGTTGTATTGCTTGTGTGCTGTTTAATTTACACCTAAACGTACTTGGTGTTACTGCACTTGTCCTGTTTAATAGCTGTTACTGCACGTTTGCTGTTTAATAGCAGCTAAACGCTTTTGCTGTTACTGCACGTGTGCTGTTTAATAGCAACTAAACACTTTTGCTGTTACTGCACGTGTGCTGTTTAGTAGCAGCTAAACGCATTTGCTGTTACTGCACGTGTGCCGTTTAATAGCACCTAAACGCATTTGCTGTTACTGAACGTTTGCTGTTTAATAGCACCTAAACGCAGTTGCTGTTACTGCACGTGTGTTGTTTAATAGCACCTAAACGCATTTGCTGTTACTGAACGTTTGCTGTTTAATAGCACCTAAACGCAGTTGCTGTTACTGCACGTTTGCTGATTAATAGCACCTAAACGCAGTTGCTCTTACTGAACGTGTGCTGTTTAATAGCACCTAAACGCAGTTGCTGTTACTGCACGTTTGCTGTTTAATAGCACCTAAACGTCCTTTGTGTTACTGCACTTGTGCTGTTTATTTGGACCTAAACGTAGTTGGTGTTACTGCACTTGTGCTGTTTATTAGCACCTAAACGTACTTGGTGTTACTGCACTTGTGCTGTTCAGTTGCACCTAAAGGTCCTTTGTGTTACTGCACTTGTGCTGTTTATTAGCACCTAAACGTAGTTGTGTTACTGCACTTGTGCTGTATATTTTTCACTTAAACTTACTTGGAGTTTACTGCACTTGTCCTCTCCAGTTTGTACCTAAAAGGTACAAGGTGTGTGTACTGATTTTGTCCTGTGCAGGCCATTAAAATGTCTGGAAGGACAACAAAGAGGCAGAGAGTCACAAGGGCAAGCAGGCTCTGCATCTAGAGGCAACGCTGGTGGTAGACACGGTGCATCCTCTTCAGCACATGGCCGTCTGACACGCTCGTCCTTCTTTTCGGGAGCTGGCTGTGTTGAGCTTCAACATGCAGAGAAATTAGTAGAGTGAATGACCAAGCCGTCCTCATCCTCCTCGTCCTCTCTCACCCAGGCTGAGCTTAGTTTATCTGGCAAAGCAGCTGCCAAGGCGTCCTCTTCCCTCTGCACAATGTCATCACACAATCCTTCCCTAGTCCCACCATGTCCTCCTGAGGAGTCCCCCGAACTGTTTCAACACAGTGTTGGGTACATGCTGCATGAAGAGAGAGGGGGTGCCCGAGAGTCAGTGAGTCAGAATTGAGGGGTCAGTAGTGAGGCAGGGATTTTTATTTAACAAAAATATATAGGCCTAGATTCACAAAGCACGACGTTATGTAGACGTAAGTGCAAATGTGCGCCGGTGTATGTGTGCGCCAAAGTCACAAACCAATATACGCCTAAAAACTGGCCACCCTACGCCGACGTAGCTTGCATACGCCAGCGTAGCATGGTGCTGCTCCCATTGATTAGCTATTCAAATATGCAAATGAGAGAGATACGCTGATTAACGAATGTACGTGCGCCCGGCGCAGGCTACGCGATGTGCGCTTAAGTTGTACGTCCGGCCTAAAGTTACCCCTCATAAAGCAGGGGTAAGTCAGCAACAGACGTGCACATGTCAGCTGGAGAGCAGCTGCAGCAGCACCGTTACGGACGAGCTGAGCAACTACACTTGCAGAACACCACATCTGTATGCCAACATGCCAGGGGCAGCCATGGTCATAGCACTACTGCATCCACAGGCACGGAGGAAGGCACAGGAGAGGATATACCGAGCGCGCATGAACGTCTTTGGCATGGGGGAATCGGAGGTGTATCGCATCTTCAGATTCAGCCCTGATGCCATCCGTGAATTAGCCACAGCCCTGTATGATGAAATCACCAGCAAGACGGGACACTCACATGCAGTGCAGCCACTGGTCAAGGTACTGGCAACACTCCATTTCCTTGCCAGTGGATCTTTCCAGCGTACAAGTGGAGTCGTGGCTGGGATGTCACAATCCACCATGAGCAGATGTGTGCACCAGGTTGTCCCCACAATCCTCACATGCATGTCCCAGTACATCATCAAACCCACCCATGAGCATCTGCGGCAGAAGGCAATGCAGGATTTCTACAGAATTGCCGGATTCCCACGCACCATTGGGGCCATTGATTTCACACATGTGGCACTACAGCCCCCCCTTGCCACAGAGCACATGTACCGCAATCGTAAGCAGTGGCATTCCATCAACATGCAGGTGATAGCCGATGCCCAATTCCTCATATGGCACGTCCGTGCCAAACACCCAGGGGCCAGCCACGACAGCTACATATACCGTCAAAGCAACATCCCAACGGAATTCGAACAGAACGTGTACAGGGACAGCTGGCTGGTTGGTGAGTGACATGGGAGTCAGGCATGACTGTCCGACCTCATGATGCAGACATCACGAGGGGCACATGCATGACTAACATTCTCCTGCCTTTTCCCTTCCAGATTACTCGGCATATGCACTTGGTCCTGACTCCATACCGGAATCCCCAAACCAGAGGAGAGAAAAGATACAATGCTGCCCACATACGCACCAGTGCAGTGGTGGAGAGCACATTTGGCATCCTGAAGTCCCGTTTCTGATGCCTGGATAATTCCGGGGGGGCCCTGTTGTATTCCCTAAACTTTGTTTGTAATCAGAGTCTTCGAGTAAGGAATGCGATAACCCTAATAACCAAGGCCTGGAGTGTGCCTTTGGCCGGCTGGTAGGTACGCCTGAAAGAGGGCATACCCTGAATAAGAAAAGTACAATAAGAATGTATGAAAGCTGGGGAATGGGTGGGTGGGAACCCAGAATCCGACGCCAAACCCAGCCCTGACAGGGAGGGAGTCTTAAGTACTCTTTAGACTCCTTCCACAAACTCAGGCTGGCCTACGGCCAGCCTTCTAACTTGTAATCAGAGTCTTCGAGTAAGGAATGCGATAACCCTAATAACCAAGGCCTGGAGTGTGCCTTTGGCCGGCTGGTAGGTACGCCTGAAAGAGGGCAAAAGACACATGTTTAGGTGAAGAGGGGTAGATAAGCGACCAAGAAATAAAGCAGCACGCACCCGGCTGGCAACCGTATTTATACCCGATGAGTAGCCGTTATGATCGGAGAAGCTACTGACTCATGACCTGTGATGGAAGGAAGCCCCTGCCGAACGCGTGAAGCAGCCCTGAACTTGACCAATGCCCGAAAGACTGGTTCGAGCCTGCTGCCTGCGACAACCCAGACGAGAGCCGGCCCGAGAAGCCCCTGCAATAATGCCTAACAAACAAATGCTACAACCGGACACCAGAGACGTAGCTCCGTGAGGAAAACCCCCCAACCCCTGGCCTACCCCATACTTGATATAGGAAATGAGAGGGTGAGTTGCAAAAATTAACAACTGGCAGGAGCCTGCAGTGCTGAATACCTGATGGATAATGCTGACAGAGCAGATGGACGAGGCCCATGCGCTAAGGCAACAACAACCTTAACTTGACCATACCGACACACAGAACCCGTTCCTACCTGATTGAGCATAAGGATAGTAGATATCGGTATGGAAGCTAATGCAAACCCACCCCCCACCCCCGCCAACAGCACAAGTGCTGAAACGCCAGACCACAGACAAGTACCCAATGACAAGTTTTTGCAGGAGAGAGCAGCCCCTAGTAACAATGCTACCAAACTTGCCACTAGGTACCTAAGAGGCCCAGCCCCCCCACCTACAGCATGAAGGTAGAGAAACCAGACCAACCACCTCTGGAAAAGCTGCCTCCAGAAACTTGATTGGTAACGAAAGCATGACTGTCAGCTGAAGCCACAACACTATGAAAACCTGATAATGCAGCGATGAGCCCCAAAAGCAGGTCTGAAAGTACCCACAGTAGGGATGTCAGAGAATCAGGGATGGGTGATTCCACCACCTCTGACAAGGAAGACCCATTGCTCAGTCATGAACCAGAAGGCCTGATAGACCGGACCCAAAGAGATGATGACATGGCCGGCAGAAATGGAAGAGCAGGAACTGGGGGTGCGCTGACACAACCTAGACAAGACAGAAAACACACATGAAACAACAACGCCCTCTGTGCCTACCTAAGACCGCTGCGCATGAATGCACCCGATGACACTCCAACCCAGTGTGACTGGCACGTGAGCCTGAGTAACCTGCCGTGCAGAGACAGGCAATTTAACTGAACACTTAGGGTTGGTGTACCCATGGACTGCTGTGGGTAATCGTGTAGGTGTAATGAATGCACGTGCAACGTATGACGTATGTAAACAGGCGAGAAGATTGTGGTCAACAATCAATTAAAAACGAAAACCTCAGCCCGTATGAATCTGTAGACGTGACAGATCCTGAGATGTGAGCACTAGCTAAACAACCCAGATGCAACGTGGACAAAATACAACGAGACATGGTAACCAAGAAGACGACAACGCCAAGACAAACCAACACAGACAGGATTCGTGGGGGCAGCAAAGCTATGACAGAAATCGTGGGGGCAGCAATGCTATGACAGAAATTGAGGGGGACAGAAATCGTGGGGGCAGCAGAACTGCTAAGACTGAAAACTTATGGCAAAACCTGGGGCAGAAACGGTATTGGGAGACCCGCTAAACCTGAATGCCGAGGCAAAAAATATAGGACAGAAACCTGGGGCAGAAATGAGAGCAACGCTGAGGCAAATATAAAATGACAAAACCTGGGGCATAAATGGTATGAGAGCAACACTGAGCCTGAAATGCCGAGGCAGAAATGCAATGACAGACATAAATGACAAAAACGTGGGGGCCGTAGTGCCCAGACAGAAAACGTGGGGGCCGTAGTGCCCAGACAGAAAACGTGGGGGCCGTAGTGCCCAGACAGAAAACGTGGGGGCCGTAGTGCCCAGACAGAAAACGTGGGAGCCGAAGTGCCCAGACAGAAAACGTGGGCAGAAAAGCTATGGAAGAAACTGATCTGTAGACGTGACAGATCCTGAGATGTGAGCACTAGCTAAACAACCCAGATGCAACGTGGACAAAATACAACGAGACATGGTAACCAAGAAGACGACAACGCCAAGACAAACCAACACAGACAGGATTCGTGGGGGCAGCAAAGCTATGACAGAAATCGTGGGGGCAGCAATGCTATGACAGAAATTGAGGGGGACAGAAATCGTGGGGGCAGCAGAACTGCTAAGACTGAAAACTTATGGCAAAACCTGGGGCAGAAACGGTATTGGGAGACCCGCTAAACCTGAATGCCGAGGCAAAAAATATAGGACAGAAACCTGGGGCAGAAATGAGAGCAACGCTGAGGCAAATATAAAATGACAAAACCTGGGGCATAAATGGTATGAGAGCAACACTGAGCCTGAAATGCCGAGGCAGAAATGCAATGACAGACATAAATGACAAAAACGTGGGGGCCGTAGTGCCCAGACAGAAAACGTGGGGGCCGTAGTGCCTAGACAGAAAACGTGGGGGCCGTAGTGCCCAGACAGAAAACGTGGGGGCCGTAGTGCCCAGACAGAAAACGTGGGGGCCGTAGTGCCCAGACAGAAAACGTGGGAGCCGAAGTGCCCAGACAGAAAACGTGGGCAGAAAAGCTATGGAAGAAACGCTATGACAGAAAACCTGGGGCAGAAACGCTATGACAGAAAACCTGGGGCAGAAACGCTATGACAGAAAACCTGGGGCAGAAACGCTATGACAGAAAACCTGGGGCAGAAACGCTATGACAGAAAACCTGGGGCAGAAACGCTATGACAGAAAACCTGGGGCAGAAATGCTATGACAGAAAAACCCGGGGCAGAAACGCTATGACAGAACCCTGGGGCAGAACCTGCCGGTATGAGAGAAAACGCTGAGGCAAATGTACTGACAGAAACCTGAGGCAGAATGGTATGATAGAATAACAGAGCCTGAAACGCTGAGGCAAAATCTGGCAGAAACCTGGGGCAGAAAAGGTATGAGAGAAGCTGCACCTGCAATACCGAGGCAGATATGTAATGACAAATGTTATGACAGAAATCGTGTGGGCCGAAACGCTAAGTCAGAAAACCTGGGGGCAGAAATGCATGATACTATAGCTATGGCCAATGCAAGGATAGAACCTGAGACCTGAGAATTGTGTGAGACAAACACTGCGCCTGACACGCTGAGGCAGAAATAAGACAGAAAACGTGGGGGCAGAAACGATATGACGGAAAACCTGGGAGCAGAAACCCTATGACAGAAAACCCTGGGGGCAGAAACGCTATGACAGAAAACCTGGGGGCAGAAACGCTATGACAGCAAACATGGGGGCAGAAACACTATGACAGAAAATGTAGGGGCAGGAACGCTATGACAGAAAACCTGGGGCCAGAAACGCTATGACGGAAAACCTGGGGACAGAAACGCTATGACGGAAAACCCTGGGGGCAGAAACCCCGGTGGCAGAAACAACATGGCAGCAAACCTGGGGGCAGAAACATTATGACAGAAAACCAGGGGCAGAAACGTTGTGCCAGGAAATGTGGGGCAGAAACGCTATGACAGAAAACGCTATGATAGAAAATGCGGGGCAGAAACGCTATGACAGAAAACGCGGGGCAAAAACGCTATGACAGAAAACGCCGGGCAGAAACGCTATGACAGAAAACATGGGGCAGAAACGCTATGACAGAAAACGCGGGGCAGAACGCTATGACAGAAAACGCGGGGCAGAAACGCTATGACAGAAAACGCGGGGCAAAAACGCTATGACAGAAAACGCGGGGCAAAAACGCTATGACAGAAAACGCGGGGCAGAAAACGTGGGGCAGAAACGCTATGACAGAAAACGTGGGGCAGAAACGCTATGACAGAAAACGTGGGGCAGAAATGCTATGACAGCCCCCCCCTCCCCCAATGCCGCTAGCATGACCCCAGAGATGCCGGAGGGCAGCCCCCCCCCCCCCCAAGTAGCCAGCATGTGACCCCTGGAAAAAATGGCGGACACCCCCCCAGCTGCCAGCAAGACCCATACATGAACATACAGCCAGTATGACCCAAGTGAAATATGGGAACAGCCCCCCCCATGCCGCTGCTGGCGGGAGGAAGAAATACAGCGGACGGGCGGGCATCCCCCCAGCGTGACCACCAGGGGAAGCGGCGGGAGAAGGAGTGGGTGGATGGATGAGCGGGCAGCCCTGCAGATGCTGTCGGCACGCACCTGGATTAGTGTGTGGGTGGATCGATGGATGGGCCCCTCCCCATGCTACTCGGGGAGCGCGTGGACGAACAAGCGGGCGGGCGGTGCGAGAGGAGGACCCGGACGAGTACCGGAGGAACCCCGTGACCGCCGGCGGCGGGAAAAGGGTGGCTGACCGCCTGAAGAGGTAGGGTGGGAAGATGTGGAACCCCGGGGGAAGAAAACAAGACCTGGGTCAGAACACGTGGAGCCGCCATGCGTGTGCGGGCGGGTGGACAACCCCTCCCTCCTCCAAAGCCGACGGCTGAATGGCGTCTGCTGACGCCGACATGACACACCCCCTCCTCCCCCAGAATCCGACGCCAAACCCAGCCCTGACAGGGAGGGAGTCTTAAGTACTCTTTAGAATCCTCCCACAAACTCAGGCTGGCCTACGGCCAGCCTTCTAACGTGTCAGATCGTCGGTGCCTGTTGTGTGCTGCACACAGGGCCGGCCTTTGCGGTGTGCGGGTTGTGCGACCGCACAGAGCGCCAAGAACAAGAGGGCGCCGTGCGGCCGACACAGACAGTCAGTTTACCGTGTGAGGTAGAACTTGAAGCCGCCGTTAGGATCACTGTTAGCAGGCAGCCAGCGCTGGGGGGGGGGGGGGGGGGGGGGCTGTGTTGCCGAGTCCCGACGCGCCCGAAGTGTCTCTTGGAGTTTGCACGCCCTCTCTTTCTCCCTCCTCCCCCTCCTCCTCCTCCTCTCCTCCGCATCTTGTCTCAGCCAGGTCAGGTGGTACTGTCCTGTGTAGCACGGCGCCGTTACGTGCATGCGTAAGGCATGCAGTTCAAATTCTAACGGCGGGACCAAGAACAGCCAGGACGGGACTGGGAGACTGCCGCCTTACAGTGCGCTGAAGAAAAGTAAAGGTAAGGCTGCTCCCGTCCCCTCCACCCTATTTAGCAGGCTGACAGGTGTCATCCCTCCTCCCACCTCACCTGTACTCCAATGAGGAGGGCGGGCACCATTTTTTTAAAAAAGGTGAAAAAAAAATGGTCAAATTGATCTTTTGCTAAAAAAAAAAAAAAAAAAAAAAAGGAAAAAAATAAAACGCAGAGGTGATCAAAAAGCAACGCGCAGTTGTTAGCTTAAGTTACGCAGTGCACATATACAAAATGGCCTGTCATGAAGGGGGGGTGTAAATCGATTAACCATGTGGTCTCTGGAAGATTTACCCCGCCTCCCTTAATGACAGGCCATTTTTTGCGATGTGCACTGCGTAACTTAAGCTGACAACCGCACGGTCATGCGACGCTGTACACAATTAAAATTTGGATTTTTTTTTCTCGGTGGTAATTGATCACTTCTGCGTTATTTTATTTTTTCCGTGTTGTTTTATTTATTTATTTTTTTAACAAAAGACCAAATTTGAAAAAAAATATATACTTTCTGCTATATATATTGCTTATGAAATTTTTTTTTTTTACATTTTTTCATAAAAATTTAAATAGGCCAGGTGTCTCCAAACTTTCTAAACAAAGGCCTGGTTTACGGTGCTTAAGGAGGGCCAGACTGTGGCCATTTGGAGTACAAAAGGTCCTGATGTCAGTGAGGAAAAAAACAATGCCCCATCTTTGGTGTCAATGGGAGTAATGGTTGCCCTATAATCGGTGTTGTCAGGAGAAATTGTGTCCCGTCATTGGGAGAAATTGTGCCCCATTATCAGTGTCATTGGATGAATTGTACCCTATCATTGGTGGCAGTAGGAGGAAATGTAATGTAACCAAGGGCTGAAATAAAATCAAGCAACGGGCCACTTCTGGCCCCCGGGCCGCATTTTGGAGACCACTGATTTAGGCCAATGTTTTCGGTACAAAATATCCTAATAAGTGTCTACAAACTATTGGATATATTTATGGAATTTATTATTTATTTCTAGTAATGGCGGAGATCAGTGACTTATAGCGGGGCTGCGATATTGCGACTGACAATCTGACACTTTGTGGGAACCAGTGACACAGTAGACAATTTTTCGTGTCAGTGAGAGGAGTAATGACCCATCATTGGTGTAATTGGGAGGAACTGTGCCCCATTGTTGGTGTAATTAGGAGGAACTGTGCCCCATTGTTGGTGTCACTAGGAGGAACTGTGCCCCATTGTTGGTGTAATTAGGAGGAATTGTGCCCCATTGTTGATGTCATTAGGAGGAATTGTGCCCCCCGGGCCGCAGTTTGGAGACCCCTGATCTAGGGAAATTTAAGGCTTAACTGTGTTGCCTAACAAGTGTTTTATGTGTACTGTATGTGCTACTTTTATTAGGGGAAGAGGTGGAACACAGAATCCATTAGTAACCTCTTTTGGCGAAAGAGAAATCTACCTCATTTACATAGACAGAGCTCCATTCTGAGTCTCTGCCCGATGATCAGAGGGTGCCAGTGGACATCAAATGCCCACCACCCACAGATTGGTTTCTGCTGTGAAGAATCTCAGCAGAAGCGAAACGCGCCCCCTGCAGGCCAGAAGTGCAGATCACGTGTATAAATATGTCAGTAAAACAGCTGTAGAGCGGTCAGCAAGTGGTTTAATAGCAGCCTGCTTTAAACCTTGGTTCACGGTAGTGCTGCCGCAACATGACAACGAGGACAGAGAGCGGAGTGCCCGGGCCCGGGCAAGGGGGAGTGTCTATACATGACGAGGCGCGGCAGGGAACACACAGCTATTCAAATGAAAGCTGTTGTGTTCCCCAGCGCATATAAACTAGATGTTGGCAGCGGTGGGAGGAGGGGGGGATTGACTTGGCTTTGTCTTAGGGGACACAAGGCTGCATTAGGGACATGGCTGAATTTAGGGACATGGCTGCATTAGAGACATGGCTGCATATAGGGACATGGCTGCATCGGGGACATGGCTGCATCGGGGACATGGCTGCATCAGGAACATGGCTGCATCAGAGACATGGCTGAATTTAGGGACATGGCTGCATCAGGGACATGGCTGCATCAGGGACATGGCTGCATCAGGGACATGGCTGCATTTAGAGACATGGCTGCATTAGAGAGATGGCTGAATTTAGGGACATGGCTGAATTTAGGGACATGGCTGAATCTAGGGACATGGCTGAATCTAGGGACATGGCTGAATCTAGGGACATGGCTGAATCTAGGGACATGGCTGCATCAGGGACATGGCTGCATCAGGGACATGGCTGCATCAGGGACATGGCTGCATCAGGGACATGGCTGCATTTAGGGACATGGCTGCATCAGGGACATGGCTGAATTTAGAAACATGGCTGCATTAGGGACATGGCTGCATCTAGGGACATGGCTGCATCGGGGACATGGCTGCATCAGGGACATGGCTGCATCAGGGACATGGCTGCATCAGGGACATGGCTGAATTTAGGGACATGGCTGCATTAGAGACATGGCTGCATATAGGGACATGGCTGAATTTAGAGACATGGCTGAATTTAGGGACATGGCTGAATTTAGGGACATGGCTGAATTTAGGGACATGGCTGAATTTAGGGACATGGCTGAATTTAGGGACATGGCTGAATTTAGGGACATGGCTGAATTTAGAGACATGGCTGAATTTAGGGACATGGCTGAATTTAGGGACATGGCTGCATCTAGGGACATGGCTGCATCTAGGGACATGGCTGCATCAGGGACATGGCTGAATTTAGAAACATGGCTGCATTAGGGACATGGCTGCATCTAGGGACATGGCTGCATCAGGGACATGGCTGCATCGGGGACATGGCTGAATTTAGAGACATGGCTGAATTTAGAGAGATGGCTGAATTTAGGGACATGGCTGCATTAGGGACATGGCTGCATTAGGGACATGGCTGCATTAGGGACATGGCTGCATCAGGGACATGGCTGAATTTAGAAACATGGCTGCATTAGGGACATGGCTGCATCTAGGGACATGGCTGCATCAGGGACATGGCTGCATCGGGGACATGGCTGAATTTAGAGACATGGCTGAATTTAGAGAGATGGCTGAATTTAGGGACATGGCTGCATTAGGGACATGGCTGCATTAGGGACATGGCTGCATTAGGGACATGGCTGCATCAGGGACATGGCTGAATTTAGAAACATGGCTGCATTAGGGACATGGCTGCATCTAGGGACATGGCTGCATCAGGGACATGGCTGCATCGGGGACATGGCTGCATCAGGGACATGGCTGCATCGGGGACATGGCTGCATCAGGGACATGGCTGCATCAGGGACATGGCTGCATCAGGGACATGGCTGCATCAGGGACATGGCTGCATTAGAGACATGGCTGCATATAGGGACATGGCTGCATATAGGGACATGGCTGCATTAGGGACATGGCTGAATTTAGAGACATGGCTGAATTTAGGGACATGGCTGAATTTAGGGACATGGCTGAATTTAGGGACATGGCTGCATCCAGGGACATGGCTGCATTAGGGACATGGCTGAATTTAGAGACATGGCTGCATTAGAGAGATGGCTGAATTTAGGGACATGGCTGAATTTAGGGACATGGCTGCATTAGGGACATGGCTGCATCTAGGGACATGGCTGCATCTAGGGACATGGCTGCATCTAGGGACATGGCTGCATCTAGGGACATGGCTGAATTTAGAAACATGGCTGCATTAGGGACATGGCTGCATCTAGGGACATGGCTGCATCGGGGACATGGCTGCATCGGGGACATGGCTGCATCGGGGACATGGCTGCATCGAGGACATGGCTGCATCGAGGACATGGCTGCATCAGGGACATGGCTGCATCAGGGACATGGCTGCATCAGGGACATGGCTGCATTAGGAAAATGGCTGAATTTAGGGACATGGCTGCATTAGAGACATGGCTGCATATAGGGACATGGCTGCATCAGGGACATGGCTGAATTTAGAGACATGGCTGCATATAGGGACATGGCTGCATTAGAGAGATGGCTGAATTTAGGGACATGGCTGAATTTAGGGACATGGCTGCATCCAGGGACATGGCTGCATCAGGGACATGGCTGAATTTAGAAACATGGCTGCATTAGGGACATGGCTGCATCAGGGACATGGCTGCATATAGGGACATGGCTGCATCAGGGCCATGGCTGCATTAGGGACATGGCTGAATTTAGAGACATGGCTGCATTAGAGAGATGGCTGAATTTAGGGACATGGCTGCATTAGGGACATGGCTGCATCTAGGGACATGGCTGCATCTAGGGACATGGCTGCATCAGGGACATGGCTGAATTTAGGGACATGGCTGAATTTAGGGACATGGCTGAATTTAGGGACATGGCTGAATCTAGAGACATGGATGCATCTAGAGATATGGCTGCATCAGGGACATGGCTGAATTTAGGGACATGGCTGAATTTAGGGACATGGCTGCATTAGGGACATGGCTGCATCAGGGACATGGCTGCATTAGGGAAATGGCTGCATTAGGGAAATGGCTGCATTTAGGGACATGGCTGCATATAGGGACATGGCTGCATATAGGGACATGGCTGCATATAGGGACATGGCTGCATCAGGGACATGGCTGCATTAGGGACATGGCTGCATTAGGGACATGGCTGAATTTAGGGACATGGCTGAATTTAGGGACATGGCTGCATTAGAGACATGGCTGCATATAGGGACATGGCTGCATCAGGGACATGGCTGCATTAGGGAAATGGCTGAATTTAAGGACATGGCTGCATATAGGGACATGGCTGCATATAGGGACATGGCTGCATCAGGGACATGGCTGCATCAAGGACATGGCTGCATCAGGGACATGGCTGCATTAGGGACATGGCTGAATTTAGGGACATGGCTGAATTTAAGGACATGGCTGCATTAGAGGCATGGCTGCATATAGGGACATGGCTGCATCAGGGACATGGCTGCATCAGGGACATGGCAAAACAATATAAATCTCCTGCGCTCCGGTATTTCTTGCTTATGGGGACATACAATTCAATTGTACAGTGTCTTTCCAGAGTCTTGCAGCCCTCCTTAGAATCGTGGGAATTCAAAGGAACTAAAAAAGAAAAAAGAATGGAGGGCGCACCGACCTAGTGTGATACTGTTACACAATTTTTATTAAAATACTAAAATCAATAGTTATACTCACAAAATGAGTTAGAAACAAGCTTTAAAAGACAATCCAACAGCGCCAGCAGAACAGGACGGTTGCTTCAGTCTAAAAAGGTATCTGACCGATAATCAGGCTAGGCTTACGTTTCGGGGGGTACCCCTTTCCTCAGAGCCCCGGTGGTCTGCACTGCTCACTCACTATGCAGCTTGTCAGAATATATACACACACATATACACAGAGAGGTGAAAAGAGCATGTGCTAGAGGGTCACAGGTCACCCCGCCCACAGGGAGGTCTATTGGCAAAGCTCCCCCCATTTTAAAATTAACCCTTGGATGTACGATCCCTATATCTCACAGACTTGGCATGGTCTTACCGATGGGTATCCCATAATCCAAAGATTCGCCAATTTTGAAGGGAAGGGGGATGAGGGTGTATGGAGAAATACATCCATTTTCAGGTGTCAGAGGTGTTATCCTTGAAAGTGCACATACCTTACATATCCTGAGGCAGTGCCCTCCTTCCCTTCACATTTCATTATCCCAAAGTCATCCACATGGGCTGGAACGCACGCCACCTATTCTGAAGTGGCTGCGTTCCAGCACTACACTGCCTCGGGCATCGTCATCCTCTCTGCGCATGCGTGTACCACACGACAGCGCGACGCACGGCGCATCGCGACGTGCGTCACGCCGCCCACGGCGCCGACTCGTAGGAAGCGAGTGCGCTCCAGCATCACAAAAAGGATGCAGGTGAATGCGTTCCAGCATCACCATAGGGTGGAAGCGTCACATCCGCCCCTGTGACATTTCTCCTGTTTTTGCGGGGGATAGAGTCGCAAAGCGGTACTCCCTCTAGTGGCGGGAGGCCAAAATGGGGCTTCTAAATGAGAGACCAGAGGCTTCTCAGCACATACCCTTGCATCAGGGACATGGCTGCATTAGGGAAATGGCTGAATTTAGGGACATGGCTGCATATAGGGACATGGCTGCATATAGGGACATGGCTGCATCAGGGACATGGCTGAATTTAGGGACAAGGCTGCATTTGGGGACACAAGGCTGCATTTAAAAAAGTATCGGTAATCGGTATCGGCGAGTACATGAAAAAAAGTATCGGTACTTGTACTCTGTCCTAAAAACGGGACAACCCTAATAATTACCATTACCAATGCAATTATGTAATAAGCATATTATTTTTATTAATCATTTTATTGTATTTTACTCCTTTGTTATTTGTCTTATGTTAATCACTTCTGGACCAGAAGATTTCGTTACTTAATGACAGGCCCTATTTTGCGATTCGGCACTGCGTTAATTTAATGGACAATTGCGCGGTCGTGCGACGCTGTACCCAAACGTAATTGACGTCCTTTTTTTTTCCACAAATAGAGCTTTCTATTGGTGGTATTTAATCACCTCTGCGTTTTTTTAATTTTTGTGCTATCAACAAAAATAGAGCGACAATTTTGAAAAAAAAAAAAAAACAATATTTTTCACTTTCTGAAACAGATAATTTGTTTGTATCCATAATTAAATAGCCTATCTTTTACATGCATATGTATTTTTTATTGTATTGTGTTTCAGCATTATGGGTCCTAAAAAGTTGTCAGGTGCTCAGAATAGAAAACGGAGGGCCCTTATGAATTTGGAGGACCAGAAGAGTGCTGGAGCAATAAAAAAATATTTTGGAACACCAGCAGCTAGTGGTTTACAAACCACTGAAGAAAAAGGTGAAGAAAACTGCAGTGGCCTAAGTGATGACCATGTGCATGTTCAGCTCAGTGAGCCTTCACCATCAAAAACATCCTTGGAAGAAGGGGATGCTAATACATCTTCTAGCCCTGTGGTTTTTGATGAAATCACTGAAAAAAGAAAAGATCGGGAAAGCTGCAGTAGCCAAAGTGATGTACATCTTCAGCTCAGTGAGCCTTCAACATCAAGAACATATTTGGAAGAAGAGGGTGCTAATACACCTTCTGGCCAAGTGTCTTCTAATGAAACAATAAGCATATGTGAAAAATCAAGCTTCACAGATCCTGCTTTGTGGCCAAAATTGATTTCTAAGAACATTGATAGCATTTTAGAGGTTGGTCCTGTACAGGTGCAAGATGTTGATTTTAAAAAAGATGCCTATAATAGGCATTTTTCTTCAGCATTCTTCCAAAGGAAATTAGACAGTGGTGAAGAGCAAAAACGACGATGGTTGGTATACTCCTTATCTGCCAATAAAGTATTCTGTTTCTCGTGTAAATTATTCGATAAGAATCCTAAAACATTGCTTGCCCTTGGAGGATCAGATGACTGGACACATATGTCAAGTATGTTGAAATCGCATGAAACTTCCAGTGGTCATTTTACAGCCCAGCAGATGTGGCATGAAACACAACTGAGACTGAAATCAAAACAAGCGATCGATCAAAACTATCAAAATCTCATGAGCCGTGAAAGGCAACACTGGAGATCTGTGATGGAGAGGCTGTTAAGCGTTGTCCAGTTTTTAGCAGAGCGTAATTTGGCCTTCAGAGGATCTTCAGATCGACTTTTTACATCCAATAATGGAAATTTTTTAGGTCTCGTAGAACTATTAGGAAAATATGACAGTGTGATGGCAGAACACTTACACAGGGTGGTATCAAAAAAAACTGCAGACCACTACTGCGGAAAAAACATTCAAAATGAAATAATAAATCTTATGGCGAAACAGGTAATTGAGGACATTTTACAACGCTGCAGAAATGCAAAATTCTTCTCAATTATTCTTGACTGCACTCCAGATATTAGCCATAAGGAGCAAATGTCTTTTACTATTAGATTTTTGGAAGACGTTTCTGGAAATATTCAAGTAAAGGAACATTTCCTTGGTTTCAATAAAGTAGAGGATACAACTGGAAAAGGATTAAGTGATTTCCTCCTTGAATTTCTTTCAGGAAAAAAATTGGATATCGATAATTGTCGTGGACAGGGTTATGACAATGGAGCCAATATGGCAGGAAAAAACAACGGAGTTCAATCCAAAATTCTAAACTTAAACCCAAGAGCAGTATTTGTACCATGTGGCTGTCATTGTCTCAATCTTGTAATTGGAGATGCAGTACGCTCATGCAAGGAATCAATGCAACTATTTGGTATCATACAGCGCCTTTATGTTCTATTCTCAGGATCAGTAAAGAGATGGAAAATTTTGTCTGACCATGTTTCTGGCCTCACTTTAAAACCTTTGTGCACCACACGGTGGGAATGCCGTATAAATTGTCTTAAACCACTAAGACATAATCTAGGCGAAATACAAGAAGCATTGATTGTTTTGTCTGAGGAAACCCACACTGAACCGAACATTTGTCATGAGGCTAACACACTAGCTCAGCAGATTGTGGAGTTCAAATTCATCATGTCATTGTGTTTTTGGTATGAGATATTGTACCAAGTTAATATTGTGAGCAAAGCTATGCAGAATGAGGCTGCTGATATCATTTTAGTCTCAGACCTAATCCAGAAATGTCACAATTTTTTAATAAATTTCAGAGAGTCTGGATTTGAAAGGTCCTTTCAAATTGCAAAGGAACTAGCAGAAAAAGTGAATGTGGAGCCTGTTTTTGAAAAGCCTTCTCGTATTCGCAGAAAAAAAGCCTTGTTTGAATATGAAAGCCAAGATGAACCTTTAACAGATCCCACAGAGAAATTTAAGATTGATTTTTTTTATGTTTTGATTGATACTGCTACTAAATCTTTGGAGGAGCGTTTTACTCAGATGGAACGACACAACAAAGTATGGAGATTTCTATACAACATGAGGCAACTTCCAGCAAGAGAAAACGTAAGGGACTGTTGCCTGCAGTTACAGAAGGCACTAGAGAAGAGCAGCCAATCGGACATTAATGGTCTAGATCTTTCAGAAGAGCTTTGGCATATTCAAAATCTACTACCTCAAGATGTCACATCACCCCGCCATACACTCAATTTCATAGTGAGAAATGGCCTGACCGACACATTTCCAAACATGTGGATAGCATTTGGATTCTATTAACAATTCCAGTTTCTGTGGCATCAGGAGAACGCAGCTTTTCCAAGTTAAAACTCATTAAAACTTATCTGAGATCATCAATGACTGATGACAGACTAACCTCTTTATCAGTATTATCAATTGAAAGTGATGTATTGAAGACATTGGACATGAACAACGTGATTGATGAGTTTGCAAAGGCAAAAGCACGTAAAGTTGCATTTTGAACCCACATTTACCCCTTTACACTGGGGCGTTTTTCGCGCGCTATTGAGGCATTATTCGAGCGTTCTTGAGGCGTTATTCAAGCGTTCTTGAGGCGTTATTCAAGCGTTTTTGAGGCGTTATTCAAGCGTTCTTGAGGCCTTATTCGAACATTATTTAAACGTTATGCGAGCGTTATTCGAGCATTATTCAAACTTTATTCGAGCGTTTATTTGAGCGTTATTCGAGCAAATCTTCACCTGCAATCCCAATGTGCTGGTAAAGCACCGCTAAAACCCTAACGTTTTAGGGCGTTTTAGCAGTGCCTCATTTCAATGGAGAGGGGCATTTTTGGAGCTTTTTTTTTTTTTCAACACCCAAAACCTGCTCCAAAAGATGCTCAGTGTGAAATGGTCCATTGAGATGCATGGATTGCTTGCACATGCACTTAAATTGTCTGTTTGTTTATTAAAACAAATTATTTGTTACAAATGTTTTTGTCCTCTTTGTGTATGTATGTTTAGGTGACCAGGGGGCGAGATGAAGATGGGGGGGGGGGGGCGCCACAGGATTAGCTCGCACAGGGCGCCTGAACACCTAAGGCCGGCCCTGGCTGCACAACTACGTCATGAGAAAGGGCCTGGAAATTGACATACGTGATGACCTGACCCCCGCACCACACAGTCCCCCCCGCCCGAGGTGACCCGGTCTGCGGTCTGCTTAAGGAACAGCAGTCAGGATTTCCCCTGTGGAACGTATCTTTGCATGTTAAACACACACATTCATCATGACACATGGACAATGCACGCATGCACACCACTGTGGTCCCTAGCTCACACAGACCACATCCAGGCCCCAATGATGTTGCTGTCCATTCATACCACATTTACACGGTCATGGGGATAACCTCTCCCCGACGAACCAAGGTGACCCCTGCCAGCTGACACGGCTTGACCCCTGCCAGCTGATACGGCAGTCAGAGATGGTGCTGGTATGCTCAGCCTGTTGGCTAAGGCACTGCTGCATAGCGGCTGCAGTGCCCTGCACAGCCATTGTGCACTCAGCCTGGGTCTTTGCTGAGGACCCAACAAAGGAGGCCAGGCTGTCAGCCACACGTTGGAGGTCACTAGCTATCTCAGCCATGTGGTGTGTCTGCCATGCCTGTTCCCTCTCCAGCCTTTCTGGGAGGGATCCGGCTACACCCCTTGTCTTCTCAGAGCCTTCCTGGGAGATGGGGAGGCTTGTGTCCGTCTGGACGAGGTAGCCCTTGGGGGTGTTCTCCTGATGGGGTAGCCCTTGAGGGGGTTCCCCTGATGGGGGTAGCCCTTGAGGGGGTTCCCCTGATGTCTCGGAGGGTCTGGGGAAGATGTTATCCTCCTCAAGGTAGAGGCATTCCTCAAGATGGATGTCCACCTGCTCCTCCTCAACTACCTCTAGAGCAGAGGTGTGGACACTCCCCTCCACCGGTGAATCATGGATTCCCAGGGGGTCAGGCTGAGGATGATGTTCCAGGGATGGGGTGGGTCGAACACAGGCAGAGGATGGCCCAGCTCCCTCCAGCACATCTGTGGATGACACAAAGCGTTGGTGGACCCACACACTTGTTACATGTTCCCTTGCACCCCCTCACATGCTACACACCGGATGGGGGATAAAACACACTTACCTCTCCTCAAGTCCTGTTCACTGGAGTCAAAGCCCTCCAGGCCCTCCACCTGCTCCTGTGCCAGGCAGCTGGCGATCACCTCCTCCTCAGCAGTCAGCTTGACAGTACTGGCTGGTCCGCCTCCCGTGCCCCTGAGGTGCCTCTTCACCTTGGCCAGCTTCTCCCTGACCGGACAACGCATATCGTTAATTTTTTTTTGGACCTACCTTCAGGTCCTGGTCTCATGGCCAAGGGCGTTGATCTCCAGGGTGACCTTCTGGAGGATCTCCTGCTTCCTGGCCTTGCTGTGCGCCATGGAGGTACTCATCATATTTGGAGATGGCAGAGGTCAGGATCGCCCTCTCATCTGCAGATAATTTTTTCTGTCTCCTCTTCCTGTCCACCTCAGTGTCTGAAATGGTTTAGATAGCAAAGGTACCTCTGCACCACGGAAGACAAGCTGGTGTACTTTTGCGCTTGACGGGCGTATGTCTGGGTGTATGCATGTAGTTGCGTCGGTGTGGTTGAGCGCAGGCACAGAGGGGTGCTGGGCATGCGTCCATGTCATGGCGCATGCGCGGGTCGAGATACGCCGGGCGTAAAACCACTGCTCCATGACGGCGTACCTGTCCGGCGCACGGCACATCATTTGCATGGGGTCACGCCAACTTCTGCTGGCCTGCGCCTTCGAAAATACGCTACGCTGGCGCATCTTGTTATTGGATGTGTTTTATAGCACAAAGTAAAAAATATTGTTATTTTTTTTCCCAAATTTTGGGTCTTTTTTTTTTTCGTTTATCGCGCAAAAAATAAATACCACCCAAAAAAACTCTATTTGTGGGGGGGGGGTTATTTTATTTGGGTATAGCATCGCGCGACCACGCAGTTGTCCGTTAAAGTAACGCAGCGCTGTATCACAAAACATGGCCTGATCATGAGGAGAAGAACCTTCCGGCGTGAAGTGTTTAAACATACAAGTGTTGCTGTTAAAAGGCTATTTATTATTCCCCTTATATGCACTGTGAGTAAGCACTAACTAATAGTGTGAAACGCGTCAGCTGTATGCCCCTGTATTTTGCTGTGATGTGTGGTGTTTGAAAACTTTTACCAATAAAAGGCAACCGAGAGGTTTTTTCCAGAGTGCGGCTGTCCAAACATTTCTTTCTACATATGCACTGTGATGTGTTGTAGTGGGTCTCAGGAAGTTGTACTATGTTTGAATGCAGCATGTCCTATTTTCACATCCCACATCAAAGAAACATGTTGATATGAACTGGACCAATACTTTTACCTGTTATTAGGCCTTTGCTGAGCGATGCTGGCCAATGCACATGGTGTGAATGAGCCCTTGCAATTTGTACAATTCAATCTTTACTCCCTAGAAAGTACAGATATGGGACCAGTTCTTTTCATCACACCTTCCAAATTGAGACCTTCGAAAATCCAAAATGATCTCCAGATTCAACGTAATTTGAAATCACTAGTTGGTATGACCTTATCAAGAAACTGGCACATATTTGTTAGTTTTTGGAATATGTTGTCCTGACAGCAATGGATTTTCCTTCCAGCTTAGCACATGATTGTATGAAGCAGGCTTGTGGTAAAATTCACAATCAATTTTCTAAATAGGCAAGACACTGACAAATGCCCACTCTGTTGTTTATGGGTGTCCTGTCATTGGTTCTCATGTAGGCAAGAAAAAGTCACATCATGTGACCTGACCAATGTCAGGCGACAGCAAGGAATCACACTCACCTTTATTGGCACCCTCTATGTCCAGTTCCTCTGCAACACATGTAACTTTATTGGGATGTTCATCCAGAGACGGACCTACCCAGACAAGTTAAAAATCTTCCATTAACATCTACAATGGTAATTGCATCCAGAAAATTTTGCTAGCAATCTCATCTGAACCAGTTCCAGGGGAATCAGACCAGGTACAGCAAGCCATGGATCCCAAAGTTTGACAAATTTCCCGGCGTTACCCCTGTGTTGATATATATATTTCTCCTTTATGAGCGTCTTACCCATGTGCTGTATCCATGTTTTGACCTTGGGCGGTATATCCGATTTCCTGTTAAAGGGGAGTTCCACCCACAATTTCACTTTTTAAATATAAATACCCCTGTAATACACAAACTTAAAGGGGTGTTCCAGCAGCGCGCCCCATTCACAAGCAGAAGAAGCAGAAGAAAAGACACCGCGGTGTGGAAGAGGCAGATTACGGACTTCCGCATAGCAACAGGTATTTCGGGTGAGTATTTTTTTTTTTCACGTTTTTTTTAATTAAATTTTTTTAAGCTATATGGGCAAATGTTGTTTTCCTGGGTGGAACTCCGCTTTATTTTTTTTTAAATTGTTTATTTATTCAAAACAGGAGGCCGGTCCACAAGGAACGCAGCAATAACAGTACAGCAGGTACAATATAACAAATGTCGTCATTCGTAGTACATATGCAACAGGATAAAACAGTCAGATGTAGGCCGGAGCCGTGAGGTAGCAAAGTGTGGGCAGCCCGTGGGCAGGAGTGAGAACACCGACACCGGAGGGCAAATTGCCGTCCGTATCGCGCTCCCACCTCCACCACAAACCGCCTGTCAGATCTACCCAGCGCATGCGTGGTTCGACCTTAGCCAAGGTATTATGGGTTCACGGACTCAGCCTCCTTCATTTTCCGTTTTCTCAGTTAGAGTAAGAGTGAGAATAGTAGATAACTAGGTATTGCTCAGTGAGCAATAGAGGGGGAGAGTAGGAGAGAGAGTGGTACAGAAGAGGAGGGGGAAGGGAAGGGGAAGGGAAGGGGTGAAGTACTCGGGCATGGACCTCCCTGATCAGTTCATCATGGATAGAGGGGGACGGGTATCGTAAAAACCAGTCTTATTTGGTCATTCAGGACCCCCTGAGGGCCTGGCCTTCCTCTGAGTATTTGAACATTGTCCACATTTGCCAGGTCTGGGAGTAGAGTTCATTCCTGTCTTGTTTAGACAGGACCAGGTCTTCCATGCAGCCGATCTCGTCAACCCTCCGTAGCCACATGGCAATTGTCGGGGGGTGTGGAGATTTCCAGCACAGCGGGACACATGCCTTGGCTGCGTCTAGCAGATGTCGGACAATCGACTTTTTATATACCCTTGCGGGGGTCCCCGTAGCATGCAGGAGGAAGTACGCCGGGTCGTCAGGGACTATTCGGTCCGTAAATTTTTGTGTGATTCGTCTTACTTCTGCCCAGTACGGTCGGATGCGTGGACATGACCAGAAGACGTGTAGCAAAGTGCCCCTGTCTGTCTGGCATCTCCAGCAGGTGTCTGGGGTTGTTGGGAACAGTTTATTCAGTATGGCCGGTGTCCTGTACCACCGTGTCAGTAATTTATAGTTGGTTTCCTGGATCCTGGCACAGATCGACGACTTGTGTGTAAATTTAAGGATATGTTGTCTCTCACTAGTCGAGAACCGATGGTTCAGGTCTCGTTCCCATTTATCTAGGCTCGGAATTTGGTATCCCTCTGGGGGTGTAATCAGCAGGGTGTGGAGAAGCGACAGAGCGTGTGGCAATGTTTCTGATTCCTGACAGATCTCCTCTAAGGGCGTGGGGCAGTGGTCAGTCGGGGGGGGAGTCATGGTTCTAAGGAAATGGCTGATTTGACCTGCTCTGAAAACATCTAGCCGATAGGGCCCTGACTCGTCCATTAGTTCAGTTAGCGTTCTCCATCTACCCGACTCGCTGAAATGGGAGGCCTGGAAATAGCCCGACTCACGTAGGGTGGTGAATTTAAGGTCCCTAAGTCCGGGTTCGAATCGGGGGTTGCCCAGAATTGGGCGAAGCGGTGAGGTGTCTGAGGACAAGCGGGACCGTTCCAGTAGTGTACTACAGGTCTTGATGGTGTTGCCTATCAAGGGGTGATGGTGTACGTCCTTTTGTTGTAGGGCGAGGCACCATGGGGCTCGTTGCAATAGAACCGTGCATTGCGCCTGCTCTATACGCGGCCATAGTTTGGTCTTCCCGTGTCTGCACCAGTCGATCAGTCGATTAAGCTGTGACGCCTGGTAGTATGTTCTTATGTCCGGTAGGGCTAGGCCTCCGTGTTGTTTAGGCAGGGAGAGAACCCTCTTGTGTAATCTGGGATGTTTCCCTGCCCACAGGAATGTCTCGAGTGTGGACTGTGTTTGCCTAAAATAGCTCATTGGAATATGTATGGGTAGGGCTTGCATCAAGTAAATAAATTTGGGCAGAATGCACATCTTCAAAATACTACATCTGCCGAGCCAGGAGTGTAGGCCAGTGGTCCAGCGGCTCAGTAATTGTTGGACTGTCTTCAGTAGGGGAGGGAAGTTAAGTTTGAACACATCAGAAAGTCTCGGGGGGATACGTGTACCCAGGTATGTCAGGGCGGTGTCTGTCCATTTTAATTTAAAACTTTGCTTAAGGCGGGTCAGCAGAGGATGAGGGACCCCCACCCCCATCGCCTCTGATTTCGTCAGATTGATTTTTAAATTGGATAGTCTGCCGTATGTGTCAAATTCGTGCATCAGGTTTGGCAGGGAGGAAGCCGGGTCGGTCAGGGAGAATAACATGTCGTCGGCGTAAGCCGAGACTTTGTATTGGCTATTCCCGACCATCACCCCAGTTATCTCAGAGTTCTGTCGCACGTGCCGTAGGAAGGGTTCTAGGGATAAAGCAAACAAAAGGGGTGATAGCGGGCATCCCTGTCTAGTCCCGTTAGTAATCGGGAACGGGTCTGAGAGGGTACTATTCGCCCGGACCCTGGCTGATGGGTCAGTGTAAGCCGTTTTTATCCATCGCAGCATTTTCTGACCTACTCCTACATGGCTCAAGGTGTCGAACATGAACTGCCAACTCACACGATCAAACGCCTTTTCAGCGTCTGTCCCTATGAGGACACAGGGTGTCTTTGTCTTGCTGGCCACATGAAGTAAGTTCAGTACTTTCGTCGTATTGTCCCTGGCCTCTCTGGTTGGGATAAAACCCACTTGGTCAAGGTGTATGAGACCAGGGAGATACTTCTGAAATCTAGTGGCAATCACCTTAGTAAATAGTTTGATGTCGGTATTTAGCAGCGATATAGGTCGATAGCTACCGCATTGACCCGGGTCCTTACCCTCTTTATGTATTACAGCTATTTGTGCCTGCAGGGTGGATACGTGGAATGTGCCCTCTGTGCCCAGGGTGTTGAACAGGTCCGTTAGGTGGCTTCCCAGGGACGGGAGTAAAGTCTTATAGTATGTGGTGGTGAGGCCGTCTGGGCCAGGTGCTTTGCCGTTTTTAGAGGATTTTAGTGCCGCCTGGAGTTCCGATACGGTGATCGGCTCCTCCATCAGCTCCCTCGCTTCCGACGACAGGGTCGGCATAAGCGAATCCTTTAAGTAGTTGGACGTCTGGTCTGAGTCTAGGGGCGGGGACGGGGGAGGAAGATTGTACAAAGCGGTGTAGAAGTGTTTGAATTCCTGAGAGATCTGCTGGGGGATAGACACCTTGCGTCCCTCCCGAGAGATTACGTGTGGTATGTATGTTGCTAGGTTTTGTGTTTGGATCGTCCGAGCTAGCATCTTCCCGCATTTGTTGCCCGATTCATACACGGCCCGTCTGCAGATTTGCATTGCTGCTTTAGCCTTGTATTGTAGTAGGTCCGTGATCTGTCTGCGAGTGTTGTTCAGGTCAGAACCTATCTGTAGCGTCTGGGCTTGTTTATGTTGCGATTCCAGTGTCTGCAACTTAGCGAGTAGCGCTGTAAGTCGCTCGGTTCTCAGTTTCTTTAGGCGGGCCCCATGTTTAATGAGAATCCCTCTCACCACCGCTTTGTGGGCCTCCCATACCACCCCTACGTCACTACCCTGGGTGTTGTTGGTTTCGAAATAGTGGCCTAGTTCTCGCACTACTTCTGTCATGGTGTCCGAGTCTTGTAGTAGACTCTCGTTAAGTCGCCATGTTTTCCTCTGCGTTGACTGGTTATCCGTCAGGGCATAAATTAGTGTAACTGGGGCGTGATCAGACCACGTAATTGAGCCAATCGAGACGTCCTTAACCGCCGAGAGGTGTCTGTGGGGTATTAGAAAGTAATCTATCCGCGAGTAGGATGAGTGTGGTTTGGAGTAGAAGGTGTAGTCCCTCTCTCCAGGGTGTAAGAGGCGCCAGATGTCAATCAGTTGGGCCGAGTGTAGTGCTTTGTGAATGCGTTTGCGCGAGTCCCGCAATGTGGAGGATAGCCCCGTCGAGGTGTCTTCTGACGGGATCAACGGCATATTAAAGTCGCCCCCTACCACTAGGTGGCCTTCCGCGAAGCGTAATAGTTGACCCAATTGTCTGGACAGAAAACTGTCTTGGTGTGCGTTTGGGGCGTAGAGATTTGCTATAGTAATTTGAGACTGGCCTATGCGGCCTTTCAGGAACAGAGAGCGACCCTCCGTGTCCAGTTTAGTGGCCTCGTGAGTCCAAGGGAGCCTGGCGGAGATAAGTATTGTAACTCCTCTAGATTTTGCTGCTGCATAGGTTGAATGGTACACCGTAGGGTAATATCTATTTTTCAGCAGAGGCAAATTGTTGTCTTTGAAGTGTGTCTCCTGCAGCAACACTACATCCGCCCCTAGGCGGCGCATATCATGCAGGAGCATCCTTCGTTTTTCTGGGACGTTTAACCCTTTAACGTTTAGTGAAATAACAGTCAGGCGGTCCATGCCCGCACGTACAGAGGGGAGGCCCTCTGGTGACTACAAGGAGGCGGGGTTTGGGGAGAGAGGACAAGCCTCTTGATAAAGGGATCAGGGAAGGACTGAAGTAAGGAGGGGTGAGAGAGAAGGGAGAGAGAAGGGAATTAGAGAGTTAGAGTAGGAGGTCAGCACTAGAGCGTGTGACCCAGTAAGAGAAAGCTAAATTAGCCCGAATGGCTAAGGCGCTCTCCGGTATTAATCCGGGAACTGAGCGCAGTCCTAAGTGGGTGGGTGGGTAGACAGGACCAGCGAAGCGAGCTCCCGGGACCCCGCCCCCCCCCCGGCTATTAATGTTGGTGGGACCCAAGTTGGCATTACAATCAGAACAAGAGGGCTTCCAAAATACAGGAAAAAATTGTAGCGTAAAAGGAACATAAAGAACAAACCATATATAACATACAATACGATAAAGGTAACTGGCATACCACCACAGTACACAGCGATACAGGCCTGCATTTCTCAGAATGCTCTGAGCATCCATAAGGTTTCTGCTAGGCCTTTTTTATGTGTGGTGTTATGCACAGCTAGCTTCAGTTAGTGCAAATAGAGGTTATACCACACACCCCCCTCTCCCTCCCCCTCCCGATCAAGCCCTCTGTCCTCCCAGCAATCCCCATTCACCAGTGTTAAGGTAGTCTAGTGGTCTTCCTTCATCAAGCAGTGCCTCCTCCCCCGTGTGCTCCGGGTCATTCGCACAAACATTACAGGCCTCAGAAGGCGTCTTGCATTGATGATCCCCCTACCCTGTCCTAGTAATTCTCCACCCCTACTCATCCGAGCCGTAAGCGGGTCTCCCCAGCCGTATCAAGTGTCGCACACTGCTTGGGATTCTGTCTCCTCAGTCCCCCACTGACTCCAGGCGGTGCCTCTACATTGATGGGAGTCCTCCGCGCCTGTAGGTAAGGGGTGAAGCGGTGGAGCACCAAACAATATGTTCGGGCGCGTCTCAACAGGGGGTATGTATCTCGGTGGTGAGCATATGCTGTCAATGTATTTGAGGACTGAGACGATATGGGCTGGGATACAGGACTGAGAGGTTGCCATCCCCCACCCCCCCGCACAACATGGAACAACTGGTGTGGGCTCCTGGTGGGGGCACGGATAATCTATGGGATGGTGACAAGCGTTCTCCGAGCATATGGCTAGCGTATGGAGGGGGTGAAGGGTAGTGGGACTCGAGACGGCATAAAAAAGGGGGGCGCGGGGGAGCTGGTTTCAGCCGCACAGTGGGTGTGTGACATAGTCACGGGCATACCGGGAGATGAGGTGTGTGGCAAGCTGCGGCCCAGGGCCTACTCACGGTACTCCTGCAATGCTTCACCCGATGGTGCCCGCTGCCTCCTTCTGCCTTGGCGTCGCTGGCGTGGTTGTACAGGGATTCTGTAGTTGGAAGGCCCCGATCTTCTCAGTGTGCGCGGCAAGATCTGCAGCCAGTCCGGGATCGGTAACGGTTCTGCTCCCAAGAACCGGAACAAGCCAGGTAGGTCCGACGGGGTCAGCAAAGTAAAGGCCTCGCCGTCTTTCCTGAAGGTCACCGACAAGGGGTATCCCCATCTGTAAGTGAATCCGAGCTCTCTTGCCAGGTCCAGAACAGGTTTTAACATTGCTCTGCGGCGGAGCGTCGCTCTGGAAAGGTCTGGTAGGATCGTGACCCGCTCGCCGTCCACCATAGTCGCATCATGTTCCCATGCCTTCCGTACAATGCGTTCCTTCTGGGCGTACCTCAGCAGCCTGCAGATCACGTCCCGGGGTCTGTCCTGTTCCACAGCCCTGGGGCCTAGGGCGCGGTGGGCCCTGTCGATCTCAACTTCCTCTAGTGGCTCCCCCAATACCTCGCGGAACAGTTCCTCCAGTTTGCGCACCAGGCTCTCAGGATCCACCGCTTCTGGTATACCACGGATCCGCAAATTGTTGCGTCTGCTTCGGTCTTCCACGTCTTCCAGGTGGAGCTGCAGTGCCACGGCCGTCTCTCTATGTTGGTCCCGCGCTCTCTCCAGGTCCGACACCCGTCGTTCCATCGCCGTCAGCGAGGTCTCCCCCGACGACACTCTGTCAGCCAGGGAGGATACTTCGGCTCTTACCTCCTGAAAATCGCGGCGGTGGGTCTCCTCTAGCTTCAGGATCAGCGCCTCAATGTCCGAGCGTGTGGGGAGAGCTTGTAGGAGGGCCCGAATCTCTCGGTCCGTCGAGGAGCCTCCTGGAGAGGAGGTCGGGGACTCCATGTTTCGGTCGGCAGGGTTCGGTGTCGCCAGGAGTTCGGATGGTAAGTCTGGGACTTCTGGTGGGGAGGTCCGATCGCTCTTCCGTGGTGTTTCAGCCGGGCCCCCCAGGCCCGGGGCTCCTCGTGGTACCGTCGCGCGGGCTCCCGGTGATTTCTGCTGGTGGTACTTGAAGTAGCGGTGTAAATCACCCGTCGGCGTGTTGGATCTGGTCACCCGGGTGGTAGCCTTAATGCCACGCTTTTTGGCTGATTGCATGCCGAATTTGCTGTAATTTTAGCCGTTGTAAGGGAGGTCAAGGCCGGGAGCTCAAGAAAAAAGCAGCCTCACACAGCCATGTCCAGGCCACGCCCCCCGGGAACTCCGCTTTAATGTATTCTAGTAAAGTTAGTCTGTAAACTAAGGTCCGTTTTGTTAGCATTTAGTTTATAATCTAGATATAGACCGTGGCCATCTTAAGTGTGGGCATCATGAAGCCAGACTGTATCACTTCCTGGATTTCAGCTTTGCATATCTCGCACATGCTCAGTGCTGCACAAGCAATGTAATAGGTTTCAGTCAGGTTTGCAAGGACTACTGGGAAACATGATGCCTATCCCAGAAACCCTTGCAAATAGCCATGTGACTTTGATAGCCTAAGCTAATAAGGAGGAGGAAGTAATGAAGGACTACAAAATAAAGGTATTTACAAGCAACAAAATAAATAAAAATTGTCCATTCTGAACACTATTGGCCAGATTCAGGTAGAGTTAGGCTGGAGTATCAGTGATTCGCCAGCCTAACTCTCACTTTGAGCTGGCGTTTCTGTTTTCTGTAAGCAGAAAACAAGAAACGCCGGGTCTGAGTTCCTATACGAGCGGCGTAATTGTATTTCGCCGTCGTATCGGAACTGCAATTTTAAAAATGGCGCTCGGGGCGTTCCCGCTGATTAACGCAGAGAATATGTTAATCAGCAAGAATCGGCAATTCACGATCGTATTCGGGCCCGACACAGTGATTTTCCGACGTTTCCGTAAGAGATACGCGGCGTAAAGAAAAACATGCCCCCTAGGTGGAGTATCCTATGTTAAGTATGGTCGTCGTCATTGCGTCGAATTTAAAAAAATGTGCGTCGTTTGCGTAAAACGTCCGTGAATGGGGATTGACGTCATTGACGTTCACTGACAGAATTTGGAGCATGCGCACTGACAGTGGACGAATGCGCAGTACATTCGCCGCGGGACCGCGCCTAGTTTAAATACTACACGCCCCCTACCCACCCAATTTGAATTCCGCAGGCTCATTTTCGATACGCCGCCGCAACTTTAGGAGCAAGTGCTATGTGAATAACAGTACTTGCTCCTAAAGTTTCGGCGGAGTAACGTAAATGACAAACGTTACTCCACCATAAAGATCCGCTCTCCTACCTGAATCTGGCCCTATGAGATTAGGGCATGGCGAATGTCACTCTGCACACCTCATGCCAAGACGTCGGGCATGATTGCGTCATTCTGACGCCCGTCCTTTTGGCCAGATTCGTGTGCCATGACGTCTGACGCAATTGTGTCATGATGCAGTGTCTCCCGCTTCCACCTTCTTCCCTCTCTGTCCCCGTGGTTAGGCTTATGGTTGTCGACGTCTGACGTGAATCACGTCATGATGTCGCACCTCCTGTTACCGCCCACTTTCCTCCTTTTTGCGGCAACGTCTGACGTGATTCACGCCGCATCGTCCACTCCCGCCCCTCTCTTCCTTCGTTTTTGTGGCTAGGGTTATATGTGGTGATGGCTGACGTAATTACGTCATGACGCCTCATCTCTGGCCCCTGTCTCCTCCCTTCGTTCTCCTATTTAAACACCATTGGCGATCGGTCTTTTGTCATGGCCGACGGCGATGATATATGCTTGGAGGATTGTGTGGAGGTAGGTGTATTTATAGTAACATATGTCCCAGCTTAAAGCGGGGGTTCACCCTAAAAACATGTATATACTATTACATTCAGCATACTTCCGACATGTACAGTATGCTGTTTTTTTTTCACTGTACATACCGTAATATTGTTCTTTTTCACCTGGCTTCCGGGTTTTCACTCCCTCGGGAGTAGATGTTCCTATGCAGCGGCGCAATGTCATCTGGGACTTAGCCCAGATGATTGACGTGCTTAATAAAAACTTCCCCCCGGCGGATAAAGCGCGTCAAGAGTTTCCGAAAATAGCCGAACTGGGAGTCGGCTCTATACGGCACCTGCGCACAGACTAGGAGCCATGTAGAGCTGACTGCGCAGGCGCCGTATAGAGCCGACTCCCAGTTTGGCTATTTTCGGAACTCTTGACGCACCTTACCAGCCGGGGGGGGGGAGTTTTTATCAAGCACGTCAATCATCTGTCGTTGTTGCACCGCTGCATAGGAACGTCTACTCCCGCGGGAGCAAGTACCCGGAAACCGGGTGGAAAAGATCAATAAAACGGTATGTACAGAAAAAAAACAAAAAAAAAAACAGCATACTGTACATGTCGGAAGTATGCTGAATGTAATAGTGTATACAAAAAATTCTAACATTACATTGAGCCAAGTTGTGCTAATGAAATTATGTTGACCTTTTTTATTTTCTTCCAGTGCATAGCGTTTTATCCATAGTTTCACCGCGGCTTCCGGGTAGGTAATCGTGCGGGCCTGGGCGTTCCTATTCACATGCCAATTGATTGACATGCTTCCCACCGGCGCATACAGCGCCTCACGACTTGCCGAAAGAAGCCGAACGTAGGGTCGGCTCTATGCGGCGCCTGCGCACCAACGTTCAGCTTCTTTCGGCAAGTCGTGACGCAGTGTGTGTGCCGGTGGGAGGCATGTCAATCAATTGGCATGTGAATAGGAACGCCCAGTCCCGCACGATTACCTACCCGGAAGCCGCGGTGAAACTATGGATAAAACGCTATGCACGGGAAGAAAATAAAAAAGGTCAACATAATTTCATTAGCACAACTTTAAGACATTTTATTTTGCTTAAAATGTCATTTTTACTTTTAACTGCAGTTGTAGCGGCCGTCAATAGAGGGCACTGCAGCGCCACCCCCTATCGCAAATAACACACATGCATTGCATTGCATTGAATGTGTGTTATTATTGTTGCCAGCTGCCGCTGGTCTATTCATATAACCGACATAGGGCGCCGGTTACCTGAATAGCGGCAGCTGATTGGCTGTGAGGAAGTGCCTATCAGAGCTGCGGCTTCAAGTACATCCCTCTGGCTCTCAGATGTCTATACTCGGAACGCAGCCTCCCTGCGTTCCTTGCATAAGACTGACAGCCGTTTCAGCCAATCAGGTTCCCGGATTCTGGTTATCAGGAACCTGATTGGCTGAACCTTCACCACGGTGGCAGAAGACATCGAGGGAGGACATGGGAGCTTCAGGTAAGTGCTTTTTACAGGGAAAGGGGCGACAATGGGCACAGAGGTGACAATGGGCACAGTGGCATCATGGGGCACAGTGGTGACAAAGGGCACAGTGGTGACAATGGGCACAGTGGCATCATGGGGCACAGTGGTGACAATTAAAGGGCACAGTGGTGACAATTGGCACAGTGGCAACAATTGAGGGGCACAGTGGCTGCGTTTGATGGCATGGCACAGTGGTGACAATTGATGGCACAGTAACTGCATTTGATGGCATGGCACAGTGGTGACAATTGATGGCACACTTGCTGTGTTGTATGGCACAGTGGTGACAATTGATGGCACAGTGACTGCATTTGATGGCATGGCACAGTGGTGACAATTGATGGCACAGTTGCTGTGTTGCATGGCACAGTTGTTTTGTTTGATGGCATGGCACAGTGGTGACAATTGATGGCACAGTGGCTGCATTTGGTGGCATGGCACAGTGGCTGCGTTTGATGGCACAGTGGCTGCATTTGGTGGCATGGCACAGTGGCTGCGTTTGATGGCACAGTGGCTGCATGTGATGGGCACAGTGAGGATGCAATTTATTTATTTTTTCGTTTGCGCCCCCCCAAACATTTTGAGCACCAGCCGCCACTGTCTCTCTCTCTCTGTCTTCTCTCTTTTAACCACCGCAACACACTACACAAGACCGACCTGCAGGCGGCCTTTTTTTAGTGTGGGGCGTGTACTAAACCCCCTAAGCCATAATTGGCCAAAGCCACCCAGGCTTTGGCCAATTATGGCTCTCCGTTTTTTGCAAACTGTGATTGGCCAAGCATGCGGGTCATAGTCCATGCTTGGCCAATCATCAGCCAGCAATGCACTGCGATGCCACAGTGAATTATGGGCCGTGAAACGCAACTCGAATTTGGCGCGAACAGCCCAAAACGTTCGTAATTCGACGAACGATCAAACATACGATGTTCAAGTCGAACATGAGTTAGACTCAAATACGAAGCTCATCCCTAGTGGCCACAAAAAATATTGACACTTTGGGCCCAATTTGGACATTTTCAATTAGGGGTGTACTCACTTTTATTGCCAGCGGTTTAGACATTAATGGCTGTGTGTTGAATTATTTTGAGGGGACAGCAAAAGTACACTGTTATACAAGCTGTACACTCACTACACAACATTGTAGCAAAGTGTCATTTCTTCAGTGGATATTTATATATATGAAAATATTTACAAAACTTAGAGGGGTGTACTCACTTTTGTGAGATACTGTATTTCTAAAATAATTTTCTCTTGACAGTTTACTTTTAAGTCTTACTTACGGATATTGGTCAGGGAAACTTCTCCTTGGAAGGCGCCATCTGGATGTGCAATAAAGAGGCAAACATATAAAGCTTCATCTTCCTTCTCCAGCTTAGAAATCTTTATAGAAGAGTTTCTTGAATTGGCACTTAAAATGGAGACATGTCCCTGAAATGGTTCAGCGATGTTGCCGCCATATTTCTCACTGTAGGTCACCATGTTATCAGTGTTCTTCCCCTTCTTCTTTTGCCAGGTGACTTGTAGAACATCCAGATGAGCTTGGAACTCACATGTCAGAATAACATCTCCTCCCAGTACAGCAGGGCTTGATGTGTTACATAATACTTGAGGTCTTGATGCTGAAAAGAAGAAAATGGCTACTGTGACATAGAAAATAAGGCCTCGTGCACACTGGAAGTTTTTACAGCAGCTCTTTTGGGGTTCAGACGTTTTTTTCTACAGTCAATAAACTCTGCAGCATGTTATCCTATGTGTCCATGCACACTATAGGCTTTTATCAACTGTTTTTGGCTTGGGCGTTTTTTGGCTGCAAAAAACAACCCTAAAACTAGAGAGGCATTTTTCAGCTGTAAAAATGTCAAAAACCACCGATCAACGCTTAAAAACGCGTTTTACCAGTGTCATTTAATGTTTTTGATCCATTGAAAAAAACCCCGCTAAAAACGCTATTGCAAACACATTGAAAAACTCACTGCAAAGCTACTGGCGTTTTGTATAACGTTATTATTAGGGTTGTCCCGATACCACTTTTTTAGGACCGAGTAGAAGTACCGATACTTTTTTTCAAGTAGTCGCCGATACCGAATACCGATACTTTTTTTAAATGTGTCCCCAAATGCAGCCATGTCCCCCACATATGCAGCCGTGTCCCCCACATATGCAGCCATGTCCCCCCAGCCATGTCCCCCACAAATGCAGCCATGTCCCTCCAGCCATGTCCCTCCAGCCATATCCCCCATACCTAGCAGCCGCCCGGGGAACATCACAGCTTTCATTTGAATAGCTGTAGTGTTCCCGCGCGTATAGACACTCCCCCTTGCTCGGGACTGGACAGATCACGATCACCCATCCAATCCCGAGCAAGGGGGAGTGTCTATACGCGTGGGAACACTACAGCTATTCAAATGAAAGCTGTGATGTTCCCGCACGCTTGAACCATGCGGCGTGTGCGGCGTCTTTTATTGCAGCGTTTTTTTTAGGTATCGGGGGTATTTGCGGGAGTACAAGTACTCCCGCAAATACTCGGTATCGGTCCTGATACTGATACTGGTATCGGTATCGGGACAACCCTAGTTATTATAAAGTCCAGTGTGCATGAGGCCCAAATATCAAAATATGTGTAACATCCCTGCTGTTACACTGTGCAGAACGAGCGCAGCTGTACCCTATTCTAGCAGCTGCGCTCCGTTCTGCAAGTGGTCCGCGTCACCTCCGGTGCGCGGATGTCTGCGCTCCACGCTGGAACGCGGAAGTGCGCCCCAGCGTTCTCCTCTGATTCCCCGCGAATTTGCGGCTATTTAAAACCCATAGAGATGACGGCAGGGTGTTCCGTTATTCTGTTGAACGCCTGCCGTCACCTGGGAACGCCACTACACTACGTTGCATTCCGCAACACGGACCACCCTGCCATTGTCTGCATCTCCTCCTTCCAGCACCCTGGGATCCCCGCACACCATCTCTGCTTGTGTTTCATCCAAAGCACCACCAGTCCCAGCAGAACCGCAAGTATCATAAGAGACATACTGCAGTCATTGTTATCCATACCCTCCTGCACGTTATAGGGGAAAGACCAGGTCTGTGTCACTGTAAGGAGATCTATTCTTATATGGACTGAGCTGTGCATCTATATGTGTCTTGGAATTAGAACATAACAAGTACTTACTGCTAGTGTTCAACCCTAAAATACTATAGTACATCCGTATCACATTGCCTTTATCCGTGCTACCGTGTATTGTAAATACTTTACTTTTTCTTCATCAGTAGCTGTAGCTTATGTTGGAATAGGTTTCGCTACACTTTATGTTGTCTACCATTTAGGGGCTGTGATGAGTTAAACCCCAAACTTTCTTATTAATTTGAGAGTGAACTGGTGGTTACGCCTGAGAAGCCTCTGCAGCTGAGATCTTATTCAATTAGTATATTCACATAGCAGAGTCGTTACATAATAACGGAACCACTTTAACTGAATTGATGGATCCAGCAGAGCTTGCTAACCACCTAGTTGGACTCTCACAAAGAGTTGACACCCTCACTGCTTCAATGAATGATCTTCGTTTAGAAAATGAGGCCCTACGTAATCAAAACTTTGCACAACCCAGGGACAGACCTGAGCCTAAGGTTTGCCCCCCAGAACCCTTTTCAGGGGACCGAAAATTATTCCGCCAGTTCATTAGCTCTTGTCGTCTCATGTTTGAATTGCGTCCCCGCACCTACTACTCTGACAGGGTTAGAATTCTCACCCTGGTATCCTACCTGAAGGGGGAGCCTAGAGCCTGGGCGGATGCTTATGTGGAAGAACATGGTGACCTATTGGGGGCATTTAATACTTTCCTGGATGAGATGTCACTTCTATATGAGGATCCCAACAAACAGCTTACAGCAGAGAACACTATTAGGAACCTCAAACAAGCGAAAAGACCTGTAGAGGACTATATCTCAGAGATTAAGTGTTGGAGCCGGGAGACCCAGTGGACGGATATTGCACTCCGTAATCAATTTCGACTAGGCCTGTCTGAACCTATGAAGGACGAGATTGCTCGCGTTGAACTCCCTTCATCTTTAGAGGATCTCATGCACCTATCTCTCACCATTGACCAACGCCTCAGAGAAAGGAAAGCTGAACGTGGGAATACTTATATTCCTCCACCTCTCAGGAGGTCCAAATCACCACCCAAAGAATGTTCCCATGGAACTCGGAGTTGTCAGAGGTCCTTTATCTCTGGCCGAGAAAGAACGTCGCAGAGCTCATAACCTCTGTCTATACTGTTCCGCTCCAGACCACATGGTATCCAGTTGCCCACTCCTCAAGAGGAAGTCCGAAGGTATCATATCTAACATTTGTAAAACCAATCCACCTGTATCTACCACTAATCAATTCATCTTTATTACTCTTACCTTACAGTGGGATCATCATAGAACTAGCATTGACGCGATGGTCGACACCGGTGCCTGCGGCAACTTTATTGATTTAGAAATTGTAAAATCCAATAAAATTCCTTGTGTACTTAAGCAAAAACCTCTCACTGTCCCCTTTATTGATGGCTCTAGTTCCAATTCTGGACCAATATCTTCCCAAACCTCTCCCCTACTGGTCACTTGTGGGAACAATCATACTGAGACCCTTGTCTTTGACGTTATTCCATCTCCATTATTTCCAATAGTTCTCGGTCTCCCTTGGTTAATACTCCATCAACCAACTTTCATTTGGTCTAATCACTCACTCAGTCTAAACTCCACATATTGCAAGCAGACTTGTTACCCCATATATACGATTCTTTCCACAGAAGTTCACTCTGAAGTTCTTCCTACTTATCTACATGATTTCTCAGATGTTTTCTGTAAAACTAAGGCAGAGAAACTCCCTCCCCATCGTATATATGACTGTCCGATTGATCTCATTCCTAACAGTCCGATCCCAACTGCTCGCATCTATCCGCTTTCACAACCAGAATTGGTGCACCTTAAAGTTTATCTTGAAGATAACTTAAAAAAGGGCTTTATTAGACCTTCCACTTCACCCGCAAGTGCTGCCATGTTCTTTGTTAAAAATAAGGATGGCTCTCTCCGACCCATAATAGATTACTGATCCCTCAACAGTATCACTGTAAAAAAACGCTACCCTTTACCCCTCATTCCAGAACTCATCGAACGTCTTCAAACCTCAAAAGTTTTCACAAAATTAGACCTCAGGGGTGCCTACAATTTAATCAGGATTTGTCCTGGAGACGAGTGGAAGACTGCTTTCAAAACTCGATATGGTCTTTTTGAATACACTGTAATGCCATTCGGACTCTGCAATGCACCTGCTACATTCCAGTGGTTCATAAATGACATATTCTGGGATCTGCTTGATATCTGTGTAGTAATATACTTGGATGACATTCTGATTTATTCTGACACCCTTGAGGAACACACTAAACATGTTCGTTGGGTTCTGGCCAGGCTCAGAACACATTCCTTATACGCCAAGCTTGAGAAATGTTTACTTAGCCAGTCTAGTATTTCCTTCCTTGGTTACCAAATTACACCTCAAGGCATCCAGATGGATCAATCCAAGGTGGACTGTATTATCTCCTGGCCAGTTCCTCACTCTAGAAAAGCTCTTCAACGTTTTCTTGGTTTTTCAAACTATTACCGCAAGTTTATAAAAAACTTTTCAGCCAGCCATTGTCAAACCATTGACTGCTTTAACCAGCACAAAGACACCCTTCATCTGGTCAAAGGAAGCCCAGAAGTCTTTTGACTCTCTCAAGCTCTGTTACACTTCGGCTCCCATCCTTCAACTGCCTAATCCTTCATACCACTTTATACTAGAAGTTGATGCCTCCCACTATGCCTTAGGTGCTATACTTTCCCAACGTCCAACCCTATCTGAGCCTTTACACCCAGTAGCTTTTTTCTCCAGGACACTATCACAAGCGGAAAAGAACTACCCTATTGGGGAAAAGGAACTCCTTGCTATTAAAGATGCATTTGAGAACTGGAGGCATCTATTGGAGGGTTCCACACACCCAATAACCATCCTTACGGACCACCGTAACTTACAACATCTGAAGGCCTGTAAAACACTCTCCGCCCGTCAGGTTAGGTGGAGTCTATTCTTTGACAGGTTTGATTTTTACATATCCTATAGACCTGGTTCACAAAACATCAAAGCCGACTCCCTATCCCGTATGAATGAAGACCAATCCACTGAGATTCCTCCGATCTCTATCATTCCTCCAAACTTTTTCATTGGAGCTACCACCTCCTTTAGACAGTTACTCTCTCAGACTCTTTGTGAAGATCTCTCTAGCTTACCAAAAGATCTCATTAGGCAACCTGATGGTGTTTATACATTCCACAACAAAATTTACGTTCCACCCAAATTACAACTTTTACTTCTCAGACATCTCCATGATTCTCCCTTAGCCGGACACCCTGGTATCAGCAAAACCACTCATCTGGTTAAAAAAAGACTATTGGTGGCCCCATCTGTCTAAGACGATTCATCAGTATGTCAGCTCTTGTGACATTTGCGCTCGCAAGAAGCATTCAAGGAAACCCCCTTTTGGTCTACTGGCTTCCATCCCAGTACCTAATAGACCCTGGGAAGTTGTTTCATTGGATTTTATAGTTGACCTCCCTCGCTCAAACGGTGCAAACACCATCATGGTAACAGTGGATCTTTTAACAAAGATGGCACACTTCGTTCCCTTAAAGAAGTTGCCTACTTCCCTCGAGACAGCGAAGGCTTTCATTAACAACGTTCTCAAACTTCATGGAATTCCCTCCCAAATCATTTCGGATCGCGGATCTCAATTCATCTCTAGGTTTTGGAAAGCCCTATGTAGCGCTCTACACATTGACCACCGAATGTCCACTGCCTACCACCCTCAAACAAATGGACAGACAGAACGTGTTAACCAAATCCTTGAACAGTACCTACGATGCTACTGCACACACCTTCAAGATGATTGGTTCCAATTACTTCCCCTGGCTGAATTTGCCTATAATAACTCCACCAGTTCTTCATCTCGGTTCACACCATTCTATGCCAATTATGGCTTCCACCCCAACAGTCTACCATCCACTTTCCTTCCAGGTACTGTTCCAGCAGTTGATCATTATCTCTCTAATCTAAAGGAGACACTGGGCATTTTACGATCCAACCTTGAACTTGCTCAGCGAAGACAAAAACAATACTATGATGCCCACAGATCTGTACCTCCTGAATATAAAGTCGGGGATTTAGTTTGGCTTTCCACCCGAAATCTTCATCTTAAAATACCCTTGAAAAAACGTGGCAGTCAATTCACTGGTCCATTTCCAATTTCACATGTCATCAATCCTAACGCTGTTAAATTGCTTCTGCCCCCGGATTGGAAAGTCCATCCCTCATTTCATGTCTCCCTCATTAAACCTTTTGTCCCTAATCCATTTCCTAACAGGAAACCATGCCCCCCTCCTCCAGTGGAAGTGCTTGGTCAAACTGAATACGAGGTCGAAAAGCTATTAGATTCCAGGAAGCGTGGTTCTTCCCTCCAATACTTGATACGCTGGCAAGGTTATGATCATCTCGATGACTCTTGGGAAAGTTCCTCAGACATACATGCCCCCCGTCTGATCAGACAATTTCATCGGAGGTACCCTAATCGCCCCTCTCTTACTGGGAGCACCAGAGATGCTCCCTTGAGGAGGGGAGTATGTAACATCCCTGCTGTTACACTGTGCAGAACGAGCGCAGCTGTACCCTATTCTAGCAGCTGCGCTCCGTTCTGCAAGTGGTCCGCGTCACTTCCGGTGCGCAGATGTCTGCGCTCCACGCTGGAACGTGGGAGTGCGCCCCAGCGTTCTCCTCTGATTCCCCGCGAATTCGCGGCTTTTTAAAACCCATAGAGATGACGGCAGGGTGTTCAGTTATTCTGTTGAACGCCTGCCGTCACCTGGGAACGCCACTACACTACGTTGCATTCCACAACACGGACCACCCTGCCATTGTCTGCATCTCCTCCTTCCAGCACCCTGGGATCCCCGCACACCATCTCTGCTTGTGTTTCATCCAAAGCACCACCAGTCCCAGCAGAACCGCAAGTATCATAAGAGACATACTGCAGTCATTGTTATCCATACCCTCCTGCACGTTATAGGGGAAAGACCAGGTCTGTGTCACTGTATTCTTATATGGACTGAGCTGTGCATCTATATGTGTCTTGGAATTAGAACATAACAAGTACTTACTGCTAGTGTTCAACCCTAAAATACTATAGTACATCCGTATCACATTGCCTTTATCCGTGCTACCGTGTATTGTAAATACTTTACTTTTTCTTCATCAGTAGCTGTAGCTTATGTTGGAATAGGCTTCGCTACACTTTATGTTGTCTACCATTTAGAGGCTGTGATGAGTTAAACCCCAAACTTTCTTATTAATTTGAGAGTGAACTGGTGGTTACGCCTGAGAAGCCTCTGCAGCTGAGATCTTATTCAATTAGTACATTCACGTAGCAGAGTCGTTACAATATGACAATAATATACCATGTTTGGGGAAAATCTTGGAGTCCAGTCCGTGCAAAAAAATCTAAAGTCTAATAAACCCCAATATCTATTATATTAGTCTGGGTCAGTGGCGGCCCATCTATTAGGGCCACCACTATCCATGCGCCCGGCCACCTGATCTACATGCAGGGTGCCGGACGCATGGATTCCAATGGGGGGGGGGGGGAGTTGTTCTTTTGTGAAGCAAAGGGTTGGCTCGGGGGGCAGAACTCTGCGCTCTGAGCCCACCCAGTTGTGTGACATTAACAAATGAATATTCGCTATTGTAACACTAATTCTCCTCCCAGCCAATCAGGAAGCGTGTCGTGAGACCCATCATCCGACTGGCCGAAAGATGATCCAATCTTATTGGCCGAAAGGAGAAGGAGGGAGGAGACGCAGGGGAAGTGAGGAAGCAGTTAGAGAGAGCAAGAAGGAGAGCAGCTGACGCCGCCTGTGATCCCCGTAATCCGCCCCCCCCCCCCAAAAAAACAAACACCAGCCGCCACTGGTCTGGGTCAATGGTGATGAGAATGGCAGGGTCAGAAAGAGCCAGTACTTCCATTTAGCTAATTTTCCTGCCAAGACCTCTAGCCTGAAAAATACTCAGTATACTTCTAGGTATAAGGAACATGTGACACTTTCCCTGCCTCCCCTTCAAAGCTACGTTTAAAGCAGAACTATCAGGAGGCCCGTGACACGTTTGTAGCTCGTAACTGTCCTTAATTTTAGGGGACTGTCCTGATTTAGAACAAAGTCCCTCTGTCCCCCTTTCATTCTCATTTGTCCCTCATTTTGGTCTGATCTATATAGTTGTATATGAAATGCACTTTTTAACTTTCAAAAAGTGTTTCCCAGTGCTAAACCTTTCATCTGACTTCTGAATTGCTGCATTTGTAAATTTGAAAAGTCAGTATAGAGGAAAAGTAGTGGTAAAAAAAAAAAAAACACTTGTGGGTTTAACTAATCTTCTAATCTTTTAACTTCATATTTCTTCCTTCTGGAGCCATATTCTTCTTCCTTCTTGCTGGAGCCAATCACGGCAAGCAATGTATTCTATTAATGAATACAAAGCCTGCTTGGATTGGCAGAGGCTGTAACATCATCAGCCCACGCCTCTCTGACTGTCAAAGCCAATCCGAGCTGTATGTAGCCTGCTCGGATTGACAGAGGTTGGTACTCCAATCTGAGCAGGCTCTGTATTAATTTGAATACATCACTCACCGGGATTGGCTAAGTGGTATATAATGTATATAGCCGCAGCTACATACAGTATTACCACACATCCAGCAGGCATCCGAGCAGTTGACCCGGCGTATAAGACGACCCCTGCCTTTTGGCCATTTTTTTTAAGTGTAAAAGGTAGTCTTATACGCCAGCAAATACAGTACATAAAGCATTTGACAGTGTCAGCTGGTCATATCTCGACACCTTACTCCCCAAATATGGTATCATGAATGAATTCCTTCATGGATTTAAGGCTCTCTATCATAACCCCCAAACTCGCATCAAACTCCCAGGCAACAACTCTGACTTTTTCTCCCTGACGAAAGGCACTAGACAGGGTTGTCCACTCTCCCCTCTACTCTTTGCCCTCGCAATTGAGCCCCTCGCATGTGCTATCAGAAACAATGCTGACATCAAGGGATATTCTAAAGGTTTCAAAGAATACAAACTGAGGGCCAGATTCAGAGACACTTAATATTGCGATGCATAATCGAAATACTCTACGCTTCCGTATTTGACCAGGCTCTACACCGAATTCAGGTAGATTTTTGCCCGTACGCTATGGCTGCGTAGTCTATTTTTCGCCGCGTATTCGAAATACGCGATTAGGGGGCGTGAAGCATTTAAATTAAGTGCGTCCCCGCGGCGATCGAACTGCGCATGCTCTGTTCAGGAATTTCCCGCCGTGCATTGCGCGAAATCACGTCATTCGTTGTTTGAGTAGCGACGTTTACGAACATTCCTATTCCCGAAACGACTTACGTTAAAAAATATAAAAGACGTCGGAAGACGTTGAAATTCGACGCGGGAACGACGGCCATACTTAACATGGGCTGTCTAAAATTAGAGCAGCAAAAAGCTGGTATAGTGATACCCAAAAAAAAGATGACTAAAGGTGCCGTAAGAGATTGCGTTTGAAGTGCGAAATTTCGTGGATTGCAGGCAAAAGCTCATTAGCATACCCTGATGGCGAAAAACAGGAAGTCCACCCAGTGGCCGCAATTTTATTGCAGCGTAGATCTGAAGGCGTACTAACACGTAAGACAGTCGAATTGAAGCCCGCAGCCGTCTTTTCATGGTTTGAGGTTTTCGACTAGCTAAAAAACGCCTGTAAGTCGAAAGTACTCCAGTCTAACACCAGTTAGACAGGCGTAATCGCTCTCTGAATCTGGCCCTGAGTCTTTATGCAGATGATGTTCTCCTGTTCATTACTAACCCTCTTATCTCCCTACCCAATCTGATCAAAACTCTAGACATCTTCCATGACCTGTCAGGTCTGGGTGTAAATCTTTCAAAGTGCTCTGCTTTTCCAATCAATATCCCTTCAACCTTAATAGCCTCACTTAAGGATAAATTCCCATTTAATTGGCATGTCGATTTGTTTGGATACTTGGGCATCCAGATTACTCCCCTGTATAACTCTATATACCAAGCAAACTATCCCCCCTTATTTAATAATATTAAAAATGTACTTAAACTTTGGTCATCATACCAGATTTCATTCTGAAATAGCCGCTGTCAAGATGATGATATTACCCAAGCTTTTGTTCTTTTTTAGAGCCCTCCCTCTTATTTTACCTAAAAAAAACACTAGACTCACTTCAAAGAGAGATTTATTTGGCAGAACAAGAAACCTAGATTTAGTTACTCTCTTATGTTTAGACCTCTCTTAAAAGGTGGCCTTGGCATCCCAAACCTGTGGCTTTATTACTTATCTGCCAGATTTACCCAACTAGCCCAATGGTATGCCCCTCCAATCCAGATCCTTTGGCTCCAGTTCGAGGAGGAGTCTATACTACAGGGGCGTTGCTAGGTGGCAAAAAGACCAGGGGCTTCAGCCCGAGGCTAGCACCGGAGGGGGGGGGGGGGGGGCGGCGGCTGCGGCACGGTTTTGGAACCCGGGATGGTCATGGCGTGGGTTTTTTAGGCTTGGCGGGGGGGGGGGGGGGAGCTCACTTGCTGGTTGCTGCCTGGCTTACCATTGCCCATCCATTTTGAACACTAAACTCACCTACCTGACACAGTGACCATTACACTGACTACCTGACATACATACACCTACCTGACATACATACACTGACTACCTGACATACATACACCTACCTGACATACATACACCTACCTGACATACTGTACATACACTGACTACCTGACCTACATACACCTACCTGACATACACTGACCTCACCTACCTGACCTACATACACTCATCTACCTGACATACATACATACAACTACCTGACTTTGCATTTTGCATTTACATTTACTTTTCTGCCTGTTGGACCTAGTCTCACACCCGCTTCTGATTGGCCGCATTAAGGATCAGTGTTACAACAGCGAATATTAATTTGCTGTTGTAACACCTGGGTGGGTTCATTCTAAATTGCTTGACAAGCCACCCTATTTTGAAGCCTATTAGAGCCTATGGCTCTAATTAGGTGCTTCAAAACAACACCCCCACCACTGAAATTCAGTCACCCGGTGTCTTGAAAGGGGCCGGATGCCTGAATAGGGGGTGGCCACAGCAGCAATTGATAGATTCATGCTATGAATGAATATAACAATTAACAAAGTACCATTTCTGCTACATAAACCTCCAATGTTGCAGCACTGGTAGGCTAAGTTCATATCTGGAGTAGGGAGATTAATAAGAGTGTCTGGAGAACCTAGAAAGGTTTGATAGATCTCTTCCACCCACAGGTTGCCGGATGAATAGGGTTTTGCCGAGTAAAAAATTAAAGCATTTCCTCAGGAGCATATTTTGCTTATGCTGTTAAAAACTGAACGTGAAAAATATTTAATGTTATGTATGTGTGCCTGCACCGGTCGTCTAACAATAGATACAGTTCTCCTGGCAAGTGTTTTTTCATTTGCAAAAACAGCTCCCTTCGTCATCATTAATCCCGGCACAAGCATGCAGAAGGAGATAAAGAATGGCACAGTGCTCAGTTTTGCACCTGAAAATGTCTATAAATAAACATTCACAGAAAAGGATTCACAGAAAAGCCCTTCTGATGGATGATGATACAAACAAGTGCAGTTGGAAGGTGCTGCCTTGTTTTCTTTTTTACCTTGCTTGCTATCTCCCGATCGCCTGATCACTCCTCCGCTGGCCGGATCTGTCACGATCGCCTGTTCACTCCTCCGCTGGCCGGATCGGTCACGATCGCCTGATCACTCCTCCGCTGGCCGGATCGGTCACGATCGCCTGAGCTCCGAGTGGGGATCATCTCAGTGATGTGGCACGGCGGCGGTATTGTAATTCCCGCCTTCTGAAGCTTGCGGCGCCGATGATAGACGTCACATGTCCCGCGGTCAGGCATTGGATCAGTGGGACGTCCATCATAGACTTTGCTGGCTCCAGAAGGCGGGACCTGCTAGCGCACTCTGAGCGGCGGTCACACTCGGCGCAGCGGCAGATCAGAACGGTGGCTATACACTCGGGGCTAACAATGGACAGCAAAATGCCCGTGACTCGGGGCTTTACGGGGACCCATTCGGGGCTCCAGCCTCCTAAGCCCGGGCCTAACGACGCCTCTGCTATACTACCTTACAACCTACAAGGACTCCTCTGGTCCAAAACCATCCCACCACAAAAAATAAGAACACTAAACCGTATTGTCGCCCACTCGCTCCAACTATGGATCAGACAGGTCCCAAAGTTTAAGCTATCTTCTGACATTTCTATCTTCTGACACTCCCCCACTGGCATCATTCCTAGGTGACCCGCATTTTTCCCCCCTAGATAGAACTCAAAGTCTAAACTTACTAACGGTTTGGAAGTCGCATAACCTAACCCACTTAAAATCGCTCTCTCACCTTAACTCATTTCTCACTTTCCCCAACCTGCAAACAAAATATGATCTGTCTCCTGGGGAATTTGAAAATTACACAAAACTAGAGAGTTCTATCAGAAATACTATTCACTTACACTTCATCCCCCTTATACTCAATTTGAACAAATCTGTATCTCCTCGCTCGTGATAGGGGCTTGATCTCCAGAATATACAAAAGCTTGAATGAAACAAACATGCCTGAGAAGTCACATCCCATGTTACAATGGGAATCGGATTTAAACACTTCTCTTACTCTGGAGTAGTGATGAGCGGGCATATATCAGTGAATGTGGCAGAGAGTAGTGATGAGCGGAATACTCCATATTCGATTTCGCGATATTTCGCGAATATTTCGAAGAATATTCGCGAATATTCGTTAATATCGAATATTCGGGATATTTTATAAAAAAAAAAAAAAAATTGCGAAATTTCGCATATGCGAAAGCGAAAATGGATTGCGAAATTTTGCTATTTTTATTTGGATAAAATATCACGAATATTCGATATTTGCAAATATTCGCTATATTTTATAAAAAAAAAAAAATTGCGAAATTTCGCTAGTGCAAATGCGAAATTGATTGCGAAATTGAATTCGAAATTTGAAAAAATACGAATATTCGAAATAGCGAATATCCGCCGCGATATTCGAGTTATTCGCGAATACTCGAATATGCAATATTCGTAGCGAATATTCGCAATGCGAATATTCGTGAGCAACACTAGCAGAGAGCAAAGTATTTGCAGATATCAGGGCATGGGGCAGAGAACAGGGTATGGGCAGATAGCAGGGCATGGGACAAAGAGAGAGAGAGAGAGAGAGAGAGCGGGGTATGGGGCAGAGCAAGAGCAGGGTATGGGGCAGAGAGAGAGAGCAGGGTATGGGGCAGAGAGAGAGAGCAGGGTATGGGGCAGAGAGAGAGAGCAGGGTATGGGGCAGAGAGAGAGAGCAGGGTATGGGGCAGAGAGAGAGAGCGGGGTATGGGGCAGAGCAAGAGAGCAGGGTATGGGGCAGAGAGAGAGAGCAGGGTATGGGGCAGAGCGAGAGAGCAGGGTATGGGGCAGAGAGAGAGAGCAGGGTATGGGGCAGAGAACAGGGTATGGGCAGATAGCAGGGCATGGGACAAAGAGAGAGAGAGCGGGGTATGGGGCAGAGCAAGAGAGCAGGGTATGGGGCAGAGAGAGAGAGCAGGGTATGGGGCAGAGCGAGAGAGCAGGGTATGGGGCAGAGCGAGAGAGCAGGGTATGGGGCAGAGAGAGAGAGCAGGGTATGGGGCAGAGAGAGAGAGCAGGGTATGGTGCAGAGAGAGAGAGCAGGGTATGGTGCAGAGAGAGAGAGCAGGGTATGGTGCAGAGAGAGAGAGCAGGGTATGGGGCAGAGAGAGAGAGCAGGGTATGGGGCAGAGAGAGAGAGCAGGGTATGGGGCAGAGAGAGAGAGCAGGGTATGGGGCAGAGAGAGAGAGCGGGGTATGGGGCAGAGCAAGAGAGCAGGGTATGGGGCAAAGAGAGAGAGCAGGGTATGGGGCAGAGCGAGAGAGCAGGGTATGGGGCAGAGAGAGAAAGCAGGGTATGGGGCAGAGAACAGGGTATGGGCAGATAGCAGGGCATGGGACAAAGAGAGAGAGAGAGAGAGCGGGGTATGGGGCAGAGCAAGGGGAGCGGGGTATGGGGCAGAGCAAGAGCAGGGTATGGGGCAGAGAGAGAGAGCAGGGTATGGGGCAGAGAGAGAGAGCAGGGTATGGGGCAGAGAGAGAGAGCAGGGTATGGGGCAGAGAGAGAGAGCAGGGTATGGGGCAGAGAGAGAGAGCGGGGTATGGGGCAGAGCAAGAGAGCAGGGTATGGGGCAGAGAGAGAGAGCAGGGTATGGGGCAGAGCGAGAGAGCAGGGTATGGGGCAGAGAGAGAGAGCAGGGTATGGGGCAGAGAGAGTGCAGGGTATGGGGCAGAGAGAGTGCAGGGTATGGGGCAGAGCGAGAGAGCAGGGTATGGGGCAGAGAGAGAAAGCAGGGTATGGGGCAGAGAACAGGGTATGGGCAGATAGCAGGGCATGGGACAAAGAGAGAGAGAGAGAGAGCGGGGTATGGGGCAGAGCAAGAGCGGGGTATGGGGCAGAGCAAGAGCAGGGTATGGGGCAGAGAGAGAGAGCAGGGTATGGGGCAGAGAGAGAGAGCAGGGTATGGGGCAGAGAGAGAGAGCAGGGTATGGGGCAGAGAGAGAGAGCAGGGTATGGGGCAGAGAGAGAGAGCGGGGTATGGGGCAGAGCAAGAGAGCAGGGTATGGGGCAGAGAGAGAGAGCAGGGTATGGGGCAGAGCGAGAGAGCAGGGTATGGGGCAGAGAGAGAGAGCAGGGTATGGGGCAGAGAACAGGGTATGGGCAGATAGCAGGGCATGGGACAAAGAGAGAGAGAGAGAGAGCGGGGTATGGGGCAGAGCAAGAGCAGGGTATGGGGCAGAGAGAGAGAGCAGGGTATGGGGCAGAGAGAGAGAGCAGGGTATGGGGCAGAGAGAGAGACCAGGGTATGGGGCAGAGAGAGAGAGCAGGGTATGGGGCAGAGAGAGAGAGCAGGGTATGGGGCAGAGAGAGAGAGCGGGGTATGGGGCAGAGAGAGAGAGCGGGGTATGGGGCAGAGCAAGAGAGCAGGGTATGGGGCAGAGAGAGAGAGCAGGGTATGGGGCAGAGCGAGAGAGCAGGGTATGGGGCAGAGCGAGAGAGCAGGGTATGGGGCAGAGCGAGAGAGCAGGGTATGGGGCAGAGCGAGAGAGCAGGGTATGGGGCAGAGAGAGAGAGCAGGGTATGGGGCAGAGAGAGAGAGCAGGGTATGGGGCAGAGAGAGAGAGCAGGGTATGGGGCAGAGAGAGAGAGCAGGGTATGGTGCAGAGAGAGAGAGCAGGGTATGGGGCAGAGAGAGAGAACAGGGTATGGTTCAGAGAGAGAGCAGGGTATAGGGCATATATCAGGGCATGTGGCAGAGAGCAAAGTATTGTCAGATATCAGAGCATTGGGCAGAGAACAGGGTACGGGCAGATAGCAGGGCATGGGACACAGAGAGAGAGAGAGAGAGAGAGAGAGAGAGAGAAAACAGGGTATGGAGCAGAGAGAGAGGAAGCAGGTTATGGGGCAGAGAGAGAGCAGGGTATGGGGCAGAGAGAGAGAGAGCAGGGTATGGGGCAGAGAGAGAGAGAGAGAGCAGGGTATGGGGCAGAGAGAGAGAGCAGGGTATGGGGCAGAGAGAGAGAGCAGGGTATGGGGCAGAGAGAGAGGTTGGGCAGAGAGGACACAGAGAGAGAGAGAGAGCAGAGCAGAGAGAGAGAGCAGGGTATGGAGCAGAGAGAGAGAGAGCAGGGTATGGTTCAGAGAGAGAGCAGGGTATGGTTCAGAGAGAGAGAGAGAGAGAGAGAGAGAGAGCAGAGTATGGTTCAGAGAGAGAGAGAGAGCAGGGTATGGTTCAGAGAGAGAGAGAGAGTGCAGGGTATGGTGCAGAGAGAGAGAGAGAGCAGGGTATGGGGCAGAGAAAGTGCAGGGTAAGGGGTAGAGAGAGAGAGAGAGAGAGAGAGAGAGAGAGAGCAGGGTATGGGGCAGAGAGAGAGAGCAGGGTATGGGGCAGAGAGAGAGTGCAGGGTATGGGGCAGAGAGAGAGTGCAGGGTATGGGGCAGAGAGAGTGCAGGGTATGGGGCAGGGTATAGAGAGAGAGAGAGTAGAGAGAGAGAGAGAGAGAGAGAGAGCAGGGTATGGGGCAGAGAGAGTGCAGGGTATGGACAGACTCTAGGACATGGGGCAGAGAGAGTGCAGGGTATGGGGCAGAGAGAGAGTGCAGGGTATGGGGCAGAGAGAGTGCAGGGTATGGGGCAGAGAGAGTGCAGGGTATGGGGCAGAGAGAGTGCAGGGTATGGACAGACTCTAGGACATGGGGCAGAGAGAGTGCAGGGTATGGGGCAGAGAGAGTGCAGGGTATGGGGCAGAGAGAGTGCAGGGTATGGACAGACTCTGGGGCAGAGAGAGGACATGGGGCAGGGGTATGGGGCAGAGAGAGTGCAGGGTATGGGGCAGAGAGAGTGCAGGGTATGGGGCAGAGAGAGTGCAGGGTATGGACAGACTCTAGGACATGGGGCAGAGAGAGTGCAGGGTATGGGGCAGAGAGAGAGTGCAGGGTATGGGGCAGAGAGAGTGCAGGGTATGGACAGACTCTAGGACATGGGGCAGGATGCTGGGCACATGTACACAAGACAGCATACAAGATTTCCTTCCTAGATGCAGAGTAGTGCGGGATGCGTCTGTAAACGTACCTCCGTGATGCGCTCCTCCCCGCTGGCCCCCTCTCTCTTCTCGTCTGTCCGAGGTGATGACAAATACAAGCACCTGGGGTGGACGGAAGGGGAGGAGGGGCCGTCCGGAGGAGCGCATCGCAAGAGGTCTGTTTACACTGCAGTCCTAGCCTGAAGCAGTGATTCGGGACCCAATCTACCTGTCAGCTAGTTGTGATCGACGGGTAGATCGAAGTTGAAGCAATGGACTGCAGCCTGGGTCACCGGGAGACAGTAAGGCCGCGTACACACGATCAAATCTGTCCGCTGGACCGTTTCAGCAGACATCTCCGATCGTGTGTACGGCCGAACAGACAGATTTATCCACCCGACAGATTTCAAAGCATGCTTTGAAATCTATTGGGTGGGAATGTGTCCGGCCGACATGTCTGCTGGTTAGTACACTTACCAGCAGACATGTCGTCCCGCACCGCCGCCGCACCGCCCCCGAATGGATTCGTCGCATGCGCGGAAGTGTTTTACTTCCTGGTGCGGTGACGTGGCGGCGTCAACGTCACCACCACATCATCGACACGTCAGCGCGCCGTCTGCTGGCGGGGATTTTGGTTTGCTCGTGTGTATGGGGCCTAATGCGTACCTGTAGCATCCCGGTCACCAGATCCCCGATTGGTTCAGCACTCAGCCTGAGATCCGCTACAATGGAACCTGGAACCCAGTTGATCACTGGGGTCCCCTTTCGCCTCTGGTTGAGGCTCGGTGAAGCCTGTAAGCTTGGCCAGGTGGGCCACGCCGGCGTGGCCCATAGGTGTGCGCACCCTAAAGGTGGATGCCGTACCCAGCATGGGACCCCGCAAAGATTTTAAAACACATGACACCTGTCACAGATATACCCCTTCCCAGCATGCCCTGCGAGTGAGGAACTCCTCCAATTGGCTGCTGGGGAAGACTTGCTCTACCAGACACCCCTCTGGCGCCAACTGCTGGCCAGAGATGATACCACACCCCTAGAATGCAGACTGGCCCAAAAGACTTTTCTGGAATGACAGAAGTCTCAATTTAGATAAATCACGAATTGGAGCAATGTAACTCTCCCATTCCAACTAACTTCAGCGTAGTGCCCATACTGAAAGTAAGGGGGCGCTACATATGTAGGTCAGGTAGGTGTATGTAAGTCAGGTAGTCAGTGTATGTATGTCAGGTAGGTCAGTGTATGTCAGGTAGGTGTATGTTGGTCAGGTAGTCAGTGTATGTCAGGTAGGTCAGTGTATGCATGTCAGGTAGGTCAGTGTATGTCAGGTAGGTCAGTGTATGTATGTCAGGTAGGTCAGTAGGTGTATGTCAGTGTATGCATATCAGGTAGGTCAGTGTATGCATGTCAGGTAGGTCAGTGTATGTCAGGTAGGTCAGTGTATGCATGTCAGGTAGGTCAGTAGGTGTATGTCAGTGTATGCATATCAGGTAGGTCAGTGTATGTAAGTCAAGTAGGTCAGTGAATGTCAGGTAGGTGTATGTAGGTCAGGTAGTCAGTGTATGTATGTCAGGTAGTCAGTGTATGTATGTCAGGTAGTCAGTGTATGTATGTCAGGTAGGTCAGTAAATGTATGTCAGGTAGGTGTATGTAGGTCAGGTAGTCAGTGTATGCATGTCAGGTAGGTCAGTGTACTGTGCTAGTTCTGTCCAGCGAAATCGCTTGATTTCCCCCCCAGACGCTGCCTGGCTCACTGCCAAAATAACTGGTTGCTAGGCATAGCCCGACTGGCGTCTAACAACCAGTGACGTCATCACGAGGAGGAGAGTGGAGCCCCAGCATTCCGAGCGAGCCGGTGACTTGTCAGCCTTGTTCCACTATGAGATTTGTTCCAGAACTAACTGCGCATGCGCAGTTACCAACTGCGCATGCGCAGTGATAGTCTACGGAAATAGCCGAACTCAACAGCTGATCGTCAGCTGTCTATGCTCTCGGCCACGGCGGCTGTTTAACAGATTAGTTAGCAATAGAAATAAAAAAAATACATTCCTCCCCTTTCTGCCGAGCGGCAGCGTGCATTACCTGCCACCCGAACGATCGGGAGCGAACGCATCTGGCAGCTAACACACGCGCTCGGCAGTTTCCGTCGGATGGGCGTGCTCAGCTGGAACAAAACAGATAGATGGAACCAGACTGGCAGATCACCGGTGGAGAATTCCGCCTCGCGCCTAAGCCCCGCCCCCGACTCCGCCTCTTCCCTGGTGTCTGTTCCTGCGCTGGAAGAAAGGTAAGCTAAATGCTCCCTGCACTGCCCTGACTGAGACTCATGGTCACTCTGCTCCACACTGCACCCCTCCAGTCATGCTGTACATTATACTGCCCTCCACTACTACCCGCTCCCATCATACTGCCCCCGCCTCCCATCATACTGCCCCCGCCTCCCATCATACTGCCCCCCCCCTCCCATCATACTGCCCCCCCCTCCCATCATACTCCACTGCACTGCCACCCCTCCTATTATACTGCCCTCCACTGCCACCCCTCCTATAGTACAACCCACAGCAGAACGTGACAGCAGGAGAGAGGTATGTGTACATCCTATCACTGAGCACCACTGTCCCTCCATCCATCCCACTGTCCCTCTATTCACCCCACTGTCCCTCTATTCACCCCACTGTCCCTCCGTCCACCCCACGGTCCCTCCGTCCACCCCACGGTCCCTGTATTCACCCCACGGTCCCTCTGTCCATCCCACGGTCCCTCTGTCCACCCCACGGTCCCTCTGTCCACCCCACGGTCCCACCGTCCACCCCACGTCCCTCCGTCCACCCCCTCCGTCCACCCCACGGTCCCTCTCCACCCCACGGTCCTGTACCCCACGGTCCCTCTGTCCACCCCACGGTCCCTGTATTCACCCCACGGTCCCACCGTCCACCCCACGGTCCCTCCGTCCACACCCACGGTCCCTGTATTCACCCCACTGTCCCTCTATTCACCCCACTGTCCCTCCGTCCACCCCACGGTCCCTCCGTCCACCCCACGGTCCCTGTATTCACCCCACGGTCCCTCTGTCCATCCCACGGTCCCTCTGTCCACCCCACGGTGCCTCTGTCCACCCCACGGTCCCTCTGTCCACCCCACGGTCCCTGTATTCACCCCACGGTCCCTCCGTCCACCCCACGGTCCCTCCGTCCACCCCACGGTCCCTGTATTCACCCCACGGTCCCTGTATTCACCCCACGGTCCCTCTGTCCACCCCACGGTCCCTCTGTCCACCCCACGGTCCCTGTATTCACCCCACGGTCCCTCTGTCCACCCCATGGTCCCTGTATTCACCCCACGGTCCCTCCGTCCACCCCCACGGTCCCTGTATTCACCCCACGGTCCCTCCGTCCACCCCACGGTCCCTCCGTCCACCCCACGGTCCCTGTATTCACCCCACGGTCCCTCCGTCCACCCCACGGTCCCTGTATTCACCCCACGGTCCCTCTGTCCACCCCACGGTCCCTCTGTCCACCCCACGGTCCCTGTATTCACCCCACGGTCCCTCCGTCCACCCCACGGTCCCTGTATTCACCCCACGGTCCCTCCGTCCACCCCACGGTCCCTCCGTCCACCCCACGGTCCCTGTATTCACCCCACGGTCCCTCCGTCCACCCCACGGTCCCTGTATTCACCCCACGGTCCCTCTGTCCACCCCACGGTCCCTCTGTCCACCCCACGGTCCCTCTGTCCACCCCACGGTCCCTGTATTCACCCCACGGTCCCTCCGTCCACCCCACCCCACGGTCCCTGTATTCACCCCACGGTCCCTCCGTCCACCCCACGGTCCCTGGATTCACCCCACGGTCCCTCCGTCCACCCCACGGTCCCTCCGTCCACCCCACGGTCCCTGTATTCACCCCACGGTCCCTCCGTCCACCCCACGGTCCCTGGATTCACCCCACGGTCCCTCCGTCCACCCCACGGTCCCTCCGTCCACCCCACGGTCCCTGTATTCACCCCACGGTCCCTCCGTCACCCCACGGTCCCTCCACCCCCGTCTGTATTCACCCCACGGTCCCTCCGTCCACCCCACGGTCCCTGTATTCACCCCACGGTCCCTCCGTCCACCCCCCACGGTCCCTGTATTCACCCCACGGTCCCTCTGTCCACCCCCACGGTCCCTCTGTCCACCCCACGGTCCCTCTGTCCACCCCACGGTCCCTGTATTCACCCCACGGTCCCTCCGTCCACCCCACGGTCCCTGTATTCACCCCACGGTCCCTCCGTCCACCCCACCCACGGTCCCTCCGTCCACCCCACGGTCCCTGTATTCACCCCACGGTCCCTCCGTCCACACCACGGTCCCTCTGTCCACCCCACGGTCCCTCTGTCCACCCCACGGTCCCTCTGTCCACCCCACGGTCCCTCTGTCCACCCCACGGTCCCTGTATTCACCCCACGGTCCCTCCGTCCACCCCACGGTCCCTGTATTCACCCCACGGTCCCTCCGTCCACCCCACGGTCCCTGGATTCACCCCACGGTCCCTCCGTCCACCCCACGGTCCCTCCGTCCACCCCACGGTCCCTGTATTCACCCCACGGTCCCTCCGTCCACCCCACGGTCCCTGTATTCACCCCACGGTCCCTCCGTCCACCCCACGGTCCCTGTATTCACCCCACGGTCCCTCTGTCCACCCCACGGTCCCTCCGTCCACCCCACTGTCCCTGTATTCACCCCACGGTCCCTCCGTCCACCCCACGGTCCCTGTATTCACCCCACGGTCCCTCCGTCCACCCCACGGTCCCTGTATTCACCCCACGGTCCCTCCGTCCACCCCACGGTCCCTGTATTCACCCCACGGTCCCTCTTCACCCCACGGTCCCTCTGTCCACCCCACGGTCCCTCTGTCCACCCCACGGTCCCTCTGTCCACCCCACGGTCCCTCTGTCCACCCCACGGTCCCTCTGTCCACCCCACGGTCCCTCTGTCCACCCCACGGTCCCTCTGTCCATCCCACGGTCCCTCTGTCCACCCCACGGTCCCTCTGTCCACCCCACGGTCCCTCTGTCCACCCCACGGTCCCTCTGTCCACCCCACGGTCCCTGTATTCACCCCACGGTCCCTCCGTCCACCCCACGGTCCCTCCGTCCACCCCACGGTCCCTGTATTCACCCCACTGTCCCTCTATTCACCCCACTGTCCCTCCGTCCACCCCACGGTCCCTCCGTCCACCCCACGGTCCCTCCGTCCACCCCACGGTCCCTCCGTCCACCCCACGGTCCCTCTGTCCATCCCACGGTCCCTCTGTCCACCCCACGGTGCCTCTGTCCACCCCACGGTCCCTCTGTCCACCCCACAGTCCCTGTATTCACCCCACGGTCCCTCCGTCCACCCCACGGTCCCTCCGTCCACCCCATGGTCCCTCCGTCCACCCCACGGTCCCTGTATTCACCCCACGGTCCCTGTATTCACCCCACGGTCCCTCTGTCCACCCCACGGTCCCTCTGTCCACCCCACGGTCCCTGTATTCACCCCACGGTCCCTCTGTCCACCCCATGGTCCCTGTATTCACCCCACGGTCCCTCCGTCCACCCCACGGTCCCTGTATTCACCCCACGGTCCCTCCGTCACCCCACGGTCCCTCCACCCCCCCGTCTGTATTCACCCCACGGTCCCTCCGTCCACCCCACGGTCCCTGTATTCACCCCACGGTCCCTCTTCACCCCACGTCCCTCTGTCCACCCCCTCCGTCCACCCCACGGTCCCTGTATTCACCCCACGGTCCCTCTGTCCACCCCCCCACGGTCCCTCTGTCCACCCCACGGTCCCTCTGTCCACCCCACGGTCCCTGTATCTTCACCCCCCTCCTATTCCACCCCACGGTCCTCCCTCCGTCCACCCACCCCACGGTCCCTGTATTCCACCCCACGGTCCCTCCGTCCACCCCACGGTCCCTCCGTCCACCCCACGGTCCCTGTATTCACCCCACGGTCCCGTCGTCCACCCCACGGTCCCTGTATTCACCCACGGTCCCTCTGTCCACCCCACGGTCCCTCTGTCCACCCCACGGTCCCTCTGTCCACCCCACGGTCCCTCTGTCCACCCCACGTCCCTGTATTCACCCCCTCTGTCCACCCCACGGTCCCTGTATTCACCCCACGGTCCCTCCGTCCACCCCACGGTCCCTGTATTCACCCCACGGTCCCTCCGTCCACCCCACGGTCCCTGGATTCCACCCCACGGTCCCTCCGTCCACCCCACGGTCCCTCCGTCCACCCCACGGTCCCTGTATTCACCCCACGGTCCCTCCGTCCACCCCACGGTCCCTGTATTCACCCCACGGTCCCTCTGTCCACCCCACGGTCCCTCCGTCCACCCCACGGTCCCTGTATTCACCCCACGGTCCCTCTCCACCCCACGGTCTGTATTCACCCCACGGTCCCTCCGTCCACCCCACTGTCCCTGTATTCACCCCACGGTCCCTCCGTCCACCCCACGGTCCCTGTATTCACCCCACGGTCCCTCCGTCCACCCCACGGTCCCTGTATTCACCCCACGGTCCCTCCGTCCACCCCACGGTCCCTGTATTCACCCCACGTCCCTCTGTCCACCCCCTCTGTCCACCCCACGTCCCTGTTTTCACCCCCTCTGTCCACCCCACGTCCCTCCGTCCACCCCCTCTGTCCACCCCACGGTCCCTCTCCACCCCACGGTCAGTATTCACCCCACGTCCCTGTATTCACCCCCTCTGTCCACCCCACGGTCCCTCCGTCCCCCACGGTCCCTCCACCCCCGTCTGTATTCACCCCACGTCCCTCCGTCCACCCTACGGTCCCTTTTCACCCCACGGTCCCTCCGTCCACCCCACGGTCCCTCCACCCCCGTCTGTATTCACCCCACGGTCCCTCCGTCCACCCCACGGTCCCTCTGTCCACCCCACGGTCCCAGTATCCGTCACCCCACGGTCCCTGTATTCACCCCACGGTCCCTCCGTCCACCCCACGGTCCCTCCGTCCACCCCACGGTCCCTCCGTCCACCCCACGGTCCCTGTATTCACCCCACGGTCCCTCCCTCCACCCCACGGTCCCTCCCTCACCCCACGGTCCCTCCGTCCACCCTACGGTCCCTGTATTCACCCCACGGTCCCTCCGTCCACCCCACGGTCCCTCCGTCCACCCCACGGTCCCTGTATTCACCCCACGGTCCCTCCGTCCACCCCACGGTCCCTGTATTCACCCCCATGGTCCCTCCGTCCACCCCACGGTCCCTGTATTCACCCCACGGTCCCTCTGTCCACCCCACGGTCCCTCTGTCCACCCCACGGTCCCTCTGTCCACCCCACGGTCCCTGTATTCACCCCACGGTCCCTCCCTCCACCCCACGGTCCCTCCCTCCACCCCACGGTCCCTCCGTCCACCCCACGGTCCCTGTATTCACCCCACGGTCCCTCCGTCCACCCCACGGTCCCTGTATTCACCCCACGGTCCCTCGGTCCACCCCACGGTCCCTCGGTCCACCCCACGGTCCCTGTATTCACCCCCACGGTCCCTCCGTCCACCCCACGGTCCCTGTATTCACCCCACGGTCCCTGTATTCACCCCACGGTCCCTCTGTCCACCCCACGGTCCCTCTGTCCACCCCACGGTCCCTCTCCACCCCACGGTCTGTATTCACCCCACGGTCCCTCTCCACCCCACGGTCAGTATTCACCCCACGTCCCTGTATTCACCCCCTCTGTCCACCCCACGGTCCCTCCCCACCCCGGTCCCTCCGTCCACCCCACGGTCCCTGTATTCACCCCACCGGTCCCTCCGTCCCCCACGGTCCCTGTATTCACCCCACGGTCCCTCCGTCCACCCCACGGTCCCTGTATTCACCCCACGGTCCCTGTATTCACCCCACGGTCCCTCCGTCCACCCCACGGTCCCTCCGTCCACCCCACGGTCCCTGTATTCACCCCTCGGTCCCTCAGTCCACCCCACGGTCCCTCCGTCCACCCCACGGTCCCTCCGTCCACCCCACGGTCCCTGTATTCACCCCACGGTCCCTCTGTCCACCCCACGGTCCCAGTATTCACCCCACGGTCCCTGTATTCACCCCACGGTCCCTCCGTCCACCCCACGGTCCCTCCCCACCCCATGGTCCCTCCGTCCACCCCACGGTCCCTGTATTCACCCCACGGTCCCTCCGTCCACCCCACGGTCCCTGTATCCCTCACCCCACTGTTGGTCCCTCCGTCCACCCCACGGTCCCTGTATTCACCCCACGGTCCCTCCGTCCACCCCACGGTCCCTGTATTCACCCCACGGTCCGTCGGTCCACCCCCTCCGTCCACCCCACGGTCCCTCCGTCCACCCCACGGTCCCTGTATTCACCCCCACGGTCCCTCCGTCCACCCCACGGTCCCTCCGTCCACCCCACGGTCCCTCCGTCCACCCCACGGTCCCTGTATTCACCCCACGGTCCCTGTATTCACCCCACGGTCCCTGTATTCACCCCACGGTCCCTGTATTCACCCCACGGTCCCTCCGTCCACCCCACGGTCCCTGTATTCACCCCACGGTCCCTGTATTCACCCCACGGTCCCTCTGTCCACCCCACGGTCCCTCTGTCCACCCCACGGTCCCTGTATTCACCCCACGGTCCCTCCGTCCACCCCACGGTCCCTGTATTCACCCCACGGTCCCTCTGTCCACCCCACGGTCCCTGTATTCACCCCACGGTCCCTCTGTCCACCCCACGGTCCCTGTATTCACCCCACGGTCCCTCTGTCCACCCCACGGTCCCTCTGTCCACCCCACGGTCCCTTTGTCCACCCCACGGTCCCTCTGTCCACCCCACGGTCCCTCTGTCCACCCCACGGTCCCTCGTCCACCCCACGGTCCCTCCGTCCACCCCACGGTCCCTCCGTCCACCCCACGGTCCCTGTATTCACCCCACGGTCCCTCCGTCCACCCCACGGTCCCTCCGTCCACCCCACGGTCCCTCCGTCCACCCCACGGTCCCTCCGTCCACCCCACGGTCCCTCTGTCCACCCCACGGTCCCTGTATTCACCCCACGGTCCCTCCCTCCACCCCACGGTCCCTCCGTCCACCCCACGGTCCCTGTATTCACCCCACGATCCCTCCGTCCACCCCACGGTCCCTGTATTCACCCCACGGTCCCTCCGTCCACCCCACGGTCCCTCCGTCCACTCCACGTCCCTGTATTCACCCCACGGTCCCTCCGTCCACCCCACGGTCCCTGTATTCACCCCACGGTCCCTCCGTCCACCCCACAGTCCCTCCGTCCACCCCACGGTCCCTGTATTCACCCCACGGTCCCTCTGTCCACCCCACGGTCCCTCTGTCCACCCCACGGTCCCTCTGTCCACCCCACGGTCCCTCTGTCCACCCCACGGTCCCTCTGTCCACCCCACGGTCCCTCTGTCCACCCCACGGTCCCTGTATTCACCCCACGGTCCCTCTGTCCACCCCACGGTCCCTGTATTCACCCCACGGTCCCTCTGTCCACCCCACGGTCCCTGTATTCACCCCACGGTCCCTCCGTCCACCCCACGGTCCCAGTATTCACCCCACGGTCCCTCTGTCCACCCCACGGTCCCTGTATTCACCCCGCGGTCCCTCCGTCCACCCCACGGTCCCTCCGTCCACCCCACGGTCCCTGTATTCACCCCACGGTCCCCGTATTCACCCCACGGTCCCTCCGTCCACCCCACGGTCCCTCCGTCCACCCCACGGTCCCTGTATTTACCCCACGGTCCTTCCGTCCTCCCCACGGTCCCTCCGTCCACCCCACTGTCCTTCTATCCACCCCACTGTCCTTCTATCCACCCCACTGTCCTTCCATTCATCCCACTGTCCCTCCATTCATCCCACTGTCCCTCCATTCATCCCACTGTCTCTCTATCCCTCTATCCACCCCACTGTCCCTCCATCCATCCCACTGTCCCCCTGTCCCTCCATCCACCCCACTGTCCCTCTATCCCTCCATCCACCCCACTGTCCTTCTATCCACCCCACTGTCCTTCCATCCACCCCACTGTCCCTCCATCCACCCCACTGTCCCTCCATCCACCCCACTGTCCCTCCATCCACCCCACTGTCACTTTATCCCACTGTCTCTCTATCCACCCCACTGTCCCCCCATCCACCCCACTGTCCCCCCATCCACCCCACTGTCCCTCTATCCACCCCACTGTCCCTCTATCCCTCCATCCACCCCACTGTCCCTCCATCCACCCCACTGTCCCTCCATCCACCCCACTGTCCCCCTGTCCCTCTATCCACCCCACTGTCCCTCCATCCACCCCACTGTCGTCAGTGTAGTCAGTGTAATGGTCAGTGTGTCAGGTAGGTGAGTTTAGTGTTCAAAATGTATGGGCAATGGTAAGCCAGGCAGCAACCAGCAAGTGAGCTTACCCCCCGCCACACAACCCCACCGCCCAGCCAAAAAAACGTGCTACGACCATCCCGGATCCAAACATACCCCCCCTCCCTTGCGTGCGCACCCCCGGTGCCAGCCTCGGGTTGAAGCCCCTGGTCTTCTTGCCACGTCGCAACGCCCATGCTTTGAAAATACATTTTTACCTAGCTTACTGAAGAAAGTGACATTTTACTTTGCAAAGAATGACCGATTATATGTACAGAGAAATAAGAGAATCATTTTATGATACATTTGTGTTAGTATTGAAAAATCAGAGGTCGTATACCTACTAAGTGACTTTACTATCCAACGTACATAATACAGGCTGTAAAAAATCTTATTCAGTCAGAAAACATACAGAAAACATAGGTATACAGTATAGAAAACACACTTAACAATAAATAATTGTACTTACCTGCTATGGACAATAAGGATAGAATCAGGAATGTACGGAGTGACATGTTCTGCTCTGCAACTTATTTCTGGCGCTCAAATTCAAATCTTTTGTTTTTTTCAGTCATGTTTTTTACTTTCACTTTCATCTACGCCTCTTCACTCTAAAGCATTTAAAGTTTAACCACTTACAGACCCGAAGATGTTGCCCTTTAATGGCCATTTTTTGTGATTCGGCACTGCGTCATTTTAATTGACAATTGCGCGGTTGTGCGACGTTGTACCCAAACAAAATCAAAGTCCTTTTTCCCCCACAAACAGAGCTTTCTTTGGTGGTATTTGATCACCTCTGTGTTTTTTATTTTTTGCTCTATAAACAAAACAAAAAAAAACGACAATTCTGAAAAAAAAAAAGAAAAAATATTTTTGCGATAATAAATATCTCCCAGAGAAATTTTAACCACTTGATCACCGGCACTTTTCTCCTTCATGTAAAAATCACAATTTGTTTTCTAGAAAATTAATCAGAACCCCCAAACATTATATATTATTTTTTAGCAGACACACTAGGGAATAAAATGGCGGTCATTGCAACTTTTTTTCTCGCACGGTATTTGCACAATCATTTTTAAAAAATAACAAAACAGTAAAGTTATCCCAATTTTTTTGTATAATGTGAAAGACGATGTCACGCTGAGTAAATAGATACCTAACATGTCATGCTTTAAAATTGCGCACACTCATGGAATGGCGCCAAACTTCGGTACTTTTTAAGTTACAGAGGAGGTCTAGTGCTAGAATTGTTGCACACGCTCTAACACACGTGACAATACCTCACATGTGGGGTTTGAATGATGTTTATATATGTAGGCGGGACTTGCGTGCGTTTTCGCTTCTGCACGCGAGCTACCGGTACAGGGGCGTTTTAAATTTTTTTTTTTTTACTTAATTTTTTTATTTTTACACTTTAAAAAAAAAAAAATTGATCACTTTTATTCCTATTACAAGGAATGTAAACATCCCTTGTAATAGGAATCACCTTGACAGGTCCTCTTTATGGAGAGATGTGGGGTCAATAAGACCCCACATCTCTCCTCCAGCCTTACAAGCATGAAATCAGTGAAAAAAATATCACCGATCACATGCCGACAGCCGCGATTGTGGCTTTGTATACATCCGGGTACCAGGCGTGACGTCATAACGTCGTGCCCGGGCCTCCATCTGGTCACCAGTCATCTCTATGCTTTCCGGCAGCGCCGGCCGATTCGCTCTCCGGGCCCCCAATGGCACGGGAGAGCCCAGAGAAGCACCGGATGGCGGTGGGAGGGGGGGGATATGCTCCCCTCCCGCTGCCTATAAGAACGATCAAGTGGCAGGACTGCCGCTTTGATCGTTCTTTTCGTGCACAGGATTGCCGGCTGAAGACGGAGATATCTGATTGATGCCTGTAGCTGCCCCCATCATTCAGATATCACCGCACACCTGCTATCGCCCTTAACCACTTGCTTACTGGGCACATATACCCCCTTCCTGCCCAGGCTAATATTCAGCTTTCGGCACTGTCACGCTTTAAATGGAAATTGCGTGGTCGTGCGACGTGGCTCCCAAACAAAATTGACGTCCTTTTTTTCCTACAAATAGAGCTTTCTTTTGGTGGTATTTGATCACCTCTGCGGTTTTTATTTTTTGCGGTATATACGTATTCTTCTACATATTTTGGGGGGGGGGAATCTCAATAAGCGCTTAGAGATTGGATTGCGCAAAAGTTATAGCGTCTACAAAGTAGGGGATAAAATTCTGACATATTTTTTTTGGTTTTTACTAGTAAGGTGGCGATCTGCGATTTTTGTCAGGACTGCGATATTATGGCGGACTCATCGGACACTTTTGACACATTTTTGGGACCACTCACATTTATACAGCGAACAGTGCTATAAATATGATTACTGTATAAATGTGACTGGCAGTGAAGGGGTTAACAATAGGGGGCGAGGAAGGGGTTAATTGTGTTCCCTAGGGAGTGATTCTTACTGTGGGGGGAGGGGACTGACTGGAAGAGGTGACCGATCTGTGTCCCTTTGTACAAGGGACACAGCATCGGTCTCCTCTCCCTGACAGGATGTGGGTCTCTTTGTTTACACACAGAGCTCCACGTCCCTGCTCTGTCACTGTCGATCGCGGGTACCTGGCGGACATCGCGGCTGCCAGGCACGCGCATCGGCATCTCAGTGATGCGTCGGGCACACGCATTGGGCGGAGGACCCGAGGCCGTAAAAAGGCGGCCTCCCGGCATTGTAGAGCCACCTTGTGGCTGTCTTTTTACTATGGCCTGGGTCTGAAGAGGTTAAAGGTGCCGACGTATACCATCTGCGATTCGGAGTATAATGAGGGTGGCTGGTCGGTAAGTGGATAACTAAAGGAACAACTTTTTCGGCTTTGAATATAGTGGGACAGGAAGTGAGGGGAAATCTCCTCAAGACACAGATTGCAAAAAAATAAACAAACACACACCACCAGTGCTTGTGATAGTGCCGCCCGTTACCTTTGGGTGCCAAGTGATAAAATACTAAAGCGCTGCTAGGTGTGAAAGCAAAAGCTAATGACAAAAATCAGAACAGCTGCACCATTCAAAATGATCCAAACATTAAAGAAGTGTGTATACTAACCACTTCAGATCCGCGCTATGGACAAAAGACGTCCACAGCGCGGATCTCAAGTGCCGGGTTGACGTCTTTGGACGGCATCTAATTGTTATTCCCCACGCGCGCCACTGGGAAAAACAGTGCCGTCGCATCGCTGAGGATCCGATGCGTGTGCCTGGCGGCCCCCGGTGTCCGTCAAGGAGAGGAGACAGATGCTGTGTCCCTTGTACATAGGGAAACAGCATCGGTCACCTCCCCCAGTCAGTCCCCTCCCCCCACACAGTTAGAACACACCCAGGGAATACATTTAACCCCTTCCTCACCCCCTAGTGTTAACCCCTTCACTGCCAGTCACATTTATACAGTAATTAGTGCATATTTATAGCACTGGTCGCTGTATAAATGTGAATGGTCCCAAAAATGTGTCCGATGTGTCCGCCGTAATGTCGCAGTCCCAATAAAAATCGCAGATCGCCGCCATTACTAGTAAAAAAAAAATGTAAAAAAAAATCATAATTCGGTCCCCTATTTTGTAGGCGCCATAACTTTTGCGCAAACCAGACGCTTATTGCGATTATTATTTTTTTTACAAAAATACGTAGAAGAATACATATCGGCCTTAACTGAGAAAAACATTTTTTTTTTAAATTGTCGCTCTTTTTTTGTTTATAGCGCAAAAAATAAAAACCGCACGGGCAATCAAATACCACCAAAATAAAGCTCTATTTGTGGGGAAAAAAAAGGACGTCAATTTTGTTTGGGCGTCGTGCGGCCGCGCAAATGTCAGTTAAAGCGACGCAGTGCCGGAAGCTGAAATATCGCCTGGGCACGAAGGGGGTTTATGTGCCCAGTAAGCAAGTGGCTAAAGAGCAATATTTGCATTCATTTTTAGTATACACATACCTTTGTGTACTCCCGCTTGACCCAACTGCTATCTTCTCTGATCTACACTATATTACCAAAAGTATTGGGACACCTGCCTTTACACGCACATGAACTTTAATGACATCCCGGTCTCAGTCTGTAGGGTTCAATATTGAGTTGGCCCACCCTTTGCAGATATAACAGCTTCAACTCTTCTGGGAAGACCGTCCACAAGGTTTAGGAGTGTGTCTATGGGAATGTTTGACCATTCTTCCAGAAGAGCATTTGTGAGGTCAGGGACTGATGTTGGATGAGAAGTCCTGGTTGTCTCCGCTTTAATTCATCCCAAAGGTGTTTTATCGGGTTGAGGTTTGGACTCTGTGCAGGCCAGTCAAGTTCCTACACCCCAAACTCGCTCATCCATGTAAATTGTGTTTACTGTGCTTCAGTTTGTGAATGAACAGGAAGCCGCTAAGCACAGAGCACTTCCCATTCATTGTGCACCCTAATGTATACAAGTAAGGTGTATATATAGCCAGTGGCGGCTGGTGCTAAGCTTTTTCGGGGAGGCAGCAAACAAACCCCCCCAGGTACGCACTCAGCCCATCCACGGTCCCCCCGTACCCATAGCTCCCAATTGTCTCAGATTTTTAGGGACTGTCCCTGATTTTGAGCAAAGTCCCTCATTCCTCCTCATTTGTCCCTCCTTTTGCTCTGATCTATAAATGTATATAAAATGCACTTTTTACCTATCAAAAAGTGTTTCCCAGTGCTAAACCTTTCATCTAAATTCTAAATTGCTGCACTTGTAAATTCCAAAAGTCAAAATAAAGGAATAATAGTGGTAAAAAAAAGCACTTGTGGGTTTAACCAATCTTTTTTTTTTTTTACAATTCTCCTTTAAGGGGGCGTGGCAAGGGGTGTGTCCTATGCCTGCATGCTTTAACTGATAGGTGTCCCTCATTCCCATCTCAAAAAGTTGGGAGGTATGCACTGTGCCCACCCCTCCACTGGCCCCTGCACTCAGCCAGTCCATGTTTCCCTCCCTTTCATGCCCCCCCCCCTGTACCCATCCCCTTCACTGTCCCCCTCCCTCAGCCCATCCACGGTCCCCCGCACTCAGCCAATCCATGGTCCCCCCATACCCACCCCTCCACTGTCCCCTGCACTCAGCCAATCCATGGCCCCCCCGTACCTACCCCTCCACTGTCCCCTGCACTCAGCCAATCCATGGTCCCCCCGTACCCACCCCTTCACGGTCCACCCTGTACCCATCCCTCCACTGTCCCCTGCACTCAGCCCATCTATGGTGCCTCCTTTTCCTGATTGCCCGGGAGGAGAAGCCAGTAGACAATAGCGAATATTGGTTCACTCGTGTCACAAGTGGGTGGGTTCAGGGAGCAGTTCTCTGCGCCCAAAGCCCAACCATCGTCAAGCCAATTAGAGCCTTATGGCCCATACACACGATCCGAATATCGGCCGATGGATCGTACAACTTTTTTCGCTTAATAATCGCAAGTAAAATGAAATAGGTTATTAAACTCACGAAAATTCTCGTACGACAGAAAAAAAAGATTGGAAGTGATGTCACGTGTTGTAATGTATTTGTATTGTATTGTCGGACGATGGCTGTACTGACTAAACTAAAATCGTACGAGAAAAGTTTTCGCGAATGTCCGATCGAAAAATATCGGATGAACAGTCGTGATCGGCTCTCGAAAGTAGTGTACACACGATCCGAAAATTGTACGATCCATCATCGGACGATCGTTTTCGTCCGATATTCGGATCGTGTGTATGGGCCATTAGGCTCTGGAAATGTGGCTTAAAAAAACAAATCATAGAAACCTATGAGTTTTTCTCCCTACATGCATCACTGCATGCACCCCTAATGGACTAGCCGCTCGTGTATATAGCTGATTTGCAGATAATAATCATTTGCACTCCTTAAAGCGGGGGTTCCGCGGGTATTGTTTTTTTTTTTTTAAACATGCTTCTGGTTACTGCTTACCACTATACAGGGAGACATACAGTAATAGAGGACAGAGCAAGGGCGGATCCAGAGTCTAGTCTCGGGAGGGGCACTGACAGAAAATAAGGTGTAGCTTACAGAACTCAATTAGGTGTCCGATGTGTCCGCTGCAATGTTGCAGTACCGCTAAAAAATCAATGATCCCCGCCATTACTAGTAAAAAATATTTAAATATAAATGCCATTAATCTATCCCATAGTTTCTAGACGATTGTCAGGGACTGCAGACATGGTACAAGAGATGGTCAGAGATTGCAGACATGGTACAAGACAAGGTCAAAGAATGCAGACATGGTACAAGAGATGGGCAGAGACTGCAGACGTGGTACAGGAGATGGGCAGAGACTGCAGGCGTGGTACAAGGGATCGTCAGAGACTGCAGGCATGGTACAAGGGATGGTCAGAGACTGCAGGCATGGTACAAGGGATGTTTAGAGACTGAAGACATGGTACAAGAGATCAATGCAGCCTCATCAGTGCCCATCATTGCAGCCTCACTGTGCATATGAACGCAGCCCCACCTTTGTATATGAATCCAGTTCCACCTTTGTATATGAATCCAGTCCCACCTTTGTCTATGAATCCAGTCCCACCTTTGTCTATGAATCCAGTCCCACCTTTGTCTATGAATCCAGTCCCACCTTTGTCTATGAATCCAGTCCCACCTTTGTCTATGAATCCAGTCCCACCTTTGTCTATGAATCCAGTCCCACTTTTGTCTATGAATCCAGACCCACTTTTGTATATAAATGCAGTCCCACTTTTGTCTATTAATGCAATCCCACTTTTGTCTATTAATGCAGACCCACTTTTGTCTATTAATGCAGCCCCACTTGTGTCTATTAATGCAGCCACACTGTGCATGGCACTCACCATGGCATTACCTCGATCACACACAGCAGGTATCTCCTCTCCCGACGTGTGTCATGGAACAAACAGGATCTGTGTTCGGCAGGGCAGTGTGCTCTAGCAAGGTCCCCCCCCAGACGGGCTTGTGTGATAGACAAAACACTGATTCAATCAGTGTTCCATCTACTATCACACGAGCAGGTCTAGCACAGGCAGCACAGCCGAACACAGATCCAGCTTTCACACACAGCCATAGATGCCCAATGTCATACACGCATGAGAGAGGGGAATGCTGCAGTCAGCTACAGCTCAAAGCAGCCTCAGGACAGACAGCCTACCGGCCCTGGTGATGAGAGAGAGAGAGAGAGTGAGAGACTCGGCAGCAGCAGCTGCAGGCAGGCACGGACTGGGACAAAAAATAGGCCTGGGCATTTTAGACTGAGCAGCCCGGGGGGGGGGGGGGGGGGGGGAGAAAGATAGATAAAGATAAAAAGAAAGAAGGGAAGGAAGGAAGATAGATTGATAGATATATAGAAAGCAATAAGGGAAGATAGATAGATAAACAAGAAAGATAGATAAAGATAGAAAGCAAGAAGGGAAGGAAGGAAGATAGATAAAGAAAGAAATATAGATAAAGAAAGAAGGGAAGATAGATAGATAGATAAACAAGAAAGATAGATAAAGATAGAAAGCAAGAAGGGAAGCAAGGAAGATAGATAAAGAAAGAAATATAGATAAAGAAAGAAGGGAAGATAGATAGATAGATAGATAGATAGATAGATAGATAGATAGATAGATAAAGAAGGGAAGGACGGAAGATAGATAAAGAAAGAACGATAGATAAAGATAGAAAGAAAGAAGAGAAGGAAGGAAGATAGATATAGATAGACAGTGGCGGTGCGTCTATAGAGGGCGCTGGAGCGCTGCCCCCTCTGGCTCAGACGCGACGATGGGCACAGTGGCGACAATGGGCACAGTGGTGACAATGGGCACAGTGGCAACAATTAAAGGGCACAGGGGCATCAATTGTCACAGTGGCGACAATTGAAGGGCACAGTGGCTGCGTTTGATGGCATGGCATAGTGGTGACACTTGATGGCACAGTGGCTGCGTTTGATGCCATGGCACAGTGGCTGTGTTTGATGGCATGGCACAGTGGTGACAATTGATGGCACAGTGGCTGCGTTTGATGGCATGGCACAGTGGTGACAATTGATGGCACAGTGGCTGTGTTTGATGGCATGGCACAGAGGTGACAATTGATGGCACAGTGGTTGTGTTTGATGGCATGGCACAGTGGCTGTGTTTGATGGCATGGCACAGTGGTGACAATTGATGGCACAGTGGCTGTGTTTTATGGCATGGCACAGTGGTGACAATTGATGGCACAGTGGCTGCGTTTGATGGCATTGCACAGTGGTGACAATTAATGGGCCCAGTGGCTGCGTTTGATGGGCACAGTGAGGCTGCAATTGTTTTTTTTTCTATTTGCGCCCACCAAAAATTTTGAGCACCAGCCACCACTGTAGATAGATAGCTAGATAGATTATTATCTATCTATCTACAGTGGCAGCTGGCGGGGGGGTGCAAACGAAAAAAGAGAGCGAGAGAGAAGGGAATGTAGGGCACCCCATACATCAGTGTACAGTACACTCAGTACTCACTCAGAGGCAGGAGGGACTGACTGGATGGATGGATATCAGACACCATCTTTCCTTTCTGATTGCTGGGCTTGAATCTTCCTGCCCACATCCCTTAGGCAGCAGAACAGTGTCCGTCGGGAGAGTGGGCGGGGCAGACACAGGAGGAGAAGAGAGGAGGGGGAGGAGTAGAAGCAGCTCCTCTCCTCTAACTGGCCGTGGGGGCAGCAAGGGGAGGGGGAGAAGTGTCAGAGCTGGCTATGATACCCCCAGCTGATCTCTCTCTATCTGGCGCTGTGTTGGTGGTGTACACCCCTGGGGAGACGTGACATACAGCCCGCTGGCCGCCGAGGGCCGTTCGCGGGCCGCAAGGGGCCCGCGGGCCGTAGCCGGCCCGCAGGCATTTGCTAGGTTTGCCCTATGGCCAGTCCGGGCCTGGCTGCAGGCACCGCAAAGCAGTTTAAAAAAAAATTGTAAAAAAAAAAAAAAAACATTTTTTTTTTTTTAAAGCCAATGTGACATGATTGCCTCGGGGGGGGGGGGGGGGGGCAAAATCCCTGTTGCCCCCCCCACCCCCTGGATCCGCCGTTGGGACAGAGGGAGAAATTTAAGAGCGTTTGGGCAAGCTGGATAGAAAATCCTTCAGGATAAATAGGACACAGGGGAAGGGTAAATGCACCAAGAAAGGAAGGGAAGGAATGTAAGAGGAATGTGTTAGACGGATGAAGATATGGAAGGAATGTTTGAATGGTAGGAATATGGTATATATATATATATATATATATATATATATATATATATATATATATATATATATATATATATATATATATATATATATATATATATATATATATATATAATATATATATATATATATGTTTACTGTTTCATTTTTTTTCTATGGAAATGAAAAAAATGTAATAAAGAGATTTGTAAAAAAAAATATGCTTCTGGCGGTCTTACCTTGCTTGATCCGGTACTACTGGTAATACCGGAGCCGCCAGCACAGTCGTTCTGCGCGTAAAGATATTTTATACAAATTTGTGATGGACGTTTCCATCTTGCTTGTGGGCAGTCTGAAGCCCACAAGCATATCCTTCCGGGATACGGTGAATGCTGGCGTCCCAGCATTCACCGCTCTATCCTGCACATGTGCAGTGTTGACGGCGAGCGGGGCCGTCAACACTTACGCAGTTGCCACGCGACACGTGACCCACGGGATAACGCGGGATTGCAACTCCTGGGAGTCTCATCACTCCCAGGACACTTTTCGACTGGGGAAAAGTAAATACACGCCCACTCCCGCGGGGAAAGGATCCCGGAAACAAGAGTAAATGCGGCATTACCAAGTTAAACAATCGGATTAAAAAAAAAAATGGATTATACATACACGATGGCTATGGGTTTGATTCAGACAAACTTGACATTTAGGCTCCATTCACATCTAGGCGTTTTGTCGCCTTAAACTCGATGCTGAAGCAGCCTGACATACGCTGGAGCGGCGAATTTACATTGTCGGCTATAGAGATGGTTCACATCTCTACGCCGAACGCCGATACGCCTTGAAGCCTGAAACAAGTCCCGGACCCTTTTTTTCAGGCGTTTGGCCATAGCCGACAGTGTAAAATTCTGCCCTCCAGCAAAAAAGCAATAGGCGTTTTGTTGCCGCAAATCGCGGGGACAAAACGCCTATTGCATGTCGCCCGAATATGCCACTGCTGCCGACGCCTAGATGTGAATGGAGCCTTAGGGTGAACCTCTGCTTTAACTGGATTTTCCGAGTCTATACAGGTGTGTTACCACAATCTGCCACTAGGTGTCAATGAGCACACAGGATATATATACAGTATTTCCCTAAGCAAGCGGTTTTGTTGATTGACAAGTACATTATAATTATTTCCTTAAAGGGCCAGTGCAGACAAACTGGTATTTTAGTTTTTTTGGTAAAAGTTGACAAGCAAACGTAGGAATTTTCTGTATCTTAGAGACATATGTAGAGGCTTTGGTTCTGGAGTTTCCGAATTTTAAATGACAATTGCGCAGTCATGCAACGCTGTACCCATATGAATTTTTTATCATTTTTTTCACACAAATAGAGCTTTCTTTTGGTGGTATTTAATCACTGTTGGGTTTTTATTTGTTGCTAAAAAAAATAGTTTTTTTCGTAGTTTGTTATAAAATTTTGAAAACAGGTAATTTTTCTCCCTCACTGATGTGCGCTCATGAAGCTGCACTGATGGGCACTGATAAGGACGGCACTAATGGGCACTGATAAGTGGCACTGATAGGCGTCACTCATAGGCTGCACTGATAGGCACTGATATATCGGCACTGAGAGGTGGCACTAATGGTCAGCACTGAAGGGCACTGAAAGGTGGCACTGATGGGTGGCATTGATGGGCACTGGTAGGTGACACAGATAGGCAACACTGATGGGCATTGATTTGCAGCACTGGTGGGCATTGATAGGTGGAACTGGTGAGCAAAGGTAGGTGGCACTGGTAGGTGGGGAAAAAAATACAGAATACCGGATCTGTTTATATCACATGCTCAGCTGTCATTGGCTGACAGCTGATCACGTGGTAGGAGGCTGGTTTTATGGACTATGTGATCACAGAGTGCATAGCACACGCCCTGCATAGGGTGACCACATTTCCAAACTGCCATCGTGGGACACCCCGCCCCCCTCACCTTCCCCAAAAAAAGATGAGGGGGGGAATGTAGTCTCGGGGTTGATGGAGAATTTGGCGGTGGGTTATTTGTCAGGTGAATGTGCCACTTGCCACCAGCTGCAGTGCCGCTTGCCACCCATAGCCTGCCACCAGATGTAGTGCTGCTGTCACTCCCTCTGCATGACCCCTGTGCATTACAGGAAAGGAGTGGAGTTACTATCTAGAGAGTGAAGATCACACCAGTCCCTACTGCTTGCCGCTGGGTGCCGGAGAAGAAGGAGGTGCCGAGGTGGGTGGGGATAGCAGTGTTGCACTAGGCGCAGGCCTCGCTCCCGGCCTCACTGTCTGAGAGTAAATTTTCACTGGTGGCAAAACGCTAGGCAACGCCAACCCTAGCAACCAGTTCCGGATATGTAGTTACTAGTTAGTAGGGGGTGTCCTCTATTTCATTCCGGAACACTGTATTGTCCCGGGATGAAGGTGCCCGGGACCAGGGACAGACATGTCAATTGCGGGACAGTCCCGAGCAATCCGGGGCACGTTGGCACCCTAGCCCTGCAGGGATGCACTGACAGCGCATGCTCGGGAGGACGTATATGGATGCCCTCCCGGCAATAAAGATCTGCGCTGTAGCTATCTTTCGACTATAGCATAGCCCCCTCATGCTCTGCTCTCCCTCCTGTTTACCTGCAACTGGCATAGAAAGTGTTTGTGGGTAGAACAAATTAACATTGGACATTCACTGATCTCTCCCCTGTTTCTTGATATGGCATAGGGGGCTAATAGTCCGCTTTAAAATAGCATAGTAAATCATTCTTTTTAAAGTGACATCAGGGGTCTTTTAGACCCCTGATGTCACCTATGAACCCCAATGAAGCTGATCAGGTGCTTTCTCCAGCTCTAGCTTCAAGGAGCGCGACTGCTGCCACACTTGCAGGACGCATGTTCGGAAATGAGTCACATGCCCAGTGACATCATCACCCATCCTGCCACACTCCACAAGCTCCCCAATCCTCATTATGATACCCGGCCAACTTCCGGGTAACGAGAGGAAAATCTCCATGGCGGGAGCCGGTGTCCTGTTGAGAAGTGCCCCCTTATCGAAAATTGCAAGGCCAGAACTGCGCATGCGCAGAACGGACCCTCAGAACAGCTTTACATCAGCTGTTGTCTTGCGTTGCCGAGGCACGTTCATGTAGGAGAGGGCCGGATATTTACATGAAGGGGGCGGATGGGTAGTGCTGAGGTGGGGGGGGATTTTTATTGATGGCCTGCCTGAAACCCGGACACATTATTTAGACTGGACTATGGCTTCCCAGCAGGGTCGTTGGCTGCAATTGTTTAAGCTGAGAGTGTCTGTTACACGCTTTCACACTGCGCAAAGCCAACACTAACACCCTTACATCTGAGTTCCCAGTTACACCAGAGGCCACAGTGTTCCCCCTTACATCAGAGTTCTCAGTGTCCTCCCTTAAATCAGGGTTCCCAGAGCATCCCTTATGTTAGAGTCCCCAGAATTCTCCCTTACATCATCGTCTTCAGAGTCTCCCTCTTACAGTGAAAGGGAACTATACAGATGTAAGGCTGGATTCACACCTATGGCATTTTTTGTGATTTTTTTCACTTTGCAGATTCGCACTACAGAACGTGTTTCCATAGGAAACCATGTTAAATGGACTGTCGTGCGAATCTGCAAAATACAAAAAGCACTAAAAATGCCATAGGTGTGAATCCAGCTTAAAAAGGGAAACTCTGTGGACTCTGATGTAAAGGGGGGACTCTTAACTTCATGTGATTAAAGATGTTATTATCCTGCTGTCCTCTCCTTGTTCCCGGGGCCAGGGCACTGGGCACTATCCAGGGCACTTCCTTGTGCTGTGAGAAGGTCCCATCCACACCTAAGCCCAGGCCCAAGGTCACCCCCCCTCCTCCATACTGGGGAGCTTCTTCCAAGGCCACAACAGCTTAGCACTCCATCTCCATCATTCACCCTGAACAGCTCCTCCCTAGCTGTGCAGACCCTGAGTATTTGAGGAGGCCTGCCCCCTGCCAATCAAGGTTGGGGATTGGGCAGGGCTCCTCAGAATACTCCAGGCAGCTCCATCTCTCCTCTCCTCCTTCCTTTCCAGAAGATTCCAGCATGTTCTGGAAAGAAGTGGGAGGTCTCAGTGACGCTGCCTGTAAGTCACCCAGCTTTGCCTGAGTCACTTCCAACATAGTTTAAACAAACAGGCTTCACTGCCAGCCAAGCCTGAAATGTACCTACACTACAGAAAATCCATCTACTGTAGCAGCCTAATCAACACTAGAGGGTGCTTCATAAGGCTGGCACCATAAGACCCAGGAAGGTAAGGAGCAACCCTTCCAACAGAAGTCAGCACCAGCGGTCAAGGCATAGAGTGTGAAAAGAAAAGAATAAAATGGCGGCACGATAGCTCTCTTGTTCTGAGAGGACGTCATATGACGTCCTCGTCTTTCAGAGCCACTAGGCGCTCGCCCCGTGGAATTACTGGGAACCAGATGCGCTTGCCCGGCGGTTGCGATGCCTGTCGGGTGTAAACACAGAGATCCACGTCTGTGTCCCTTTTACATAGGCATACCTCCCAACATTTAATAAATCCACTGCGGGACATTCTTTACATTTTTCATTAGAGTTGTTGAGCGGCGGGGGGGTGCCGCGGATCGAAGTTGTTGTTGTCTCTCATCTGTGCACAGCCTGTCGGTTATCCTCTTCCCTTCAGCTGTCGCAGTCCACACACAGCTCCGGTCATTGTAACATGCATGTCTCCCCTCCTCCTTCTGTGCTCCCCCTTCTTGCACAGCTTCCGGGAAAATTAACCGTTTGCGGGACTGCGGGAAGATGCAGTCTGTGCGGGAAAGTCACGCAGGATCCGTGCGGGTTGGGAGGTATGCATAGGGACACAGATCGGTCACCTCCCCCAGTCAGTCCCCTCCCCCCACAGTTAGAAACACTATACAGGGCACACATTTAACCCCTTCCTCGCCCCTAGTGTTAACCCCTTCCCTGCCAGTCACATTTATACAGCATATTTATAGCACTGTAAATGTGAATGGTCCCAAAAATGTGTCAAAAGTGCCCGATGTGTCCGCCATAAGGTCGCAGTCCCAATAAAAATCGCAGATCGCCCCGCCATTACTAGTAAAAAAAAAAAAAACATAATTTTGTCCCCTATTTTGTTTCGCGCAAATGCGTATACGCTTATTGCGATTTTGTTTTTGTTTTTTTAACCAAAAATATGTAGAAGAATACGTATCGGCCTAAACTGAGAAAAAAAAAAAACATAAAAAAAAAAAATTGGGATATTTATTATAGCAAAAATGAAAAAATATTGTGTTGTTTTTTTTCAAAATTGACGCTCTATTTTTTTTTTATAGCGCTAAAAAATAAAAACCGCAGAGGTGATTAAATACCACCAAAAGAAAGCTCATTTTGTGGGGAAAAAAAGGACACCAATTTTGTTTGGGAGCCACGTCGCAATGGTTAAAACAACCAGGGCCGGCCCTAGGTGTTCAGTTTATTTTAATTTATTTTTATTGGGGTTTTTTAAGAAACATTTATACAATCAACATCACATTTATAAAATCAAAACCACATTTTCAAGACGTTTACAATATACATTTTTCCATTTAAATACATTCATCATTTCGTGTACATACATTCCAACATTAAAAAAAAAAAAAAAAAAATTACATATATCACAACCATAGAGGACAGATCTACCTCCCCCAGACCTCCTGCCCCCTCCTCTCCCCACCCCCCGGAGAGGAGAAGGGAAAAAAAAGGGGGAGGGGAAAAAAAATAACCCCATTGTCAAAAATAAAGTTATCTGTGTCCTCCCTACCTCCCAACTTAATGCTCATTATAAGGGGACACGAGAGACTCTCGTGACCCACTACCCATAGGCCTCTCTCGAATAATGAGAGAAGGAAAAAAAAAAGTGTTCAGGCGCCCTGTGCGAGCTAATTTTGTGGCACCCCCACATCTTCACCCCTCGCCCCCTGGTCACCTAAACATACACAAAGTGTGTCGTCAAGACACATCCAAACTGGTACACTCACTCATAGGGTGGCTGTCAGCAATAATTGGGGATCCATACAGCCTACTTCGTGGGGCCCCCATCCCCTGAGGAGGGAAAGAGGTGGGAGGAGGGAGGTGAGATAAAGAAGGGTGCTGACAGAGAGGAGGGGGTGCTGACAGAGGGAGGGAGGTGACAGAGAGGGGGGGTGACAGAGAGAGAGAGATGAGGGGGGGTGACAGAGAGAGAGATGAGGGGGGGTGACAGAGAGAGAGGAGGGGGTGACAGAGGGAGGAGGGGGGTGACAGAGGGGGGGTGACAGAGAGAGAGAGAGGAGGGGGGTGACAGAGAGAGAGAGGAGGGGGGTGACAGAGAGAGAGAGGAGGGGGGTGACAGAGAGAGAGAGGAGGGGGGTGACAGAGAAAGAGAGGAGGAGGGTGACAGAGAGAGAGGAGGGGGGGGTGACAGAGAGAGAGAGAAGAGGGGGGGTGACGGAGAGAGAGGAGGGGGGGTGACGGAGAGAGAGAGGAGGGGGGGTGACGGAGAAAGAGGAGGGGGGGTGACGGAGAAAGAGGAGGGGGAGTGACAGAGAGAGAGGAGGGGGAGTGACAGAGAGAGAGGAGGGGGAGTGACAGAGAGAGAGGAGGGGGAGTGACAGAGAGAGAGGAGGGGGGGTGACAGAGAGAAGAGGGGGATGACGGAGAGAGAGGAGGGGGGGTGACAGAGAGAGAGGAGGGGGGTAACGGAGATAGAGAAAGGGGGGGTTACTTACATTACATGATGGCCTCACGGCGCCCTTGTTGCCCATGGCGCCCTGTGCGGCCGCACAGCTCGCAAACCCCAAAGGCTGGCCCTGACAGTAACCCCCCCCCCCCACCTCATGCATGCCCCTTACCCTAGGCAAATGACGTATACAGTGCTCGCTGTGCCAAGTAACACCCTTTTTTCATAAAGTTATGTGGATTATACTGTATAATTTTTTTCCAGACCACATTTCCTGTCTGTTAATGTTCAAATAGAACTTTGGTTGGTGAGCTTGTCATACAAGTTTCCTGCTCAACACAGGTTGTCTATGTCATTTCTGAAGACAGGAATTGGACACAATTGAAATGACATCAGGCTGTATTATTTAACCACTTCAATACCGGGGCTTTTATACCCACCTCAATACCGGGCCTATTCTGGCACTTCTCTCCTACATGTACAAATCATCATTCTTTTGCTAGAAAATTATGCAGAACCCCCAAACATTATATATGTTTTTTTAGCAGACACCCTAGGGAATAAAACGACGGTCATTGCAACATTTTATCTTGCACGGTATTTGCGCAATCATTTTTCAAATGCCTTTTTTGGGGAAAAAAATTGTTTCATGAATTAAAAAAAAATAACAAAACAGTAAAGTTAGCCCAATTTTTTTTATAAAATATGAAAGATTATGTTACACCGAGTAAATAAATACCTAAAATGTCACACTTTAAAATTGCGCACACTCATACAATGGCACCAAACTTCGGTACTTAAAAATCTTCATAGTCAATGCTTTGAAATTTTTTACAGGTTACCAGTTCAGAGTTACAGAGGAGATCTGGTGCAAACTTCCCTTGTATTAGGAAATGTGTGTGACAGGTCCTCTTTATGGAGATATGCGTGGTCAATAAGACCTCACATCTCTCCTCCAGGCTGGAAAGCATGAGATCGGTGAAAAAAGATTCACAGATCTCATGATCGGTGTTGCTCACTAGCCGCAATCGCGGCTTTCTTTACTTACTGGGACCCGGGAGTGACGTCATCACATCGCGGCCGGGTCCTCCGACGGTAATAGAGATGACTGGTGACCATCTGGTCACCAGTCATCTCTATGCTTCCTGCCAGCGCGGGACGATTCCTTCTCCGGACCGCCGATGGCACAGGAGAGCCCGGAGAAGCACTGGATGGTGGCGGGAGGGGGAGAATGAACAAAGGGCAGGTACTCTGGTGGCGGGTACTCTTGTGGCAGGTACTCTGGTGAGGCGGTGGGTACTCTTTATTTAGGGGGGGGCAATCTGGGCACAGTAGTACATATGTAGTGTGTAACATATGTGTAACACACTGTTAGCTGATCTCCTCCTCACACTGGATCAGTGTGTGAAGAGGAGAACCCAGCAACAGTAAATTACACACAATGGTGCGTTTTTGTTTACATTTAGTGACTGGCTGTGATTGGACACAGCCGGTCACGTGGTAAAGAACCAATGAAATTGGCTCGTTACCCTAATCGGGGCTGGGCTATATCCAAGGGAAAAGCCTCAGCCCCGATCACCGTGATGCACGCCCCAGGGGGTGCACGGATGCGGTGCACGCCGCTGTGCACTCTGCATCATCGAATCCGGTAAGTAATACCGTAATTTCCGCCGCCCGCCGCAACATTCAGCCCATTGGGGATCGGCTGTATCACGAGGGACACACCAGATCCCAGATCGCCGCGCTGCGCACCCCCGGGGACGCCGCGGGCGCCATGCATGCCGCTGCTGCAGCTCTGCATATGTGAGCTGGTTTTCAAAATTGAAAGCTCAGCCGCCCGCCGCCGCCGCTCCACCGCCACTTTACTATCCCCATCGAGGGACGGCTGTGTCCCGAGGGACACAACGGATCCCCGATCGCTGCTCTTCGGGCCCCTGGGGGGAAAGCCAAGGACGTCATATTATGCCATCTGTGGACGTCATTTGACAATGGCTGGGTAGTGAAGTGGTTAAATACCATGCTAGGGCATATCTTAAACCTGCAAGTGAAACGGTGCAAATGTAGGATGTACTCTGACAAAAAAAAAAAAACTAATGGCCACTAAATACATTTTTTGATCCTAACCTGTTTAGATTGCATTTGTACTTCCTTAATTGTGTTAGGTATGTTACTATTGTTATTTTATCTTATCTATGATTGTGCTTATTTTCTATCAACCCAGTTTTGATACCTAGGTATTTTTTGTGCTTGTTGTTCATGGAAGGGAATTACCACTGTTATGAACTATTAATGCATAAACCAACCTCCACTCCTTCTTGGGGCTTTTACGATATCAAAATATTTTTATTATGTTTGTTCTTTGGAGATAAAAAGGTTATGTAATACATTAGTATATCTGTTGCAGCTAATTATATTAAAGTGGATGTAAACCCGATTTTTTATTTTTTATGTCACAATGTAGAGTATAAAATTTCCTATCATCTGTGCCAGTCTTGCCACACAGAGTTAAGCCAGCTCTGAGCAATCCTGTAAGGCCTCGTACACACGATCAAATCTGTCTGCTGGAAACGGTCTGCTAGACCGTTTCAGCAGACAGATTCGATCGTGTGTACGGGCGAGCCGACGGATTTGGCCACCCGACAGATTTCAAAGCATGCTTTGAAATCTGTCGGCTGGGAACCCGTCCGCCCGACATGTCTGCTGGTTAGTACACTTACCAGCAGACATGTCTTCTCGCACCGGCGCCGAATGATTTTGGCGCATGCGCGGAAGTGTTTTACTTCCTGGTGCGGTGACGTGGCGGCGTCAACGTCACCGCCACGTCACCGACACGTCAGCGTGCTGTCTGCTGGCGGGGATTTTGGTTTGCTCGTGTGTACACGCGAGCAAACCAAAATGACAGCAGACAGATTTGTTCAAATCGGTCGGACAGACCGTTTTGAACAAATCTATTGCCTCGTGTGTACGAGGCCTAACAGACTTACAGAGAAAAACCTTAGTGCGTTCTTCCCCCTTGCTGTGAGTGACAGGTTATTTACATATCTCATGCACTAGCCTGGAGACAGGCATTATTTTTTAATTCCCACCCCCACTCCTTTTCTGAAGTCATGTGGTTACTTTTCTGGATTTTGACTGGATGTTAGTGATCATAGCAAAATTTAGTGTAAGGAATACACAGGAAAAAATGCATGTTGACAAGGGGAGTGTAGAGGAGGGCGGGGAGTCTACTGACATCACAACTCCACCCATAGAGCTCCAGACAACAGACCCACCGACAGAATCTGCAGTTTTTCAGTTTTTATAACAGACAGAGGGGAGACATTTGACAGGTAAGGATAATATGTAGGAGGCATCTATATCCTTATAGATCAGCACTATGGTAGTAGTTTAGAAAGGATGAGAGGGGGTTTACATCCACTTTCATTACATAATGCAAACAAAGGGTATACAGTAATATACACTTGTTTTACATATACTGCCACAGGAATCAAAGACCAACTTTTGTTTTATAAAGGAGTTTCTCAAGGGTGTATGTCTTTTTATTTACTATCTAACTTTTTTTAGTGAATGATATCCTTATTTTAAAGGGGTTAGTTTTTTTTAGATTCCAATAAGTCAATCCCTGCAGACCCCCCCTCCCCCCTCCTTCCCCACATCCACCAAACTGGGGATGTGGGGATGAGGTCCTTGTCCTCCATGTACATGTGAATAAGGTTCCCTCTCCATGTTGAAGGCATGTTGCCTAGTATGGTTCGAGAGAGGTGATGTATGACCACAGCCCCCCTGCGGCCCCCAAAAAATCCATCCCAGTCTCTTATCCAGGCATGCAACCTGGGTGGGCAGGAAAGGGAAGCATGCAGCCTACCTTCACCAAAATAAAAACATACCAAGCTACATTCCCTACAGCAGACTAAAATGTTGGGTCCCTCCCAAAATCCATACCAGACCCTAATTCCGCGTACACACGATCGTTTTTCATCATGGAAAAAAAACGTTGTTTTTCAGCATGAAGAAAAACAAAATTTTTCCAACTTCATCATTAAAAACAACGTTTGCCCACACACCATTGTTTTTTAAAAATGATGAGCAAAGCACGGTGACGTATAACACGTACGACGGCACTCTAAAGGGGAAGTTCCATTCAAGCTCTGTTTTGTAACTTGTTTATGAGAATGCGCTAGTTTTAAACGTCGTTTTAGCCCACACACGATCATTTTTTTAACCACTTGCTTACTGGGCACATAAACCCCCTTCATGCCCAGGCGAAATTTCAGCTTCCGGCACTGCGTCGCTTTAACTGACAATTGCGCGGTCGTGCGACGTGGCACCCAAACAAAATTGGCATCCTTTTTTTCCCCACAAATAGAGCTTTCTTTTGGTGGTATTTGATCGCCCGTGCGGTTTTTATTTTTTGCGTTATAATGAAAAAAAGAGCGACAATTTAAAAATATATACAGTGCAGAAAATAAGTATTTGAACACCCTGCTATTTTGCAAGTTCTCCCACTTGGAAATCATGGAGGGGTCTGAAATTGTCATCGTAGGTGCATGTCCACTGTGAGAGACATAATCACAAAAAAAATCCAGAAATCACAATGTATGCTTTTTTTAACTATTTTTATTTGTATGATACAGCTGCAAATAAGTATTTGAACACCTGAGAAAATCAATGTTAATATTTGGTACAGTAGCCTTTGTTTGCAATTACAGAGGTCAAACGTTTCTTGTAGTTTTTCACCAGGTTTGCACACACTGGAGGAGGGATTTTGGCCCACTCCTCCACACAGATCTTCTCTAGATCAGTCAGGTTTCTGGGCTGTCCCTGAGAAACACGGAGTTTGAGCTCCCTCCAAAGATTCTCTATTGGGTTTAGGTCTGGAGACTGGCTAGGCCACGCCAGAACCTTGATATGCTTCTTACAGAGCCACTCCTTGGTTATCCTGGCTGTGTGCTTCGGGTCATTGTCATGTTGGAAGACCCAGCCTCGACCCATCTTCAAAGCTCTAACTGAGGGAAGGAGGTTGTTGCCCAAAATCTCGCAATACATGGCCCCGGTCATCCTCTCCTTAATACAGTGCAGTCGCCCTGTCCCATGTGCAGAAAAACACCCCCAAAGCATGATGCTACCACCCCCATGCTTCACAGTAGGGATGGTGTTCTTGGGATGGTACTCATCATTCTTCTTCCTCCAAACACGGTTAGTGGAATTATGACCAAAAAGTTCTATTTTGGTCTCATCTGACCACATGACTTTCTCCCATGACTCCTCTGGATCATCCAAATGGTCATTGGCAAACTTAAGACGGGCCTTGACATGTGCTGGTTTAAGCAGGGGAACCTTCCGTGCCATGCATGATTTCAAACCATGACGTCTTAGTGTATTACCAACAGTAACCTTGAAAACGGTGGTCCCAGCTCTTTTCAGGTCATTGACCAGCTCCTCCCGTGTAGTCCTGGGCTGATTTCTCACCTTTCTTAGGATCATTGAGACCCCACGAGGTGAGATTTTGCATGGAGCCCCAGTCCGAGGGAGATTGACAGTCATGTTTAGCTTCTTCCATTTTCTAATGATTGCTCCAACAGTGGACCTTTTTTCACCAAGCTGCTTGGCAATTTCCCCGTAGCCCTTTCCAGCCTTGTGGAGGTGTACAATTTTGTCTCTAGTGTCTTTGGACAGCTCTTTGGTCTTGGCCATGTTAGTAGTTGGATTCTTACTGATTGTATGGGGTGGACAGGTGTCTTTATGCAGCTAATGACCTCAAACAGGTGCATCTAATTTAGGATAATAAATGGAGTGGAGGTGGACATTTTAAAGGCAGACTAACAGGTCTTTGAGGGTCAGAATTCTAGCTGATAGACAGGTGTTCAAATATTTCTTTGCAGCTGTATCATACAAATAAATAGTTAAAAAATCATAAATTGTGATTTCTGGAATTTTTTTTTTTGATTATGTCTCTCACAGTGGACATGCACCTACGATGACAATTTCAGACCCCTCCATGATTTCCAAGTGGGAGAACTTGCAAAATAGCAGGGTGTTCAAATACTTATTTTCTGCACTGTATATATATATATTTGTTGCTATAATAAATATCCCATTTTTTTTTTTTTTATATTTTTTTTTCTCAGTTAAGGCCGATACGTATTCTTCTACGTATTTTTGTAAAAAAAAAAAAAAAAATCACAATAAGTGACTGCTTTGCGCAAAAGTTATAGCACCTACAAAATAGGGGACATAATTATGATTTTTTTTTTTATATTTTTTTTTTACTAGTAATGGCGGCGATCTGCGATTTTTATTGGGACTGCGATATTGCGACGGACACATCGGACACTTTTGACACATTTTTGGCGCCATTCACATTTATACAGTGACCAGTGCTATAAAAATGCACTAATTACTGTATAAATGTGACTGGCATTGAAGGGGTTAACACTAGGGGGTGAGGAAGGGGTTAAATGTATTGCCTGGGTGTGTTCTAACTGTGTGGGGGGAGGGGGGTGACTGGGGGAGGTGACCGATGCTGTCTCCCTATGTACAAGAGAAACAGCATCTGTCACCTCACTGACAGGACGTGAAGCTCTGTGTTTACACTCAGAGCTCCACGTCCCTGCTTTCTCACCGACGATCGCGTGTACCTGACGGACATCGCGGCCGCCGGGTACACGCATCGGATCCTCGGTGATGCGTCGGGACTGTTTTTCCCCCGCCGCGCGCCACCCGGTGGCGCGCGCGGGGAATTACAAGCAAATCACGTCCAAAGACGTGACCCCGGCGCCTCAGGTCCGCGCTGTTCACGTATTTTGTTAATAGCGCGGACCTGAAGAGGTTATAACGACGTTTAAAAATGCAGCATGCTTGAATTTTTTTGTTGTCGTTTTTCAGAAGATGAAAAACGATGTGAAGCCCACACACCATCATTTTAAATGACGTTTTTAAAAACATCGTTTTTTTTCATGCCGAAAAACGATCGTGTGTACGCGGCATTATCCATGATATGGGTCTGGTATTTGAGAGGGAACGCTACACAAAAAGGACATGGGGTTCACCTTGAAATCCATACCAGACCCTTTAGACCCTTGATTTAGGCAAGATTTTATGTTAAGATCAATGACACATATTGTCCCAGCTGACACTGTAAGCTTGTCAGATCACCGCAGAGAGACCACTGCTTCTACAAAGGGAGCAATGGTCCTTCTCTATAACATGCTGGCAGGGGACAGGCTTCTCTACTCAGGCTGTGGATGTTTTTTAAAGGAAACAAGCTTTGGGCCCTTTGACACGAGCGGACGAACGGTCCGCTTTTCATAAGTCCGTTTACGGACTCACAATGCTTCCCTATGGGATCGCAGACGTTAGCGGATGAGCATCTGCTAACGTCCGTAAACATCCGCCTCTGTCAAGATCCTATTTTTCTTCCGTCCGGTGGAACGGATCGGATGCAAACGGGGATAGCGGAGGAGAGACAGGGTGGTCCCTGCATAGTGTGCGGGGACCGCCCTGTCCGCCCGACAGCTCAGCGGAGACCCCCCGCTGAGCCGACGGACACACGGAGCGGACCGCAAAACGGACCGATCCGTGCGAAAGAGCCCTTAGGAGCTTTTTCCTTTTCTTCAGAGGATTGTGTGAACTTTATTGATCATCACTGCCAGAAAATCATTAAATCAATTAGGACTTTGTTGTTCTAACTTCTATGCACTCTTGCCCTAATTGCACTTTATTGTCGATAATTATTATCACTTTATTTTCAATTCACTGTGTATTGCCTACACTTATTGAATTTCATATGTGGTATGGTATTGCAATCATATGTTTATAGATACACATATTTTTATTCATTTTTTATCCCTTCATCAATTCCCTCCCCCCCCCCTTTTTTATATATGTCATTAGGGAAATTATAATAATTTCTTTATGCGAGCGCCCTCTACCACTTTCTCATCACCTATATTATTAGTTTGAAGCCCCGTACACACAGCCGAGGTTCTCGGCAGAAACCAGCGAGAACCTCGCTGGCATCCTGATTCTGCCGAGAACCTCGGCCGTGTGTACGGATTCGGCGAGCATCCCGTCGGGAATGCCGTCAAGCCGAAATAGAGAGCAGGTTCTCTATTTGCTCGACGGCCCGTCGGGATGAATGGCTGGTCGCCTTTCCCGACGGGCTGGTCGCCGAATCTGACGGCTGAGCGAGAACCTCGACGGGCGGAACGTTGTGTTCCGCCCGTCGAGGTTCTCTGTCGTGTGTACGGGGCCTTACACTATAATTATAGAGGAGCAGCCCTTTATACTTAAAATAATTTTTCACCTATTAAGTTATGTTGAGTATCACGATTAAATTGTTTTTGGCGCAAAAATTCTCCCTTACCATTCATCAAGTATCAGATTCCCACTGTACTTAATTTTTACGCAGCCATGAATATTTTCAATTTTTGCCATCTGTGTCCCATTGGGACATCTCCCTTCACTTCCTGTCACATATACACAACAGGAAGTGCAAGGAAAGCCCTCTAACCTGAGGAAATACCTGGTTGTCACCAGAACTAGTGTCACCATTGAAAGATTTCTCCTCTATTTCTGTTCTCGTGACCACTGAAGATTTGGAGCTTTCTCTTTCGGTGATAATGGTCACCGGGACAATGGAAAGGGTGAATTTCTCTAACGGGGGCACATACAGCAATAAACACCTGAAATGGTTTCTAATCCCTCTCCAATCTATCCAAAAGTAAAGAGAACATTTTGCCTTCAGTTATTCTTTAAAGTAGTTGTAAACCTCTAAAAAGAAAAGCGAACAAAGCATATCCTTCTATAGTGTGTAGTTGCCTCATTCCAAAGCACTGACTGTGATTTCTGGCTACTGTCGCACTCCTCTGCATGAGTCACTTATGACAGATTGCACCAACCCCAAGAGATAAGGGAAAGGAAGCTCCAGCATACAGCCCATGATTGACAGCCTCGGATGTGCATGTTTCCCTATGAGACTGTGTAATTGGGAGTGTGTCCATTCTCTCCACTCAGGTCTCAGATTGCACTCAGCTCCCTCTTCTATGCTGTGCAGTGTGCGACATCAGATCCTCGCCCTCTGCCTTCCGGAGGTGAAAAAAGTGGTGTCAATTCTGTTCTTTGAATAGCTGTAGATAAGAAAGGGCTGAAGATAAACAGGTACAACTTATGTAGGTTTTTTGTTATCTCTATGTGTCACATGAGGCCAGTCACTTCAATGGGTATACAGTTGTGCTCATAAGTTTACATACCCTGGCAGAATTTATGATTTCTTGGCCATTTTCCAGAGAATAAGAATGATAACACAAAAACGTTTCTTTCACTCATGGTTAGTGTTTGGCTGAAGCCATTTATTATCAATTAACTGTGTATATCCTTTTTTTAATTCATAATCACAACAGAAACTACCCAGATGACCCTCGTCAAAAGTTTACATACCCTGGTGATTTTGGCCTGATAACATGCACACAAGTTGACACAAAGGGGTTTGAATGGCTATTAAAGGTAACCATCATCACCTGTGATCTGTTTGCTTGTAATTAGTGTGTGTGTGTATAAAAGGTCAATGAGTTTCTGGACTCCTGACAGACCCTTGCATCTTTCATCCAGTGCTGCACTGATGTTTCTGGATTCAAGGGGAAAGCAAAAGAATTGGCAAAGGATCTGTGGGAAAAGGTAGTTGAACTGTATAAAACAGGGAAGGGATATAAAAAGATATCCAAGGAATTGAGAATGCCAATCAGCAGTTGTAACGGTCACCACCGCTTACAACCTTCCATCCATCCACGACAAGCTTATCTGACACACTCTGACAATCCTGCATACACGATCCATATCCATTCCCATAAACAAGACGAGACTCAAGCTCTGCACTTGCTTCCAAGATATGACAATTTATTGGTATTTTCTCAGCTTCTTATACAGTCTCAAGCATAATGCAGTTAGTCACAGGACAATGTAATCTCCACCCCCCTATTCACTCACTGAGGATAATTCTTTAATTGGTAGCTAGACATGACGGCACCGTATCATCAATAGGGTTCAATTAACCTTTAATAATAACACAGACATCTAGTTGAATAAGTTATCTAGACAGCTTTATTACACAATGGCAGAGTCTTGTGAGAGTGGGTGCAATCAACACCTTCAACGGAATGTCTTTACAGTGAATAGCCAACACCTTAAGATATTTCAATAGCCTATTATACAAAGGTATGACTCACTGGCTGGCTGACCTGGTCATGTCATCATGAACTCCTTGTGATATCTCAGTCCTGAAATATGAAATATTAATAATGTCCCATCTCATGTAATATATGAATTATGATTCTTTGTCACCCTATGGCCCTAGTGGACATAAGGTGACCCTAGACATAGGAATATCTCAGTCTGTCACAGGCCATTCCGTTACAGCAGTGTTCAAACTCTAATCAAGAAGTGGAAAATGAGGGGTTCTGTTGAAACCAAACCACGGTCAGGTAGACCAACTAAAATTTCAGCCACAACTGCCAGGAAAATTGTTCTGGATGCAAAGAAAAAGACACAAATAACTTCAGGTGAAATACAGGACTCTCTGAAAACATGTGGTGTGGCTGTTTCAAGATGCACAATAAGGAGGCACTTGAAGAACGATGGGTTGCATGGTCGAGTCACCAGAAGAAAGACAATACTACGCAAATGCCACAAAGTATCCCACTTACAATACACCAAACAGCACAGAGACAAGCCTCACACCTTCCTGGTCATTTGTAGTGATAAGACCAAAATTTTGCTTTTTGGCCACAACCATAAACACTACATTTGGAGAGGAGACAACACCTATGATGAAAGGTACACCATGCCTACTGTGAAACACGGAGGTGGATCGCTGATGTTTTGGGGATGTGTGAGCTACAAAGGCACAGGAAATTTGGTCAAAATTGAAGGAAAGATGAATGCAGTATCAAAAATCACTGATGGAACATTTGCATTCATCAGCCAGGAAGTTGCGCATGGGACGTACTTGGACATTCCAACATGACAATGATCCAAAACACAAGTCCACCGGTCATTGGCTACAGCAGAATAAAGTGAAGGCTCTGGATTGGCCATCTCAGTCTCCTGACCTCAATATTATTGAGCCACTCTGGGGAGATCTCAAAAGTGCCGTTCATGCGAGACAGCCCAAGAATTTACAGGAACTTGAGGCTTTTTGTCAGGAGGAATGGGCAGTTTTACCATCCGAGAAGATAAAGAGCCTCGTCTACAAATACCACAAAACACTTCAAGCTGTCATTGATGTTAAAGGGGGAAATACACGGTATTAAGAACTTTTAATCAGGGTGAGTGAGTGAGTGAGTGAGTGAGTGAGTGAGTGAGTGAGTGAGTGAGTGAGTGAATGAAAAAACGTATAAAGCGCAACACTTGCGAACTGAATCGCCTTTGGACGGTGTTTCCATTCCTACGGTAAGGAAACGCTTTACCTCAGAAGAGATGAGTTTTAATCATTCTCCTGAAGGCCAAGTGGTCTGACTCCAGTCGGATGGTGGTTGGTAGTGCATTCCACAGTCGAGGTCCTTGGGCAGCAAATCTCCGATCTCCTTTGGATTTGTATCTTGCCTTGGGTATGTGCAGTAGGTTTTGATTTGTGGATCGCAGAATGCGATTTGGGTTATGAGCTTTTATTTTTTTCGCATAGATTTTGGGGAGCGTTTTCCTTGAATACACTTGTGTGTAAGGCAGAGTGCCTTAAAGCAGATCTTCACCCTAAAGTGAAGATCCGCTGATCGGAACTCTCCCCCCCTCCGGTGTCACATTTGACACCTTTCAGGGGGAGGGGGGTGCAGATACCTGTCTAAAGACAGGTATCTTCACCCACTTCCGGCCCGCAGTCTCGGGCAAAAGTCGGGTTTTTTCCGTTGTGTGCTGGGAACTCTCGGCTCCCAGCACACAGCGGGAGCCAATCGGCGGGCGCAGCGCGACTCGCGCATGCGCCGTAGGGAACCGGGCAGCGCTTCACTTCCTGGTTCCCTCACCGTGGATGGAGGGGGGAGCAGCAGAGAGACGAGCGATCGCTCGTCCTCTGCTGCGGACGCCGCTGGACTCCAGGACAGGTAAGTGTCCTATTTTTAAAAGTCAACAGCTGAGGTGTTTGTAGCTGCTGGCTTTAAAAAAAAAAATTTAATGGGCCATGCGCTTTAAAATTGATTCTGTCTTTCACTGGTAGCCAGTGAAGAGATCTCAGCGAAAGGGAGATTGACTCCCATGTTTTTTTTACCAGTCATTTGGGTAGTTTCTGTTGCCATCATGGGCGTCCGCTGAACTTTTTCCTGGGGGGGGCATAATTTTACGGTCACCTGTGCTCAGCTTCTTTGACAATGTCATGAAGGGGCTTAGTCATTATCCCATAAAGCGCAGGCATGTGCCCATGATATGCAGCCTCACTGTGCTGATCAAATGTACAATACAGAGGGTGTACAGTATGTGTATATAGAAGGGTGGATAGTATTGGTATATAGAGGAAGGAAGGTGGGTATATACCGCTCTATATACAGGACAGATGATGTATATCTGCAGTCAGTGATGATGGAGGAATACAGGAAGGAAGATGGGTGTATATAGCTGTATACAGGACAGGGCAGATGATATGATCTTTCCTATATCTGGCACCCCCCCCCTTCACTGATCATACCTGTATGCACTCAGCTGCCCCCCCTCATCTGTATACATGTCAGCCCCCCTGTACACAAACAGGCTCCTCCCTTCACTTGTACTCACAGCCCCCCCTTGTAAGGTCACGGTGGTCTTCCTTCTCCCAAGTCATGTTTCCACATGTCCATTTGAAAATACATTACAGGCAGCAAAGAAAATACGAGGGCGCACATACAGGAAGTGGCCAGAGGTGGCAGTAAAGAGCTCTGTAAGCTCCGTGACACTGATCTTGCAACAGCTGTGGAGCCGACTTACACAAACAAAGAGAGAGTCAGCACAGCTACAGATGCGAGCATGGCAGACCCTTGCCGATTTCAGGGGGGGTCACTCGCCCCCCCTTAACCCTATGAGCGGATGCCCATGGTTGCCATTATGATTTAAAAAGAGTAAACACAGTTGACTAATGATAAATGGCTTCAGCCAAACACTAACCAGGAGTAAGAGAAAAGTTGTGTTATCATTCATATTCTCTGAAAAATGGCCAAGAAATTATAAATCCTGCCAGGGTATGTAAACTTATGAGCACAACTGTATGTAAGGGTTTACAACCACGTTAATACTAAGATTTCATGTAGCACAAGTACTAGCCTACAATACAGAAGCAAATTCTCCAGGTTGGGTAGAAAATATTAAATATTCGCTCAGAAATTGTTTTTTTTTCCGACTAGTTAGCCTTAAAGGAACACTAAAGATTTGTTTTTTATTAGATCAATTGATTGCAGTAAGCTGTGAGCATTTAAATATCACTTACCTCGTTTTACCTTTTGACCTCCAAAATACAGTAATCCAGGTTTGAAAATGCCACTTCCTGTCTCTCCTCTTCTTGCTTTCCACCAGCATCTGAGCCGTTTTGCATGGTGGAAAGCATAATGTGCTCACCCTCTCCCTATGACTACAGCCCTGCGTGAAGATGCTCTCTTATCCCTCACAGGCATGGAAGCTAAGCCTAATGGGAACTGTAGTTCCCATTAGGCCGTGATGTAGCAAGAATGAATGCGCACCGCAAACCAGGAAGTCAGTGAGAATAACAATTCAGGAGGTGAATAAAACGGCTCGATTTCAACAGGTATCAAACTAGTTATAATGCAAAACATTACTTTATCAGCTACTGTCAGACTTTAATTTAAGAGGAAAATATTTTTGTCTTTACAACCCCTTTAAATTTAAATCTAAATAGACCCGAGTTCTAGTTTCATTTATGCATCATTTTCACAAGTAAGTAAGTTGCTCAGGAAGTGGTAATACAGCTTCCTGCTTTTATGGGTTGACGGCTGACAAGTCAATTTCGGTGTTACAAGTGGAGGCCACACAAAATATAGAGTAGTGCCGTAGCCACCGAGTGCGTCCATTAACTACGGATGTGAAAGAGGCTCAGGTGACAAGTCGAGAATGGGGAACTGCGCCAGGAAATCCAGGTAAGGGAACCAACAGAGGTTTTCACTTTTTATGGAAGTAAAAAAGTAAAAGGAGTGAGCAGCGGTCTGTTTATTCGCTGATTGCTCACCACCAGAAGCTGAAGACATTTTGTCTGGTTTAGGTGGAAAGGGGAACAAATGCTGGCTAGTAAAAAATAAATAAAAAATCTTCTAAGAAAGCGGTAATTAATCTTTGCATTTGATAACACGGTGGTGGAGACTGATCGAGCAAAGAGGTGCAGGAGATGGTGCAACAGAACATGCCTCGGTGATGAGGGTGAACTTTCTAAGATGATGGAGATGCAGGGCTTTTTTTTCAGGGGGAACTCAGTTCCACCAGCTCTGGCTCAGACCCTTTGGTGCCCGCTCACCACAATCACTTGTAAACACAGAAGTCTGGTTTCTATGTTTACAAGTGACAGCTCTGCACTCTGTGTGTAACCACCTGAACTCTGCACTTTGTATGTAATGCAATCCTGGTATTTAATTCCCCTTTAAGACTCTTCTACTGTTTGTGAAATCTGATCGAGTCGTGGTTGAGTTCCTGCACCTATTTTCTGAGAAAAAAAGCTCTGCGGAGCTGATATGCAAAGGGTCCAACTCTCAGGAAAAAAACACTTCTCATCCTGAAGAGTTTGAGTGAGACCTTGTAAGGCTCCATTTACACAAATGCATTTTTTGATGCATTTTGCAGAAATGCAGGGATTTTTTTTACCATGGAACACGTTCACACGAATGCATTTTTGCGCCTCTGTGTTTTTGGAACGGGTCGGGGACCTTTTTCCAGCAAAATGCAGCATTTTGCATGTAATAGACTTCAATCAACCCAAATTCAAAAAGCAAGTACAGCTTTTGACTGCGATTTTGCGGCGATTTGAGTTTTCCTGTTTTTTTTTTATACTGTATATAGCTGGTTGCTAAGGAGGAGGAGGAAGCAGAGAAGAGGAAGACATTTTTAATAAAAGACTTGTACTTTTTTGGTGAATGGGTAGGCGCACAATAAAAAGGCTTTTAAAGGGAACTTCCAGATTCTGATAAGCCCACCCACCTACATACCCTGACAACCAACGGGCAAAGGTTGTTGGGAAGAGGCCCTTGTCCTCATCAACATGGGGGCAAGGTGCTTTGGGGTGGGGGAACAGAGCCCCCAATGCCTCAAAGCACCCATCCCCCCATGTTGAGGGCATGCTGTCTGGTATGGTTCAGGAGGGGGGCGCTCGCTTGTCCCCTCCCTTTCCTGACCTGCCGGGCTGAATACTCAGATAAGGGTCTGGATTGGATTTTGGGGGGACCCCACGCCATTTGTTTTAAATGTTGGTGGGGGGGGGGGGTCCCCTCCAAATCCATACTAGACCCAAGGGCCTGGCGGGGACCCCACGCTGTTTTTTCACAATTATTTTTTGTTTTTTTTTAGCCAGCAATTCTTTTTTTCCATTCAGCTGTCAGCAGGGAAGCCTCTCCAAAATTGCAGAGGCACAAAATTGCCCCTCCTGTAGTAAAAAAAAAAAAAAAAACAGGCCCTTTAAGACATTTTATTTTGCTAAAATGTCATTTTTAGTTTTACCTGCAGTTCTGGCGACCGTCAATAGAGGGCGATGCAGTGCCACCCCCTATCGCAAATAACACACATTTAATGCAATGCTTTGAATGTGAGTTATCATTGATGCCAGCTGGCGCTGGTCTATTCATATAACCGGACGTTTTGGCGCCGGTTACCTGAATAGCGGCAGCTGATTGGCTGAGGGGAACTGTCTATCAGAGCTGCTGGCTCTAATAGGCTTTCCAAGTACAGCCCTCCGGCTCTCGGATGTCTATACTCGGAGCGCAGGCAATCTGTGTTCCTTGCATAAGACTGACGGCCGTTTCAGCCAATCAGGTTCCCGGATTCTGGTTATCAGGAACCTGATTGGCTGAAGCTTCACCACGGCGGCATAAGACATCGAGGGAGGACATGGAAGCTTCAGGTAAGTGCTTTTTACAGGGAAAGGGGCATCATGGGGCACAGTGGCATCATGGGGCACAGTGGTGACAAAGGGCACAGAAGCGACAATGAGCACAGTGGCATGGGGCACAGTGGTGACAATGGGCACAATGGCATCATGGGGCACAGTGATGACAATGGGAACAGTGACATCATGGGGCACAGTAGTGACAATGGGCACAGTGGCATCATGGGGCACAGTGGTGACAATTAAAGCACAGTGACTGCATTTGATGGCATGGCACATGTGTGATAATTGATGGTACAGTTGCTGTGTTGCATGGCACAGTGGTGACAATTGATGGCACAGTTGCTGTGTTTGATGGCATGGCACAGTGGTTACAATTGATGGCACAGTGGCTGCGTTTGATGGCATGGCACAGTGGTGACAATTGATAGCACAGTGACTGCATTTGATGGCATGGCACAGTGGTGACAATTGATGGCACAGTGACTGCATTTGATGGCATGGCACAGGGGTGACAATTGATGGTACAGTGACTGCATTTGATGGCATGGCACAGTGGTGACAATTGATGGCACAGTGACTGCATTTGATGGCATGGCACAGGGGTGACAATTGATAGCACAGTGACTGCATTTGATGGCATGGCACAGTGGTGACAATTGATGGCACAGTGACTGCATTTGATGGCATGGCACAGGGGTGACAATTGATAGCACAGTGACTGCATTTGATGGCATGGCACAGTGGTGACAATTGATGGCACAGTGACTGCATTTGATGGCATGGCACAGGGGTGACAATTGATGGCACAGTGACTGCATTTGATGGCATGGCACAGTGGTGACAATTGATGGCACAGTGACTGCATTTGATGGCATGGCACAGTGGTGACAATTGATGGCACAGTTGCTGTGTTTGATGGCATGGCACAGTGGTGACAATTGATGGCACAGTGGCTGCATTTGATGGCATGGCACAGTGGTGACAATTGATGGCACAGTGACTGCATTTGATGGCATGGCACAGTGGTGACAATTGATGGGCACAGTGGCTGCATTTGATGGCACAGTGACTGCACGTGATGGGCACAGTGAGGCTGCAATTATTTATTTATTTTCCGTTTGCGCCCCTCCAAATATTTTGAGCACCAGCCGCCACTGCCTTTAAGTATTACAACACTTTGGATTCTATCCACGCCTTTCTTCCTCATAGATGACAAACTTCCTGGTTTTGCAGACTAAAATAGGACAAATATTATTCTTCCTTTTACATTCTGAGCAATCAGCAGTGCAAAATCTATTTTTATACACAGTAGACTCAAACTCACTGTTAGAACCTGTCTATACAGATAGGGAGGAATCGGTGGTGCGGGTCATCAAGAATCTTTGAACTAAGCACACTCAGGGTGAAGGGTAACAAGGTTTATAGGAAATGTATCCCAATATTGAAGCCACCCCCCACCCCGGTGCACTGCACTATTACATCACCTCCAAGGACAGGAAGGGCAGCCAGTGGACCTGGGAGTCAAGCTACACAAATTGAGATCAATGTCAGCATTGTCAGATTGCATTATTATTCTGACTAGGTGCCCAGCATGCTGCCAGCTCACTGTAAAATCAGTTTCCCCATAAATGGATGCCAGGACCCAAGAAAATGTCTGCAAATGTGGGCTCCGGCAGCCATTTTGGATTTTGCCTTAGGCCGCGTACACACGTTCAGACATGTCCGATGAAACTGAAGTTTTCATAAAATCACACAAGTTATACAAATATCTTGGCCAGCAGGCTCCATATAAAGATATAAGTTAAAGGGGTGTTCCACCCAAATGTAATGTTTATTAAAAGTCAGCAGCTACAAAAAGTGTAGCTGCTGGCTTTTAATAAACAGACACTTACCTTCTCCACGTTCCAGCGATGCGCCGACCGGGGCTCCGCTCCTCTCCCCCCCTCCTGGCCGGCGCCCTCATTGCGACTGTGGGAATCCACCCGTGACAGCCTTCGGCTTCATGCGCGCGCGGCGCGGCCCGCCGCTGATTGAACAGGCGAACGTCTAGGACCTGTCAGTGTCCTAGATGATCACCAAAGGGAGGGGCAGCAGTAAGGCGATTAGGCCTAATCGCCTTACCAGCCCCTCGGCGGAAGCAGGAAGTGGGACAGGAAGTCCCACTCCTACTGAAGCCCCCACTCCCCCCCCCAAAAAAATTACATGCCAAATGTGGCATGTAAGGGGGAGGGGAGTAGATTAAGCGGAAGTTCCATTTTTGGGTGGAACTCCGCTTTTACAACAAATATTAGAAATGGGTAAATCACAGCATGGTGTGGTAACATAATGCATCTAGGATAGCCTAAGGCACAGGTGTCAACCACAAGGCCCGCAAGCCGAATCCGGTCCTCCCGGTCATTTCATGTGGCCCTCGCCCTCCTCTGGTCCTTCTCAAGACCCTTACTTTCTGCTTTTAAGCAATGCATGCAGCTTGTTCTCAGCAGCAGCTTAAGGAAAGAGGGGTGCACTGTGATGTAAGGGAGAGTGGGGGACTCAACTTCTGATGGTGGGGTGGCTCCTAACATCTAATATTACACAAACAGCCCTTTTGAGGGCAATCATAATGCTGATGTGGCCCTTGATGAAATTGAGTTTGACACCCCTGGCCTAAGGTACTGAACGGCTCGTTTGCTCGATGCGTTTCGGCGACTACTCTCATCAGGAGAAGATGCATTTAGTCTGAAAAAATATTAAACATGTGAAGTGCAGTCCCCTGCGTCCTCACCTTGCCGCAATGTCCCCCTTATTGTTTCGTTTCCTCTTGCTATCTTCCACGACAAGGATTGTTTTTGTTTTAACTGTTATGTGATTGTGCCCGAGCCGCCCTTTGTTGAGACCTCGGCCACACCATGGTATGTTTCTGTTTATACTATCTGAAAAACTCAATAAACCTTTATTGAACCTAAAAAATATTAAACATGGGTATGAGGGGCAATAAATGTATCTTGGAAACTTCAGATGGGGAAAGTATAAAGAAAAAAATAAAAAGACCAGGGGCTTCAGCCCAAAGTCCAAGACCGGAATGGGGGGGGGGGCATTAGTGGTGTTGAATGTGGCGTTGCGTTTTTTTGGGGCTGGGTGGTGGGGTTTTGTGACTTATCAGTGCCCATCAATGCTGACCACTGACCTACCTGCAATGACCTACCTGCAATGACATACCCACACTGACCTATATACACTGACCAGTGACCTGCATGACCTTAACACACACTGACCTACTGACAATGGCATAGATACACACACTGACTTACCTGAGCTCAGCCGTGGTGTGTGGTCACAGCAGGGAGCAGGCAGTCAGTCACTCGTCACTGTCAGAGAGGAGAGGAGTTGCCGAGCCGAGGAGGAGAGAAGCTGCCATGCCGAGGAGGAGAGGAGCTGCCATGCCGAGGAGGAGAGGGGCTGATGAGCCAAGGAGGAGAGGGAGGAGAGCCGCCCGCCCGAGCAGGGATATTGTTCGGTGGCTGCATTTGAAATTCCCGCCTTCTGGAGACTCTGCAGGCTATGATGGATGCACGTCACAGGTGCCATGGTCCTCCTGCCATTGGCGCTGCAGGCTCCATAAGGCGGGACCTATGGCACTGGGCCCCGGCCACACTCGGTCACAGCCATGATTGGCACTCGGGACCAACAATACATTGCATCGTTATGCAATAGACTCTGGGCTTTTCGGGTCCCAGCCCCCCCCCCCCCCCCCCCCCAAGCCCAGGCCTAACGACGCCACTAACTGGGATAAAGAAAAAAGTAAGAGTGAAATAGCAAAAGGTGTTAAATTGTATAGGTGTGTAGAAAAAAAAGAGAAGAGATAGAGAGAGATGATGAGAAAGAGAGTATTGTTACAATGTAATTGATCTAGTGCTTATAAGCACATTAAAGTTGCGTCCTTTTTGATTTGCACATAATATCATTTCCAAAAAGCCTGCAATTGTAATAAAAAAACAAATAGGAATTGAAATCCCCCATTGTTATATCTTTTTTAAATAGATGTATTAAATAAATGTATACATGATATTGTTCTTTGTTGTTAGAACAACAAAGAACTATATCATGTATAGAAAAAATAACACATTTTATTTAATCTATTTAAAAAGATATAACAATCTTGGATTAAAAATTGCATATTAGTAGAAACATAATTACTGTACAGAAACATAATTCTTGACATGTTTCGCTAGAGTATATAGCTTCTTCAGGAGTTTGTAATTGTCTGTGTACAACATATTCACTGCAATATATAAAAGAGAACAAAAGAAAAATGATGTCATAAATTAATTAATTAATTAAGCATCTTTATACAAAAAAGCAACAATTGCACAGAATCAATTGAAAATACTCTTACCCCAAAAATGCTCTTGGGTCAATATACAAACATATCTGGGTCAGTGGACTGCCAATTTTAAGGATATCAGTAGGTCATAGAAGGACCAAGGTGCCCATATAAAGATATGTCCAAATATATATAATGTACTCTTTTTTTTATATATATATACAGTGCAGAAAATAAGTATTTGAACACCCTGCTATTTTGCAAGTTCTCCCACTTGGAAATCATGGAGGGGTCTGAAATTGTCATCGTAGGTGCATGTCCACTGTGAGAGACATAATCAAAAAAAAAAATTCCAGAAATCACAATGTATGATTTTTTAACTATTTATTTGTATGATACAGCTGCAAATAAGTATTTGAACACCTGAGAAAATCAATGTTAATATTTGGTACAGTCGCCTTTGTTTGCAATTATAGAGGTCAAACGTTTCTTGTAGTTTTTCACCAGGTTTGCACACACTGGAGGAGGGATTTTGGCCCACTCCTCCACACAGATCTTCTCTAGATCAGTCAGGTTTCTGGGCTGTCGCTGAGAAACACGGAGTTTGAGCTCCCTCCAAAGTTTCTCTATTGGGTTTAGGTCTGGAGACTGGCTAGGCCACGCCAGAACCTTGATATGCATCTTACAGAGCCACTCCTTGGTTATCCTGGCTGTGTGCTTCGGGTCATTGTCATGTTGGAAGACCCAGCCTCGACCCATCTTCAAAACTCTAACTGAGGGAAGGAGGTTGTTGCCCAAAATCTCGCAATACACGGCCCCGGTCATCCTCTCCTTAATACAGTGCAGTCGCCCTGTCCCATGTGCAGAAAAACACCCCCAAAGCATGATGCTACCACCCCCATGCTTCACAGTAGGGATGGTGTTCTTGGGATGGTACGCATCATTCTTCTTCCTCCAAACACGGTTAGTGGAATTATGACCAAAAAGTTCTATTTTGGTCTCATCTGACCACATGACTTTCTCCCATGACTCCTCTGGATCATCCAAATGGTCATTGGCAAACTTAAGACGGGCCTTGACATGTGCTGGTTTAAGCAGGGGAACCTTCCGTGCCATGCATGATTTCAAACCATGACGTCTTAGTGTATTACCAACAGTAACCTTGGAAACGGTGGTCCCAGCTCTTTTCAGGTCATTGACCAGCTCCTCCCGTGTAGTCCTGGGCTGATTTCTCACCTTTCTTAGGATCATTGAGACCCCACGAGGTGAGATTTTGTATGGAGCCCCAGTCCGAGGGAGATTGACAGTCATGTTTAGCTTCTTCCATTTTCTAATGATTGCTCCAACAGTGGACCTTTTTTCACCAAGCTGCTTGGCAATTTCCCCGTAGCCCTTTCCAGCCTTGTGGAGGTGTAGAAATTTGTCTCTAGTGTCTTTGGACAGCTCTTTGGTCTTGGCCATGTTAGTAGTTGGATTCTTACTGATTGTATGGGGTGGACATGTGTCTTTATGCAGCTAATGACCTCAAACAGGTGCATCTAATTTAGGATAATAAATGGAGTGGAGGTGGACATTTTAAAGGCAGACTAACAGGTCTTTTAGGGTCAGAATTCTAGCTGATAGACAGGTGTTCAAATACTTCTTTGCAGCTGTATCATACAAATAAATAGTTAAAAAATCATAAATTGTGATTTCTGGAATTTTTTTTTGGATTATGTCTCTCACAGTGGACATGCACCTACGATGACAATTTCAGACCCCTCCATGATTTCCAAGTGGGAGAACTTGCAAAATAGCAGGGTGTTCAAATACTTATTGTCTGCACTGTATATATATATATATATATATATATATATATATATATATATATATATTTGTTAACATCCTATTAACCAGTTCTCCTCTACAGCAATGTTTCCATATTTTGCACAAATAGTAAAATCTGCATTTTTGGCTATAAAACTACAAAAAAAAAAAAAACAGGACAAAAGAGGCCTTGTAGAATAAAAAGATAGTCAGACAGATTCAGAAAGAATTTACGTTGGCGTATCTGTTGATACGCCGCATAAATTCTAGGATGCGCCGGCGTATCTTTTTTCTGTATTCAGAAAGCAAGATACGCCGGAATCTTGCTTAGATACGAGCGGCGTAAGTCTCTTACGCCATGGTATCTAAGATGCATATTTACGCTGGCTGCTAGGTGGCGCTTCCGTCCATTTACGCGTCGAATATGGTAATGAGCTAGATTCAGAAACGTACGTGCGCCCAGCCCAGTTTTTACGTCGTTTGCATAAGGCTTTTTCCGGCGTAAAGATAAAGCAACAAAAAGATGGCGCAGCAAATTTTAAGTATGGACGTCGGAACAGCGACAAATTTTTTACATTTTACATCGTTTGCGTAAGTCGTCCATGAATGGGGCTGGACGTAAGTTACGTTCACGTCAAAAGCATTGAGTATTTGCGGCGTAATTTAGAGCATGCGTACTGGGATACGTCCATGCGCCGTTCGTAAAAAGCGTAATTTACGTGGGCTCACGAGTAATTAGCATAAAACACGCCCACCTCTTTCACATTTGAATTAGGTGGGCTTACGCCGGCCAATTTACAATACGCCGCCGCAACTTACGAAGCAAGTGCTTTGTGAATACTGCACTTGCCTGTCAAAGTTGCGGAGGCGTATCGTAAATAGGATACGCTACGCCCGCATAGAGTTACGCTCTCCTACTTGAATCTGGCCAAGTAGTTGCAGTTTTTTATGTTACATGATATTCGTGCAACTGTCAAACATAGGGACCAATGTACGGATGGATGAAAAAGCGGACATACGGTCCGCAGGTGTGAAAGGGGCCTTAAGGCTCATGCCTAGTACACACAACTTGTTTTTCCGTCGGATAAAATTATCGACAGTTTTCCCAACAGAATTCCTCTCAGCCTGCCTTGCATACACACGCTCAGACAAAAGTCTGCCCATCCAAAGCCCGGTGACGTACAACACGTGCGACGGCACTATAAAGGGGAAGTTCTATTCCAATGTCGCCACCCTTTGGGCTGCTTTTGCTGATCCTTCTGTTAGTAAAAGTTTTGTGAGAGATGATTCGCACTTTGCAGCATGACGAATGTGATACCTCCATTACAAACGCTAGTTTTACCAGAAAGAGTGCTTCCATCTCATACTTGATTCTAAAAATGCACTTTTTTTGCCCGTTTGAAAACCATACAGACGAGCGGTTTTCCCACCAGGATTTTTTCCTGACGGGGAAAAAAAGAGATCCTGCTCTTTTTTTGCAATGGAGTATACACACGGCCGGGATTCCAGAAGAAAAAATCTCATAGCAGTTTTCCTGTCAGAAAAAACAGTCATGTGTATGAGGCATTATTGTTTAACCACTTGCCTACTGTGCACATACACCCCCTTCCTGCCCAGATGAAATTTTAGCTTCCGGCACTGCGTCCCTTTAACTGACAATTGCGCGGTTGTGCGACGTGGCTTCCAAACAAAAAATCCTTTTTTTCCCCACAAATAGAGCTTTCTTTTGTTGGTATTTGATCGCCTGTGCGGTTTTTATTTTTTGGGCTATAAACACAAAAAGATCGACAATTTTGAAAAAAAACACAATATTTTTTACTTTTTGCTATAATAAATATCCATACATTTTTATTTATTTTTTTATCTCAGTTTAGGCCGATACGTTTTCTTTAGGGCCGTTACTGATCAAAATGTTTGTGTTCGATTAATCGTTTTTTTGTTTAATCGAATAATCGACTAATTTCGATTAATTATAACGCACATACAGATCCAACTACTTTTAGCCGATCTCCTTGCAGGCTGATTACCAGTACAGCTCCCAACCACTGGAAAAATGGATGGCAGGATACAAAAAACACACAAAGGCAGCGCTCGATGGGAATAGCATTAAAACTTTTATAGTCTTCAAGTAGGTAACCAAATAAATATTGCACTGGAGATAAAATCGATGTAGCTACATAAACTGTAAAAATGGTGCGAGTAATACCAAACGGTACCAAAAGCAGTCATAAAAACATGTAGCTAAGTATGATACTGGTATAAAAATGTGTACAACGATACCACTGCTGAATCAAGATGAGGAGAGGTTAACATCAGTCTGTCGGCATGTAGATGTCCCATGAAGGGAACTATCACAACTCCCAGTAGATGGCTGTAGAATCCCAGGTTGATAGAGGGAAGTGTAACAGCCCTTGTGTGTGGCAGATAGTAAGATCCCGCCGGCATGCAGATATGAAGGCACAGCAAAGGAGCCCTTCAGATGGACACGGCAAGCCCCGCCGGTGTCCGTGATGTCACCGGATCTCCGATGGAACTTCCTGAAGGCCCAGAAGCCGGCGGAGAGGTGAGTAACAATCAAAAGAATTTTAATTGATAAGATTAATCGATTATTTAAAAGTTAATTTGCACAGCCCTAGTATTCTTCTACATATTTTTGGTATAAAAAAAAAAATCGCAATAACCGTATAGTGACTAGTTTGTGCAAAAGTTATATTGCCTATCCCTGCTCAGTTACTGGGCAATAGCGGGTGCCCGGCGACCATCGCGTCTGCCGGGCACGTGCATTGTGTTCCCAGTAACACGACAGGTACCCGCGCGCCCCCTAGCGGCTTTAAATGACAGGACGTCATATGACGTCCTGTCAGAATAGCCAAGCTACTTTGCCGCCATAAATTGACGCCGGCTGGTATCAGAGCGTTTAAAGTTGTCCCCAGCCAAACGTCTATTAGTTGTGATATATATATATGAGTAATATACAATCAATCACTGATCAGCAATATAACTATTCCATATGACCCCACACTATCAATGTGTCAGGACCTGGGTTACTTGCTGGTGGGACTGTGCTTTCCAGAGTGGAGGTTGTAGTTCTGGTGTCCAACAGCAGGTGTCTACCATTCAGTCTTCACCTTATGCTGGCTGCTGGAAGGGTATTTACTTAGTCGTATACTATTACATTTTGTTTCAGTGTTTTGCTTTACTGACAGATACTGCTTGCCACTTATCCTGATTTTGCTCGTGTCCAGCATTCTGAACCCTGTTGCCTTTTTCTGCTTCTCTTGTACCCGATCCCAGTCCTGGTTCCCCCTTCCCATCTGTTCCCTGCATTTCCAGTCTTCCCTGTTTATCTGGGTTTTCTATTTTTGCACATATTTGATATAATTTGCTTATTAATTAGGCTTCCTGTTTCTTAGTTAGGTTGCTAGTTAGTCATTTGGTCATATGGTTGTGGTTCACTTGTATCTTCGTGTTTGCTGTGTTTCCTGTTCGCTGATGTTTGGATGTTGTTTGTTTTAATTCTAAGAAATGTACTTTACTATATATACTCTGGTCTGAGTTTCCTAGTGTAGCTATGCAGATCCAGCCATCCCTGCTATTGATTCCTGACACCATGAGTATTATAATACAACAAATCAGGTGGAGGTGTGGCGACTTGACACAACGTGTTTCCCGGAACATAAATTCCACTTACCTAGGAATTAGGGTTGTCCAGATACCGATACTAGTATCGGTATCGGGACCGATACCAAGTATTTGCGGGAGTACTTGTACTCGCGCAAATGCTCCCGATGCCTGGCCGAATACTTTTTTTGTATTTATCAACATGTTCTGTGAAAATTCTTTGAGTTTTTTACTACTGCGTGACAAGCAAATAAAACATTTTTATTCATTTTTACTCATTTTTATTCTTTTATAATGTCTTGAGTTAGAGTTCTTCATAATTCTAAAGAAAATATCCTTAGTCTATATTGTGGTTTGAAAACTGTCACATGACATTTAAAAAAAAAAGTATCGGTATTTAGTATCGGCGAGTACATGAAAAAAAGTATCGGTACTTGTACTCGGTCCTAAAAAAGTGGTATCGGGACAACCCTACTAGGAATATTGAGAGACACATTATTACATACACAGATCAACTGTAGCATTATGATCACCCACTACAACATTAAGACCACCCACCTAACACTGAGTAGGTCCCCCTTTTGCCATCAAAACAGCCCTGACCCTTTGAGGCTTGGGCGCCATTAGACTTCTGAAGGGAAGCTGTGGTATCTGGCACCAAGCCGCCAGTAGCAGATCCTTTAGGTCCTGTAAACTGCGAGGCAAGACCTCCATGGATCAGCTTTAATTCAACGCCTTAAACTTATTGTTGTGTTACTCAAACCATTTTTGAACAATTTTTGCAGTGTGGCAGGCTGCATTATTTTGCTGAAAGGAATACCATTTCCATGGAGGATTGTGCTTAGCAACAATGTTTAGGAAGGTGCAGGGCGGATCCGCCCTATAGGCTCACTATGCAAGCCGCTTAGGGCCCCACAAAGCTGCAAAGGGCCCCCCAAATTACTAGAAAGCCTGCCTGGTGAGAAGTCATTTTCGCCCCCTCACCCCGCTTCTCAACTCGCTGGCTGCATGGGAGAAGAGATAAGAAGTCAGCACCCCCCACTTCTCAATTTAATGTAAGATGTACAGTGTCATGCAAAAGTGTTCAGCCCCCTTGAACTTTGCGACCTTTTGCCACATTTCAGGCTTCAAACATAAAGATGTAAAACTGTAATTTTTTTGTGAAGAATCAACAACAAGTGGGACACAATCATCAATTTATTGGAAATTTCAAACTTTAACAAATAAAAAACTGAAAAATTTAAAAATTGGATGTGCAAAATTATTCAGCCCCCTTAAGTTAATACTTTGTAGCGCCACCTTTTGCTGCGATTACAGCTGTAAGTCGCTTGGGGTATGTCTCTATCAGTTTTGCACATCGAGAGACTAACATTTTTGCCCATTCCTCCTTGCAAAACAGCTCAAGCTCAGTGAGGTTGGATGGAGAGCATTTGTGAAAAGCAGTTTTCAGTTCTTTCCACAGATTCTCGATTGGATTCAGGTCTGGACTTTGACTTGGCCATTCTAAAACCTGGATATGTTTATTTGTGAACCATTCCATTGTAGATTTTGCTTTATGTTTTGGATCATTGTCTTGTTGGAAGACAAATCTCCGTCCCAGTCTCAGGTCTTTTGCAGACTCCATCAGATTTTCTTCCAGAATGGTCCTGTATTTGGCTCCATCCACCTTCCCATGACTTTTAACCATCTTCCCTGTCCCTGCTGAAGAAAAGCAGGCCCAAACCATGATGCTGCCACCACCACGTCTCACAGTGGGGATGGTGTGTTCAGGGTGATGAGCTGTGTTGCTTTTACGCCAAACATAACGTTTTGCATTGTTGCCAAAAAGTTCGATTTTGCTTTCATCTGACCAGAGCACCTTCTTCCACATGTTTGGTGTGTCTCCCAGGTGGCCTGGGGCAAACTTTAAACTACACTTTTTATGGATATCTTTAAGAAATGTCTTTCTTCTTGCCACTCTTCCATAAAGAGCAGATTTGTGCAGTATACGACTGATTGTTGTCCTATGGACAGCATCTCCCACCTCAGCTGTAGATCTCTGCAGTTCATCCAGAGTGATCATGGGCCTCTTGGCTGCATCTCTGATCAGCCTTCTCCTTGTATGAGCTGAAAATTTAGAGGGACGGCCAGGTCTTCGTAGATTTGCAGTGGTCTGATACGCCTTTCATTTCAATATTATCGCTTGCACAGTGCTCCTTGGGATGTTTAAAGCTTGGGAAATCTTTTTGTATCCAAATCCGGCTTTAAACTTCTCCACAACAGTATCTCAGACCTGCCTGGTGTGTTCCTTGTTCTTCATGATGCCCTCTGCGCTTTAAACGGACCTCTGAGACTTACACAGTACAGGTGCATTTATACGGAGACTTGATTACACACAGGTGGATTCTATTTATCATCATTGGTCATTTAGGTCAACATTGGATCATTCAGAGATCCTCACTGAACTTCTGGAGAGAGTTTGCTGCACTGAAAGTAAAGGGGCTGAATAATTTTGCACGCCCAATTTTTCAGTTTTTTTATTTGTTAAAAAAGTTTGAAATATCCAATAAATTTCTTTCCACCTCACGATTGTGTCCCACTTGTTGATTCTTCACAAAAAAATTACAGTTTTATATCTTTATGAACAGGAGAAAAATTGCGCAAATCTGAGTAAATAAACAATTATGAGCAGCGTCTCAAAGGTGTTATACAACACCAGGAAATATACAGAAAATAATTTGGAGTCGCGCTATAAATAACATGCGGTGTATCACTAAAATGAATAAAATGGTGCCATTAGCGCCAAATTGTGCAGAGATATCACATAAAAAAAATACATTTAGTGAACACAATAATAGTGAACAGTGAACATAAATTATTTGAAGTCCATGTGGTGATCATACAGTTCTTTAAGGAAAATTCTTAAGTAAACAAAAAGTTCCCAGATAAATCCACGGACAGGTGTGAGTAATGACAAACAAAGACCTCCACCGCACAGAAAACACTGACCCTTACCAGAGTCTCTGATCTCACTGAGATCAATAACAGCAAATAGTAGTATCCATAATCGACAAGGAGCAAAGGGAACATCCATTCATTACAGCCAGTTGATGTATTCAGCTCAAAAACGATCATATGTCAACATTTCTTCAGATGTAAACAGGCATGTACATATATGTAACACAGCTCACGGAGTTCACCAGGAATGACACCAAGCGACGTGTAGGCTCCAAAAACCCCTGGACGCGTTGCGTGAAAACACTTCCTCACCCTGCTGACTCCAATTTTTTTTTATATCTTTATGTTTGAAGCCTGAAATGTGGCAAAAAGTCGCAAAGTTCAAGGGGGCCGAATACTTCCGAAAGGCACTGTAATTTCCGACAGCAGAACACCCCCTCCCCCCGCGTCTCAACTTTCTTTAATGTGACATGTCACTCGTCAGCGCCCCCCGTTTCTCATTTTTAATGTGTCATGTCATTTTACTTAGGGCCCCAGGGAGGTCAGGATCGGCACTGGGTAGGTGATACGTGTCAAAGTAATCTCCACATGAATGGCAGGGCCCAAGGTGCCCAAAACATCACCCTGCCTCCGCCAGCTTGTCTTCTTCCCATACTGCATCCGGGTGCAATCACTTCCCCAAGCACACGTACCCAGCCATCCACATGATGTAAACGAAAATGTGATTCAGCAGACCAGGTCACCTTCAGCGACTTCTGGGCTCTGATGAAGAGGCTTAGAGCTTTGAAACGCGTCAGCTGGCGATGACCCCTCTCACTTTCTCCATGACACTTGTGAGTAGGCCCTGTATATACATTTTATTTATTAAAATCTTTTAACGTTAATACATTAGGCTGGTACGCCTTTGTTTTCTTTGCTCTGTGGTCCAGTTCTGATGCTCGCGTGCTCATTGTAGGTGCTTTTGGCTGTGGACAGGCATCAACATGAGCGCGCTGACCGATCTGTGGCTACGCAGCCCCATACACAACAAACTGCGATGCTCTGTGTGTTCTGACACCTTTCTATCGGAACCAGTATTCACTTTTTCAGCAGTTGGAGTTTCAGTAGCTCTTCTATTGGATCGGACTACACGGGCCAGCCTTTCCCCATATTCATCAGTGAACCTTGGCCTGGGTGTGCCCAGAAGGCAGGTAGAGAGCTTATAAATACGCTGAGGCCTGAGCAGCAGGGAGCCTGTTGGCAAGCTTAATTCCAGGGATGAAGTTGGGTCTGGAGATAACAAGGAGAAAGTTGGTGAGAAAGAATCCAGCTGTCCTATGGTGGAGTGAGTCTACATCTCCCTCACTCGGAAGAGTCTGATGGATATTGGTAGGAGACAACCAAGGATCCTGTGGCTATGTGAGTAGATGAACCCAGTGCTGAGCAGCCAGTGACTGTGTGTAGCTTATATAACACTTGGATGGAGTGTTATAAGTCCTAGTCACTATCAGCATAGAGATCCTTTGGGACCTTCATCTTAGTATAATGCAGCCAGAAAGCTAAGGAGTCCTTAAGTTGTCCAGTTCTACTGTTTTTGGTGTATCCCAAGCTCCCTCTCCCTCTCCCTGGATGTTTTTTTTTGGAGGGGGGGGGGCAACAGCACAACTGCCCCTAGTCCCCCCCACTGTCTGCAGTTCAGTCTTTGCCCTGGATGTGGGTGTGAGAGCAGCGGTCTGGTCTTTATGGCGTGTGGAGCTGATGCTGCAATATTCCAGCGTAGTCACCCCTGCCCTTATGCGGCAGGCTCGGCGAAAGCTGCTTGTGTCCTTTCCTGGAGCAGCTTCCGCGGTGCGTCTTCTCTCTGCTCCTCCCGGCGCTAGGCATCCAATAGGATTGCCTGACATTTGGCCCAATCTGGAAATGGGATTCATACCTGCTTCTCGATTGGCCAAGAGGAGGATCAGTTTTGCAACACACCTGGGTGGGATCGGAGCGCATTCTCTGTGAACTGAGCCCACCCTATTTTTAAGCCTATTAGAGCCTCTGGCCCGGCATCCTGAAAAGGGCCTAATGCATGAATCTATCCATTGAATATAGGGCGATGGCGTGGAGAGAGGGGGCAGTGCCCGGGCACCCCTAATGGAAGGGCCACCACTGGCCAGCACAGTATTGAACCCTACGGACTAAGACTGAGGTGCTATTAAAGTTCATGTGCGTGTAAAGGCAGGTGTCCCAATAGAAAAAAGACGAGAATGGTGCGCTTATTCAATAATGTGCCATAAAGTAATATACTCAAAGAATGAATATGATGAGTATCCAAACATACAAATAAATAAATGTGAATAAAGTCCAACTAAAGCTCAATGGTAGAAGTTAGTTCATATAAAGGCAAAAATCTCATAGAGATAACTTGATAGAAGGATAAAACATCTATCCAAACATCGACTGTTAAATTTATGAATTGGCCGCTCACCTCCAACAATGACCCCAGGGTCAAACAAGCCTCATCAGATAGTCAGATATGGAATCCTGCTGATGGATCTGTAAAAGGCATCCAGGTTCCAGGCGAAGACCAAGAACTACGTCCAAAACTTAACATCAAAACATCTTGGGTTATTCCATATACAGTATAGAGGAAACAGCTCACTCCAAGGAACAGCACTTCTTGTATAAATGGTGCTAAAAGTAAACAAAGAACAGCCATAGTATCACGGTTAGTAAGGATAAACTCACCAAGGCTAAGATGCTGAGGGCGGCTCCCTTTGAGACCTAGCGCGATCCGCTTCCTGGAGTGGGGACAGGGAGAGCGGACGCACCAGGAGGCACCGGTACCGGCAGGTGGATGGGGACTGGATCCGTGGAGCAGGGACTGGTCCGGATGTGGATCGCTGAGGTCAGCCGAGGAAGCCCGCAAAGGTGGTCCGGAAGTCCGGGTGGCTGGAACAGGGAACAGGCAGAAGATTAATCCGGGAGGCAAGCCGTGGTCAGAGGTTCGGAGAAAGCAGGAAGTCCAGGGGTTCAGAGCCAAAGGGTCAAGGGCAGGAGAAGACAGCAGTCCGGTAAACGATAGCCAAGGGTCAAAGGAATCAGAATCAAAAGGTAGCAGTTTTTCAGTAGAATACACTCAAACGCTGTGACAAGCCAGTAACCAGGCAGGGGAAGTAGGAAGTCTTAAATAGGCCGCCTAAGCCACTGATTGGCTGGATGGGGAGCGTGCCTGTGTGCGTCCGTGCGCGCGCCCACGCTGCGTGCCTATGCCGCGCACGCGCCCGAGCCGCGCATGCGCGCGACCAAAGTGAACGGCCGCGATAGCGCGGCTCTAAAGGATCGGGCAGCGCTGGTGCCCTGACACATAGTGCAATATTGCCAAATGTAAAGTAAATTTATTTAGTAAAAAAACTGACACCCAGGCCTCCTCACCGTACTTCTGTTAAAACATTACCGAACTGACGTCACAAGGCTCCACCCGACGCGTTGTGTCACTGGTCACGTGACTTCCTCAGGGATCAATAATAATACATCCTCATAACACATCCCAATACCTACGACAATAAAATGTATAGTTATTTGTGGCAACAACCGCTTTCTCCATTCCTACTATGGGGTCTCACACAGGCAGGCTAATCCGTTTTCTGGTGAAACATTGTACTCTATATACTATAACTAAAGTATAAAACAAATCTGTGATTAACCACAAATGCGCATTATTAACTGTGGTCAGTACATATGCTGTGTCATGACAGTTTAGTACTATTATTACTCATTAAGAAACAATATTACATAACAAAGCACAACTTCCATACGTGTGCCCGAAACATGATTACGTGAACAGCTAAATATAAAGCTAAACCCAATCACTGACAGTAAATATCTTATATATTTTGTCATGTTAATGTTTCAGAAGTTGTTTCAATATTTTTAAATGTGAAAGTCATAGTGACTCTTGATGGGGCAGTCCTCACTTCCCCCACCTACTAATAGATTTCTTCTCCAAGCTTCCCAGCCACCAAAATTCTGAGAAATACAAAAAAATTCGGGGTTTTAACCACTTAAGACCCGGACCATTATGCAGGTAAAGGACCTTGCCCCTTTTTGTGATTCAGCACTGCGTCGCTTTAACTGACAATAGCGCGGTCGTGCGACCTGGCTCACAAACTAAATTGTCGTCCTTTCTTCCCCACAAATAGAGCTTTCTTTTGGTGGTATTTGATCGCCTCTTCTGCTTTTATTTTTTGCGCTATAAACAAAAATAGTTAGTTTTTTGTATTTTTTTTTACTAATTTATTAATTTACTAATATTTACTAATGTTTATTAATTTCATTAATTTACTAATATTTTTTTACTTTTTGCTATATTATTATAGCAAAAAGTAAAAAATATTAGTAAAGTTCGGTAATGTTTTAACAGAAGTACGGTGAGGAGGCCTGGGTGTCACAGTTTTTTTTTACTAATTTACTATTTATATATCCCCCAAAAATATATGTAGCGCTTACCCCCGCAGTAGCCGCTGGTTTGTTGTGGGATCGGCGTATTTAAATTACCCTGTGAGGTGTCTAGGGGGTGATAGCAGTGCTGAGAGCACTGACGGAATGTCCAGGCAATCAATTGACGTTTTCAATGCTTTTATTTCCTGGTCCAACAAGACCAACAGGCAACTTGAGGTAGACAGAATAAGTTGGTGGAAAAGAGAACTTTGCAGATTCAGGCTATGGATAAAAGAAAAGAAGCAGCCCTGCTTCTTAGGATTAGTCTCACTTCGTTGACACTCCAGCCGGAGTGGGTGTAGTGCCCATGGACAGGTCCCTCTCACAGGCCTGGCAGCCAGAGGGTCACTCGGAATTGCTGAGGAGGAACAAGTCTCTGCCACCGACTTGGCTCTATTAAGATTTAGATTAGTAAAGCGCCTCTGCCACCGGCCCAATACTCAAGTGCTTGAGATGTAGAGTGGATCCACTCAGTCAATAATTTGGGGGCCACCGACTAACAGTTTGCAACATACAACCTGTCAGTGTTCGGTCACCCAGATCCCCGATGGCTTGTAGGATCACCTGCCTCCGGGCTCACCCCAGACCGACTCCCCACCGAACAGCACCTCCAGCCTGGGATCTCTCTCTCGGTGTAGGGACCCAGTAAGTCACTGGGGCCCCTCTGCGACTTTAGTTGCCCTGAGCCATGAGGGCCCAGAGTCTGGAACTCTGCCTAGCACGTGCGCCCCGGCCAGGCAGGCCATAGTAGCGGGCCCGTGAAGTGCGCACACCCTAAAAGTGGGTGCCGCACCTGAGACCCGTTGCGGGTAGAAGACGCAGAAACAATGACGTCGACGCCAGAAATACCCTCCCCCAGCATGCCCCGCGAGGGAGAACTTTCTCTAATTGGCTGCTGGGGAAAGGTGGTTACTGCCTGGGCCCTCTGGCGCCACCTGACGACCAAAGAATGGAAGTGCATCCCTGGTAGACAGAATGGGACCACAGGAAACCCAGCCAAACAATTTTACACAATGAAAATTGGATGAGAGCAAATCCTCATCCCCCTCTAAATTTAAATAGCGTCCTAACTGGAAGTATAGGGGCGCTACATATATAAAAAAAACTTTTTTATTCCTCAGTTTAGGCCAATATGTATTCTTCTACATATTTTTGGTAAGCGTTTATTGATTGGTTTGCGCAAAGGTTATAGCGTCTACAAAATAGGGGGTAGTTTTATGGCATTTTTATTAATATTTTTTTTTTTTACTAGTAATGGCGGTGATCAGCGTTTTTTTTCATGACTGCGACATTATGGCGGAAAACATCAGACACTTTCGACACTTTTTTGGGACTATTGTCATTTTCACAGTGAAAAGTGCTATAAAAATGCACTGCTTACTGTGAAAATGACAATGGCAGTGAAGGGGTTAACCAATAGGTGGCGCTAAGGGGTTAAGTGTGCCCTAAGGGAGTGATTCTTACTGTAGGGGGGCGGAGCTGGACGTGTGACGTCACGGATCGTCGTTCCCTATTTCAGGGAACAGATGATCAGTGTCACTGCCACAGTGAAGAACGGGGAAGGTGTGTTTAGACTTACCTCTCCCCGTTATTCAGCTCCTGTGACCGATCGCGGGAAACCGGTGGCAAACGGGTCTGCGGGTGCAGTCACGGAGCTTCGGACCGGGTCACGCACGCGCGCCATTCTGCCGACATATGTGTGCAGGATTAGGTCCTTAATTGGTTAAAGAGCATGGGACCTTTTCCATTTCCTAGCATGATGGTGGGGGAACAGTCACCACTGACCAACATGGAGAGTACCCCGGGTTAGCCTGCTACTCTTGCAGGGAGTAGAGAGAAGGAGATTATTGGGTGTAGGTGGGGATTTCCCTTAACCAATTCAGCCCCAGAGGATTTGGCTGCTCAATGATCGGGTCATTTGTTTGTGATTCGGCACAGCGTCACTTTAACTGACAATTGCGCGGTCACGAGACGCTGTGCCCAAACAAAATTTACGTCCTTTTTTCTCCACAAATAGAGCTTTCTTTTGGTGGTATTTGAGCACCTCTGCGGTTTTTATTTTTTGCACAATAAACAAAAAAAAAGAGCGACAATTTTGATAAAACACAATGGGGCTTATCTTCTAAAAGCAAATCCACCTTGCGCTAAAAGTGCACTTGGAAGTGCAGTCACTGTAGATCCGAGGGGGACATGCAAGGAAAAAAAAAAACAGCATTTTAGCTTGCACATGACTGGATGATAAAACCAGCAGAGCTTCCCCTCATTTCATATCTTCCCCTCAGATCTACAGCGACTGCACTTCCAAGTGCACTTGTAGTTCAAAGTGGATTTGCCTTTAGTAAATGCCCCCCAATGTATTTTACTTTAATAAATATCCCATTTTTTTTTTAAACATTTTTTTCCTCAATTTAGTCCGATGCGTATTCTTCTACATATTTTTGGTAAAAAAAAAAAAAAAAATCACAATATGCGTATATTAATTGGTTCCCGCAAAAGTTATAGCATCTACAAAATAGTCTTTCAGACTCAGCTGATCAAAGATCAGGGTAAAGGGTCAATCGCATCGGCCCTTTACCACATGATCAGCTGTGTCCAATGACAGCAAATCATGAAACTGACAGCGTGAGGAGAGAAGAAAAGAGCCAATCAGCTTGTGTTAAAGGGACATCGCAACTAATAATCAGAGCACTGTTGGTGCTGCCAATCAGTGCCCACCAGTGCTGCCAATTAGTGCACACCAGGGTTTTCAATCAGTGCCCATCAGTGGTCATCGGTGCTGCTTATCAGTGCCCACCAGTGCTGCCTCATCAGTGCTGCCTCATCAGGGCTCATTAATGCCCACCAGTGCCACCTATCAGTGCCCATCAGTGCCGTTTATTAGTGCAGCCTCATCAATGCTCCTCATTAGTGCCCACCAGTGCCACCTATCAGTGCCACCTATTAGTGCAGCCTCATCAGTACCACCTATCAGTGCCGCCTATTAGTGCAGCCTCATCAGTGCTCTTCATTATTGCCCACCAGTGCCACCTCATCAGTGCCGTCTATTAGTGCAGCCTCATCAGTGCTCCTCATTAGTGCACACCAGTCCCACCTCTTTAGTGCCACCTATCAGTGCCACCTATTAGTGCAGCCTCATCAGTGCTCCTCATTGGTGCACACCAGTGCCACCTCATCAGTGCCACCTATTAGTGCAGCATCATAAGTGCCACCTCGTTAGTACCCACCAGTGCCACCTCATCAGTGCCACCTATCAGTGCCGCCTATTAGTGCAGCCTCATCAGTGCTCCTCATTAGTGTCCACCAGTGCCACCTCATCAGTGCCACCTATCAGTGTCGCCTATTAGTGCACCATCATAAGTGCCTCCTCATTAGTGCGCACCAGTGCCACCTATCAGTGTGCATTAGTGCCGCCTCATCAGTGTCATCTATCAGCACCCTACAGTGGCACCTATCAGTGCCCATCAGTCTTGCCTCATCAGTGTCGCCTATAAGTGCCCTTTAGTGAGACCTATTAGTGCCCATCAGTGCTGCCTCATCAGGGCACATCAGTTTTTTCTTTATATACGAAAAAACCCAGTGGTGATTAAATACCACCAAAAGTTAGATTAATTAGTGTGGGGGAAAAAAAGATAAAAAATGTATTTGGGTAAAGTGTTGCATGACCGCGCACATTTCATTCAAAGTGTGACAGTGCTGAAAGCTGAAAATTGGCCTGGGCAGGAAGGGGGTAAAAGTGCCTGGTAGGCAAGTGGTTAAAAAATTGGACTTTAGAGACACTTTAAGGGCTGATTAGTGCCAACAACTGGGGATTAAAAAAAAATTGATATTGCCAACTTGGCCAGGGGCGATCATCTGACCCAGCGCCCCCCCCATGTGCTGCTTCCCTTGTTCTGTTCTGCTCGCAGCAAAGATACGTCTGTATGTTTGTATTATTAATATTTATGCTTGTTGTGTTTATTATTTCTTTTACCGTAACTGAGACTGTATTCTTGTTTTATTGTAGGAAAGCCTCGTTTCCTGTCAATGAAGGTAAATTATTATTTCAATTTATTAGCTTTTGGTATTATATTGCTTCCATGGAGAGTTTGTTATACCTACATAAGTTACCTATTTCCCGCCTGACCTGGCATCCCTTTAAAAAGTTCTGAACCCTGAAGGGTGGGGAAGATGATCACCTGGCCACTGTGATTGGCTGTTGCAGGGGATCACATGATCAGGATGTGGTCCTCACAGCTACCAATCATTAACAGAGACTGGACAGGTGCACTGCCGAAAAATGTGTTAGTTTTCGTTTCATTCATTTTTAGGTTTTTGTTTTTGTTTTTCGGGTCATTCATTATGATCACATTTCGAAAATGTCGAAGTTCGAAAATTCAAAAATCCAAAATTAAGAAAGAATATCCTAAAATTCAAAAGAATAACTAATTAATAATAACTAACTAATAATAACTAACTAATAATAACGTAACTACCGTGTTTACCCGAAAATAAGCCCGGGTCTTATATTAATTATGCCAACAAAAGACACGGTAGGGCTTATTTTCGGGGGTAGGTCTTACCATGTAATGTGCTGTTTTCACTCCCCCTCTCCCTCCCTGCCTGTCAGGAATCCCCAGTGTGAACTGAGTTAAAATGCTTGTAAAATCCTATAATCCACTCTATTACAGTATTATTTAATGTACAATGTGTGCGTTTCTGTAATATAATTGTGCCAAATACATTTGTTATCGCGCCGCTCTGCACTTCTGTTACCCGCCGGAGCTCTCTTCCCCGCAATTATATTAAAGAAACACACACATTGTAAATTATAAACTACTGTAATAGAGTGGATTATAGGATTTTACAAGCATTTTTAACTAGGGCTTATTTTCGAGTTAGGGCTTATATTGCAGCCCTCCTGGAAAATAACGCTGGGTCTTATTTTCAGGGTAGGTCTTATTTTTGGGGAAACGGGGTATTACTATTAAATTATAGGTATTGAAATTTCCTTTCAAATTTGGCTGTTAGTGAACGTAATGAATACGAATTTATCCAAAGTTACAAATTATCCGAAATAATGAATGCTGCATCTAAACAAATGGAACGGAACCAATTAATAATAAATAATAATAATAGTACTACGTTTTTATTGTTATTATTGTTATTTATTATTATTATTGTTATTAATTTGTTACGTTCCATTCGTTATTTCTGATCATTTGTCATTTCAGATAAATTTGTATTCGTTACGTTCACTAACAGCCGAAACTTGAAAGGAAATTCCAATAGCTATAGTTTAATAGTTAGTAATAGTTGAGTTATTATTAGTTACCGGTAGTTAGTTTTTCCGATTTTCATATTCTCGGATTTTCCAATTTACGTATTTTCCAATTTACAAATATTCGTTAACCACTTTCCCACCGCGCCATAAGCATTTTACTGCTACGGCGCGGCAGGGTTATCTCGGGACGACGTCCCTGGGACGTCGTCCTTCACTTTCGCGATTGCGCGTCCCCTGGGACGCGCTCACGAAAGTGTCCGTGCTCACCGGGTCTAGAAGACCCGGCGCATCACGGATCACGGTAAATTGCCGCTGATCGCGGCCGTTTACCACGTGATCGCGCCGTCAAATGACGGCGCGATCACTTGTAAACAAACCGGCGTCATTTGATGACGCCGGTTCCTCCCTCTCCGCTCTGTACAGTGTGCGAGGAGAGGGGGGGGGGAGCGGGGTGTCAGCAGCTGAGCTGTGGCTGGATCTGTGACAAATGCAGTCACAGATCCAGCCATCCCTCAAAACATCCCAGCTCTGCCATCCCCCCAGTACCCTGCAATCCCCAGTACCCTGCAATCCCCAGTACCCAACAATACTCAGCAATCCCCCAGTACCCAACAATACCCCAGTACTCAACAATACCCCAGTACTTAACGATACCCCAATACTCGGCAATACCCCAATACTCGGCAATACCCCAATACTCGGCAATACCCCAGTACTCGGCAATACCCCAATACTCGGCAATACCCCAATACTCGGCAATACCCCAATACTCGGCAATACCCCAGTACTCGGCAATACCCCAGTACTCGGCAATACCCCAGTACTCAACAATACCCCAGTACTCGGCAATACCCCAATACTCGGCAATACCCCAATACTCCAGTACTCAACGATACCCCAGTACTCAACAATACCCCAGTACTCAACAATACCCCAGTACTCGGCAATACCCCAATACTCGGCAATACCCCAATACTCGGCAATACCCCAATACTCCAGTACTCAACGATACCCCAGTACTCGGCAATACCCCAGTACTCAACAATACCCCAATACTCGGCAATACCCCAATACTCCAGTACTCAACGATACCCCAGTACTCGGCAATACCCCAGTACTCCAGTACTCAACGATACCCCAATACTCGGCAATACCCCAATACTCGGCAATACCCCAATACTCGGCAATACCCCAGTACTCGGCAATACCCCAATACCCTGCATGATACTTTGCAATACCCCAATACTCTGCAATACCGCCTATGGGGATTTTTAGGTAGCAAAGTTTGGCGCCATTCCATGAGCGTGCGCAATTTTGAAGGGTGACATGTTGGGTATCTATTTACTCGGCGTAACTTCATCTTTCACATTATGAAAAAAAATTGGGCTAACTTTACTGTTTTGTTTTAAGCACAAAACAGTTTTTTAAAAAACACGCGTTCAATACATTTCTGCGAAAATACTGTGCGAGATAAAAAGTTGTAACGGCCGCCATTGTATTCTCTAGGGTCTTTGCTAAAAAAGCATATATAATGTTTTGTGGTTCTATGTAATTTTCTAGCAAATAAATGATGATTTTTCCATGTAGGAGAGGAATGTCAGAATTGGTCTGGGTGCTCCAGAACGCCTGATGGTGCTCCCTGCATGTTGGGCCTCTGTATGTGGCCACGCTGTGTAAAAGTCCCACACATGTGGTATCGCAATACTCGGGAGGAATAGCAGAATGTGTTTTGGGGTGTAATTTGTGGTATGCATATGCTGTGTGTGAGAAATAACCCGCTAATATGACAGAAACAAGATTTTTTTTTTTTTTTTTACAGAATTTTCAGTCGTTTTTCTTTTATAGCGCAAAAAATAAAAAACCCAGAGGTGATTAAATACCACCAAAAGAAAGCTCTATTTGTGTGAAAAAAAGGACAAAAATTTCAAATGGGTAGAATGTTGTATGACTGAGTAATTGTCATTCAAACTGTGAGAGCACCGAAAGCTGAAAATTGGTCTGGTTAGGAAGGGTGTTTAAGTGCCCAGTGGTCAAGTGGTTAAACAGGTTTTTATTAATTCGGCGACCAGGAGCCGGGATGTGGTCACCCTAAAGGTGGGTGCCACACTTGAAGAAGAAGACCCAGAACCAATGGCGTCTGCCTCATAAATACCCCTCCCCAGCATGCACAGCAAGGTCAAACCCTCCTAATTGGCTGCTGGGAAATAGCACCCAAACCTTGCTCCACTGCTGCCACCTGCAGTACCGGGGTTGGAAGAACACCCCAGTACAACAGAATGAGCCCACAGCACAGCCCAGCTGAGACAGAGACCCTGTTTTGCACATAAAAATTAGGATCAGAGTTTAACTACACTCTGATCTCCCTCTAAATTTAACCAGGTACTATAAAGTACACAGGCGCTACACACACATAAATGAATAAAACTGAAAGTCACACATAAATAAATACAAATAAATACATACAAAAATAAATAAATACACACATAAATATATAATAATAAAAATCCAAATATCTCATGAACAAGCCACTCTCTGAACGACTTGCTGTCACAACAGATCTTTCACCTTTGGCAAGTAAATATTGCCCCCGCCCCTCTCCTCCATACCCAGCACCGCCACGGCTTATGTGGGCGCTCCACTGCTGTGATGGGAAGCAGGAGAAGGTGGCTGTGTAGACCCATAGGTGGGCGAGTCTGTGTGCAGGGAGGGAGGGGGCGGGGCTTTGCTGGTGCTCTGACCCGCGGCACCTCTTCCTCGGTTTAAAGTTGCTGCCGCCGCTTAGCGAAGTGGCTTGTCGGCAACAGACGAGGGATCAGGACTTACCTACCTCTGTCTCCCGGGACTATGCTGTAATCTCAACCTCACCTGCCCTCAGCAGGCCATGCTGCCTGTGACAAAAGTCCCGCCCTCCTCCTAGACCAGCTCTTGTGATAGACAGAACACTGCGTCTATCACATGAGCTGGTCTAGGAGGAGGGCGGGACTTTTGTCACAAGCAGCGCGGCCGAACTTTTCGCACTGAGCGGTGCAGCTGAGCTGTGCACAGCTGCGGCTTAGCTTAAACCGGCCCAAGAGCAGGCAGCCTAATGGGAAATCTCCCGGTATCCCGGTAGACCAGTCCGGCCCTGGCTGACAGTCGTATTGGGCGTGGATAAAACCAAGATTCTTTACATACATTCCTCCCTCCAGCACATTGGGTGGGTGCTGGAGGGAGGTCTATCACAAAAACGGTAGAAGCAGCTATTCTGCTTTATGCATTGATAGACCCAGTTTGTAGACCCAGTCTGTCTGGACAGTATGGTCTCCTGCTGACTTGGTGCCATCCACAGGCAGCTTAACTCTTCAATAGGGTGCAAAAGTTGAAACACATTTTACTTCAGTTAACTGCAGAGGATGTCTTTCTAGTCCTTTAAAGTGTAAAAAGACAATAACAGCCCCTTTCACACTTGTGCAATTCCAAAGTCACACGATTTTGCTGTGAAATGTACCTACAATGTACCCCATACTCATTCACATAGGGTGGGGGGTTGTAATCTGGGGCCCCCTTATTAAAGGGGGCTCCCAGATTCCAATAAGCCCCCCCCTGCAGACCCCGACAATCAATGGCCAGGGTAGTCGGGAAGAGGCCCTTGTCCTCATCAACATGGTTACAAGGTGCTTTGTTGAGAGAATGTGGCCTGGTACGGTTTAGGAGAGGGGGAGCTCGCTCGTCCCCATCCCCTTTTTTGACCTGCCGGGCTGCGTGCTTGGATAAGGGTCTAATATGGATTTTGGGGGGACCCCCGCGCCATTTTTTCATCGTGGGGGTTCCCCTTAAAATCCATACCAGACTGAATTTGGTGTGGACTTCTTAAAGTGGTGGTTCACCCTCCAAAAAATTTCTAGCAGGGCATGGAGCCCACCCACCCGACCGGCAGTATGTCGGTGTTTTTTTTTTTTCTGTAGATACCTTTTTACGGGCTCTCTTCCGATCCGGTGGCTGTGATTGACGTCCCCTCAGCCCGGCGCATACATCGCTTCACTAGATGGCGAGGGGAACCCGAACGTCGGTGCGGCCCTATACGGCGCCTGCGCACCGACGTTCGGGTTCCTTCAGCATCTCGTGACGTGCTGTATGCGCCGGGCTGAGGGACAGCCTGTGATTGTAAACGCCCAGTACCGCGGGATCACCGGAGGGGAAGAGAACCTGTAAAAAGGTATGTACGGGGGGGAAAAAAAAAACACCGGCATACTGATTTTAGGCCGATACGATACCTATTTTTGGTAAAAAAAAAAATCGCAATAAGCGTTTATTGATTGGTTTGCGCAAAAGTTAAAGGGCCAGATTCAGGATGGCGAGCGGTTCTTTAAGGCGGCGTAACCTCATTTACGTTACGCCGCCGCAACATTACTTGCAAGTGCTGTATTCACAAAGCACTTGCGTGTGAAGTTGCGGCGGCGTAGCGTAAATGGGCCGGCGTAATTCAAATCCGGCGGGTAGGGGGCGTGTAGTATTTAAAATAGGCGCGATCCCGCGCCGAACATACTGCGCATGCGCCGGCCGACAATCTACCCCAGTGCGCATGCTCCAAATTATGACGGTGTTTTCGACGTGAACGTAAATGACGTAAATCTCCATTCGCGGACGAGTTACGCAAACGACGTAAACATTTTCAAATTTCCCGTGGTCGCGACTTCTATAGCTTACATAGGATGCGCCATCTTTTTGGTGGTTTATTTTTACGCAGGGAAAACCCTTACGGAAACGCCGTAAAGTGACTGCGTCGGGCCCGCGTAAGTTCGTGAATTGGCGTATCTCGCTGATTTACATATTCTCGGCGTAAATCAGCGGGAACGCCCCCCAGCGGCCATTTTAAACTTACAGTTAAGATCCGACGGCGTAATACAATTACGCCTGTCAGATCTTTACTGCAAACCGGCGTATCTTGTTTTCTAAATACAGAAAACAGATACGCCGGCGCAGAGTGGGAGTTATGCCGGCATATCACTGATACATCGGCATAACTCTTTCTGAATCTGGCCCCTAGTGTCTACAAAATAGGGGATAGATTTATGGCATTTTTATTAATAATTTTTTTTTTACTAGTAATGGCGGCGATCAGCGTTTTTTTTATCGTGACTGCGACATTATGGCGGACACAACGAAGACTTTTGACACCATTTTGGGACCATTGTCAATTTTACAGCGATCAGTGCTATAAAAATGCATTGATTACTGTGAAAATTACACTGGCAGTGAAGGAGTTAACCTGTAGGGGGCGCTGAAGGGGTTAAGTGTGTCCTAGGGAGTGATTCTAACTGTAATTCGAACATTCGGAAATTCAAAATTTCGAACATTCGGAAATTTCGGAATTAACAAATTTGTCAAAATTCGTTAAAAAAACAAACCCGGAACTAAACAAATTGCACATGTCTAGTCTGAACCAGCCCTTAATGCTCTGGACTGAGACAAGTACTAATTATAGAGGGATGTGCTTTGCTCAGATTTCATGTCTGAGGTTTACAACCACTTTTAGGGAGAATGAAAACCATAATGACAAAATAGAGTTTTAAAAATATTTTTTTTTTCTCATTTCAGAAACAGAGAAGGCCGAATCGGAGGTAGGATGAAACTTTTTACACATGCCGTGTTCTTCCATTCTTATGAGCCACAGAAGAAAATCCCTGTGACCCGCATTGGGTGCCTCCAAATTTTACATTCATTTTCAGCTTAGCACATTGAGCACCATACAATAAACATTCCCCAGCGCTAGCAGTTTACAATAGGAGTTGCATCCATTTGGTGCTGATATCGAGTGATTTTATGCGCACTCGTGAAAACCCAAAACCTTTGTGGTGCGATTTGAGCCCATACAAAATGAACAAACTCAAATTGCACTGCAAAGAATTGCATGCAATGCAGTGCGATTCTTGTACGAATCACATTAGGTTTCCCACCTCAGTCCTGTGGGAACCCAGGCTTGTCATAGTGAAGTCAAGGGGTTGTAAAGGCAGAAGGTTTTTTATCTTATCATTCTATGCATCAAGATAAAAATTCTTCTGTGTGTACCGTGTTTCCCCAAAAATAAGCCCGGTTTTATAATTATTTTGGCAACAAAAGACACAGTAGGGCTTATTTTCGGGGTAGGTCTTATTTTCAGGGCAGGTCTAATTTTCGGGGTAGGTCTTATTTTCAGGGCAGGTCTAATTTTCGGGGTAGGTCTTGCCTTGTAATGTGCTGTCTTCTCTCCCCTCCCACTCCCTGCCTGTCAGGAATCCCCAGTGTGAACCGAGTTATAATGCTTGTAAACTCCTATAATTCTCCCTATTACAGTTATATATAACGCACAATGTGTGTGTTTCTGTAATATAATTGTGCTAAATACCTTCATTATAGCGCCGCTCTGCGCTTTTGTGACCCGCCAGAGCTCTCTTCCCTGCAATTATATTACAGAAACACACACATTGTACCTTATATAATACTGTAATAGATTGGAATATAGGGTTTTACAAGCATTTTAAACTAGGGATTATTTTTGGTGTAGGGCTTATATTTCAGTCCTCCTGGAAAATAACGCTAGGTCTTATTTTCGGGGTAGGTCTTATTTTCGGGGTAGGTCTTATTTTCAGGGAAACACGGTAGCAGTCTCCCCCAAGCCCCCTAATACTTACCTGAGCACTTCTCGATCCAGTGATGTGCGCAAGTGTCTCAGTCATCTGGGACTCTCTTTTTGGTTCACACCGGAGCGTTTTGACATGTCAAATGGGCGGCAATTTCTGGTAATGGCACCGTCCTTTTTTTTTCCCCATTTCAAAAAGTAGTTTCTGTACTACGTTTTGCAATTTCGGGCTGCGATTTACATTGATATCTGTGCAGAAACCTCCACAGATGTGTCTGAAATTGCGTCTGAAATCTGGACTGACATGCCGTAGTGAAATGATGCAAGTTCAGCTTACCTCGCACGGCTTCATTCCCGCAGCTCATTGTGAACCTCGGCTTAAGCTTCATTCACACTTGTATTACTCTGACTTTCGGAATGCAACTTTGGATGGGTGCGACTTGGATGCGACTTTGGCTTTGACCATTGATAATGGACTATAGAAAAGAATGAAAAACTGCTCTAGATACAGATGAAACAGCAATTGTACACAGGGCCGCCATCAGGGGGGTACAGGCATTACACCTGTAAGGGGCCCGGGGGTCCCCAGGGGCCCGGATGGGAACCACCCTAAAAGAAAAAAAAAAAAAATGTTTATTTTTTTTTATTTTTTTTAGGGGTCCAAAGGTCCCCAGGGGCCCGGAGGCCACTAAGGGCCCCAGATGGCAAGCCCTTTTTTTTATAAAAAAATATATATTTTTTTAAAAAAAATATATCTTTTTTTTATATATTTTTCTTTTATTTTTTATTAAAGGGCCAATTTTTTTTCTTTTATTTTTTTAGAGGTCCGGAGGTCCACAGGGACCTGGAGATCTCCAGGGCCCCAGATGACAACCCCCCTTTTTTTATAAAATAAATATATTTTTTATATATTTTCTTATTTCTTTTATTTTCTTATTATATATATATATATATATATATATATATATATATATATATATATATATATATATATATATATATATATATATATATATATTATTATTATTAAAGGGCCCAGAGGTCCCCAGGGCCCCATGTGTCAAACCCCCTTTTTTTATAATTGTTTTTTTTATTTTTATTTTTTATACATTTTTTTTATATTTTTATTTAAGGGCCCAGAGGTCCCCAGGGCCCTGGAAGGCAACCCCCTTGTTTTTTTTATTTTTTATATAAATGTTATATTTTAAACAAATATATATATATATTTTCTCTCTTTTTTCTTTTTATTTTATAAAGGGCACAGAGGTCCCCAGGGCCCCGGATGGCTACCCCCCTTTTTTATATATATTTTTCTTTATTTCTTCTTTTTGTAAAGGGCCCCCCCGCTTCTCAATTCGTGGCAGCACCCCCCCCCCCTGCTTCTCAATTTCATGCGGCAGCACACCCCCCCCCCCCCGGTTCTCTGCTCCAGGGGGCCCATGCCTGAAGCTGTGTAAGGGGCCCCAAAATTCCTGATGGCGGCCCTGATTGTACATAAATAGAAATTGTTGAAATAAAAGCAGCGAATATCCTTTCTGATATAAAACACAGTATAGCATGTAAATAGAAAATAAAAATCATGCTAGTTTATAAAGTTTACAAGTTAAAAGTTCACCAGTGTTTGAAACTATGGGCTGATCCACAAATAAGCATTAGAAAAATCTATCCACCATCTTCAATCGTGAGAGTTCCACCACCAGATGACATGACTAACTCCTTACCAGTTCTACGTGATCCCCCGTAACAGAGGATCAAAAGATGCCAAATGGTTAAGTCACAGCCTGGGTGTTTGTCCAAGAATCTGCGTACGTCTACCTCCAGGGTGTCTCTTGCTCTCTCATGTGAGTTTATGGATGGTTTTATAAAAGATAAAAAGGCTCCAAATGGTGTAAAACCATTAACCTATTTAATTAAAAATAGAAATATTGCGCATCCATGTATCAGAAAGCCTTAAGTCTGGTGTGCCAGCCGGTGCACATCCAGACAGACTCGTCTTTCCGGGAATACAAACATGAGGTGACGGCAGAGCGTCACTCCGCCCTACGTGTTTCGTCGGAGATGACGTTGTCACCTTGTGTTTATTAGACATGTGCAGACTGGAATATTTTGTTTCGTTTTTTCGTTTTCGTTTGGAAAATAAATTTATTTAGTTACTCCCGAAAATCGTTTTGATTTATTTTGTTTTTCGTTGGGGAATAGCTTTCGTCCGAAAATCCAATAATACTTGGTTTCTGTTGAATGGTCAAAAGAATATTCGACGAAACGTCGAATCTTTACGTTGAATCGTACATTTCCGTTCGAATATTCCGCCTACAAGAATTCTAATGTATTATGACTAGTAATAATGTCAAATCTATTCTTTATAATGTCGAATCTATTTTCTCAAAAATCTAAACCTATTCTCTGTAATGTCAAATCTATTATTTCTATAGTGTCGAATCTTTTCTCTATGATGTCGAATCTTTTCTCTATAATGTCGAATCTTTTCTCTATGATGTCGAATCTTTTCTCTATGATGTCGAATCTTTTCTCTATAATGTCGAATCTTTTCTCTATAATGTCGAATCTTTTCTCTATGATGTCGAATCTTTTCTCTATAATGTCGAATCTTTTCTCTATGGTGTCAAATCTTTTCTCTATGATGTCGAATCTTTTCTCTATAATGTCGAATCTTTTCTCTATGATGTCGAATCTTTTCTCTATGATGTCGAATCTTTTCTCTATAATGTCGAATCTTTTCTCTATAATGTCGAATCTTTTCTCTATGATGTCGAATCTTTTCTCTATAATGTCGAATCTTTTCTCTATAATGTCGAATCTTTTCTCTATAATGTCGAATCTTTTCTCTATGATGTCGAATCTTTTCTCTATGATGTCGAATCTTTTCTCTATAATGTCGAATCTTTTCTCTATAATGTCGAATCTTTTCTCTATAATGTCGAATCTTTTCTCTATAATGTCGAATCTTTTCTCTATAATGTCGAATCTTTTCTCTATGATGTCGAATCTTTTCTCTATGATGTCGAATCTTTTCTCTATGATGTCGAATCTTTTCTCTATGATGTCGAATCTTTTCTCTATAATGTCGAATCTTTTCTCTATGATGTCGAATCTTTTCTCTATAATGTCGAATCTTTTCTCTATAATGTCGAATCTTTTCTCTATAATGTCGAATCTTTTCTCTATATGTCGAATCTTTTCTCTATAATGTCGAATCTTTTCCCTATAATGTCGAATCTCTCTATATCAAATTTTTACCGCAACGAAAACGAAAATAAAGCATTTTTTATGTCGATCTTTCGGTTTTCGTTTCTTTCACTTTCGTTATCGGTTGTTAAAACGATAACGAAAAAAACTGATTTTCGGACGAAAATGCATTCTAACGAAAACGAATGCACATGTCTAGTGTTTATATTGATAACGGAAACCTGTTGCACATCTGTCGCATGTTTACCATTCAGGTGCGATTTTCATGTGACTTTTGAGGGTTTACGTTGCAGTTTATGCCACTCAAGTCGCATGAAAGTTGGACCAAGGTAGTGAAGGAACCCTTTTAAAATCACTGCGGCTTTAAGTCGCACATATTTGAACAGTTCTCATTGGAAAGCATGGGGTGTGACTTGTCATGCGACTTTAGTGTCGGATCACACAAGTGTGAATGGAGATTTAGGCCTTACTACAGCCCTGTGGCAGATTTGTGCATGCGCAAGAGTTTTGCTAAAACCCAAAATTTTCATTCTCAGGAAACTGTGTGGAGGCCTCAAGAATTCACACAGCTGTCAGAAATAATCTTTGTAATTCGGCAGCACAGTGGATAAGCGGTTAGCACTTCCACCTGGCAGCACTGGGGTCATCAGTTCAAATCCCAAGCATAGCCCTGCCTGGAGTTTGCATGTTCTCCCTGTGTGGGTTTCCTCCCACACTCCAAAGACATGCTGGTATGTTAATTGGCTCCTAACAAATTGGCCCTAATATGTATTTATGTGAGTTAGGGACATTACATTGTAAGATCCTTGTTGGCAAGTGCTGATGTGAATGCACAACAGGGGTCTCAAACTGGCAGAGCTCCAGCTGTTGCAAAACTACAAGTCCCATCATGCCTCTGCCTGTGGGAGTCATGCTTGTAACTGTCAGCCTCATGGGACTTGAAGTTTTGCAACAGCTGGGGGGCGATCAGTTTGAGACCCCTGATGTACAATATATGTTTAAAGTGATGTGTAAATTGGCGGCGCCATATAAGTACCTGTAATAAATTATTTCTGTAATCTGTTTACTTCCTATGATCCTCATCTCCATCTAGTGGCCATAATGCAGCTTTTTTTTTTAGGCTATTTCAGGAAAATATCACATTATGGCCACTAGATGGAGCTAATGATCACAGGAAGTAAACATATTACACAAATTGTAGGGAATATTTGTGACGGTTGTGTAAATGTTTATAAATAGACCCCTAGGTCTTTTATTAACCACTTAAAGACCCCCGCACGCACATATACGGCCTCAACATGGCTCGTACAGGCACAAGGGCGTAAATTTACGTCCCCGCCTGAGTGCGGTTCGGGGGTCCCATCGGGACCCCCTCCGCGGCGTGCGGGGGTCTCCCTACCTCTGGGAGCGATCCGGGATCTGCGGGCGGATGTCCGTGTTTTCCGCCCCCCCCGCGATCGCTCCCAGCCAATGGGAGCGCGCTCCCAGCCTGTCACTTCCTCCTCCTGTGTTTACACAGGAAGGAGGAAATGATAATTTCTCTCATCGCAGCGGTGTTTCCCAGCGCTGCTGATGAGAGAAGACATGACAAGTAAGTGTGCACCAACACAACACTGACACACACTCACATAGGCATATTAACCCCTTGTGATCGCCCCCCCCACCCCCCTGTCACAGTGTTACTGAATGCAGTGATTTAATCACTGCATTTAGTGTCAGTGTGACAGGCACTGTAAAAAACAGTTAGTGTTAGGTTCAGGATAGCCCCCCCACCCCCCCTAATAAAGTTTTAACCCCCTGATCACCGCCCTAGTTAACCCTTTCACTCCCTATTGCCAGCGTCACTAAGCGATCATTTTTCTGATCGCTGTATTAGTGTCGCTGTTCCCGCTAGGTAGCTATTTTTTTTTATTGCGATTTTTTTTTTTTACTAAAGACATGTGGCTAAATAAATTTTGGCCTAAATGTTTGACTAAAATTTAGTTTATTTGATTTTTTTTTAACAAAAAGTAAAAAATAGTGTTTTTTTTTCAAAAATGTCGCTCTATTTTTGTATATAGCGCAAAAAATAAAAATCGCAGAGGTGATCAAATACCACCAAAAGAAAGCTCTATTTGTGGGAAGAAAAGGACGCAAATTTTGTTTAGGAGCCACGTCGCACGACCGCGCAATTGTCTGTTAAAGCGACGCAGTGCCGAATCGCAAAAACACCTTGGGTCATTTACCAGCGTATTGGTCCGGGTCTTAAGTGGTTAATAAAAGCAAATAAGCAAAAACACTTCATATATTTATGTGAAAAATGTGTCACTTTTTATTAAAAAAGAAAAACCTCAGAACCATTCTGACTCTTATTTTCCAGGCACCCCCTGCTGAAGAAACTGTAAAATCGAATGAATTACACTATGCAACCATCGATTTTGGATATACAGAGTCAAAAAAATTCACCAAAACAACGGAAAGCACAACGTATGCCACAATAAGGACAGACAGCAAAGACGACACGGATGATTATGATGAGGTAATAGGTAGACAAAACCTATACATACAAATGGAGTAGAAGGATCCCAGAAACCAGCTTCCAATCGTAAAAATTCCAGACGGCATCTACGTTTTTTTCAACTTGGTGGATGAAGAAAAGATTTCCTATTTTATAGACTGGACTTAATGGTTCCACAGTAACTCATCCAGGTGTAGTCATTAGAGATGAACTTGGGTTCGGTCAGAGCCTGGCAGTTAGCTGTCATTGTAGGCCAATGAGCTGCGAATGGGGGAAACTTGTGACAAATGGGTGGGGATGCTTATGACTTCATTGACCTCATATGGCCACATTAGGTCAATGACACTACCTTGTAGTCATATTAAGTCAATGTTGTTCACTCAGTCTGGCCATGTGCCTATATTGGGGTCAATGTCTTTGAACCAGTCTGGCCATGTGGCCCTAGTAGGTTATAGTCGTGGACACAGTTTGGCATGTGGCCATAGTGGGTCAATGTCGTTGACCCAGTCTGGCCATGTGGTCATATTAGAGTCAATGTTTTTGAACCGGTCTGGCCATGTGGCCTTATTCAGTCAATGTTGTTGACTCAGTCTGGCCATGTGCCTATTTTGGGGTCAATATTGTTGAACCAGTCTGGCCCTGTGACCAAAGTAGGTTATGGTCATTGACCCAGTTTGGACATGTGGCCATATTTAGGTCAATGGTTTTGACCCAGTCTGGCCATGTGGCCTTATTCATTCAATGTCGTTGACTTAGGTCAATGTCGTTGACCCAATATAACCATGTTGCCATATTAGGTCAAAACTGTTGACCCAATCTGTCCATGTGTCCATATTAGATCAATGTCATTAACCCAGTCTGGCCATGTGGCGATATTAGAGTCAATGTCGTTGATCTAGTCTGGGCATGTGGCCATATTAGGTCAATATTGTTCACCCAGTCTGGTCCATATTTAGGTCAATGGTTTTGGCCCAGTCTGGCCATGTGGCCTTATTCAGTCAATGTCGTTGACTCAGTCTGGCCATGTGCCTATTTTGGGGTCAATATCGTTGAACCAGTCTGGCCCTGTGACCAAAGTAGGTTATGGTCATTGACCCAGTTTGGACATGTGGCCATATTAGGTCAATGTCGTTGACCCAGTCTGGCCATATTTAGGTCAATGGTTTTGACCCAGTCTGGCCATGTGGCCTTATTCATTCAATGTCGTTGACTTAGGTCAATGTCGTTGACCCAATATAACCATGTGGCCATTTTAGGTCAAAACTGTTGACCCAATCTGTTCATGTGTCCATATTAGATCAATGTTATTAACCCAGTCTGGCCATGTGGCGATATTAGAGTCAATGTCGTTGATCTAGTCTGGGCATGTGGCCATATTAGGTCAATATTGTTCACCCAGTCTGGTCCATATTTAGGTCAATGGTTTTGACCAAGTCTGGCCATGTGGCCTTATTCAATCAATGCCGTTGACTTAGGTCAATGTCGTTGACCCAATATGACCATGTGGCCATATTAGCTCAATGTCGTTGATCCAGTTTATGACCATGTGGCCATATTGGGTCAAAGCTGTTGACCCAATCTGGCCATGTGTCCATATTAGGTCAATGTCATTGACCCAGTCTGGCCATGTGTCCATATTAGGTCAATGTCATTGACCCAGTCTGGCCATTTGCCCATATTAGGTCAATGTCATTGACCCAGTCTGGCCATTTGCCCATATTAGGTCAATGTCATTGACCCAGTCTGGCCATGTGCCCATATTAGGTCAATGTCATTGACCCAGTCTGACCATTTGCCCATATTAGGTCAATGTCAATGCCCAAATCTGGTAATGTGCCCATATTAGGTCAATGATGCCCCGAGCATTTACGTACGTCACCTCTGGGGTATCTTGCACAAGCACCTGATTGGACCAGCAATGACTGCTAACTTCTGCCTTAGGATGAACTTGGATTCAGAGCTCATCACGACTCAAAATGTATGTCATACATCTCCCAAGACTGGTGTTGATGTCTTCCTGCCTTTAGTGCTTATGTCTCTGGAAAACCCCACTCCTATGTTGGGTTACTCATGTCCAGACTCCAGCTAATGCATTTTTCTCTACATTTATGCTAAACCAAGGGGAAATACGAGTCAAAGGGACGACCTAGGTGGAGTGTATAAGTGGGGTGGTATGCAACTTTATGTACGTGTCAAGTCACCCAGGTGTGCAGACCTTTTTTTTTTTAAGTCCTGGTACATAGCAGTCTGGAGAGTCAGTAAAGTTATTTAGATGCAGCATATAGCTGGGCTAACTCTCAATACTTTGACTGAAAAAATAACATAAAATTTGGTACTAACCGTACAGAATGAACTGCCATTAAATTATGATTTAATTTTTTTCTTGTATACACTGTCTAGCTGAAAAATGTAACTCAAAGTGGATCTGGAAGGACATACTGTATATTTCTCCATGTTAACATAAATAATAATAATAACATAAATAATAGTTCGAGGGTCAATTAGACATCATAAGACAGAACATGCACTGCAGGCAATCATAGGAGGCATGAAATGACCAAAGAGTCTAATTTGTACAGTAAGGTGACCACAAGGATTAAAAAGTGTATGGATTAAAAAATGTCTCCTCGTGGGTTCCAGCTGGAACCATTATTTATTGCAACATACTCTGGGAAGGCTCTGATATTTGCTGGACAGTAGAGATGAGCTTTGAGTTCGAGTCAAACTCATGTTCGACTCGAACATTGCCTGTTCGCCGAACAGCGAACAATTTGGGGTGTTCGCGGCAGAACACACAGAACACCCTGGAAAAGTTATTGTCATAAAAAGTGTTTGGGGACCCGGATCCTGCCCCAGGGGACATGTATCAATCCAAAAAAAGTTTTTAAAAAGCAAAAGTTTTTCCGAGAGCAGTGATTTTAATTATGCTTAAAGTGAAATATTCCTTTAAATTTTGTACCTGGGGGGTGTCTATAGTATGTCTGTAAAACAGCGCTTGTTTCCCGTGCTTAGAACTGTCTCTGCACAAAGTGTAATTTCTGAAGGATAAAAAGTCATTTAAAATCACTGCTCCCAAAAAAAAATGGAGTTTTTAAAACTTTTTTTTGCATTGATACATGTCCCCTGGGGCAGGAACCCAAAACATTTTAATGACAATAACTTGCATATTAGCCTTTAAAATTAGCACTTTAGGTTTCAAACATTCGAGTCCCATAGACTTCTGGTGCGAACCGAACAGGGGGGTGTTCGGCTCATCCCTACTGGACAGCATACACTGAGGAAGCCCCATTATAGGGCAAAACATGTTGGGAACCACATCACTGTGCTGTCCCTAAAGGACTGTACTGTATGAGTCTTTCTTATTGCAATTGCGCTGTTATTATGTATTAATAAAATTTAAAAAATATATTTTTTTTTTTCCAGTTGATTTAAAAGGCAATCTAAAAATTCCATCAACCCTCTACTTACCAATTAATCAAGAGATGCTGTGCTGTACTGTTATTGTCCAAAGGCTGAGTTTTTTGCTGAATGAATGGCCACCTGTCCCTCTTCTGCATCACCATCTTGAAAACTCTGGCACATGTGCCACAGGTGTATTCCAGGTATCTAAGACCTGGCAGTGACTGGCAAGGCATATGCACACATGGAGCAGGATTTCTTCCTGTGCCCACAAATACTGACAGCTTCTTGCAGATTGCCACTGTACTGCCTGACGGTGTTTATACACAAGAACATAAATCCTCTTCGAATGCGCCCATACAGCACATAGTGACACACTGCCTTCTGGGAAAGCTTTGACTTAGCTATCCCTGGAGGCAATGGGGCCCAACCTAGGCAAGAAACCCAGAAGTGCTGTTTTTTTCCCAGGATGAAAATAAATAAAACAGTTAGGCTCCTTACACACGGAGCGGTCCGTTTTGCGGTCCGCTCATACCGCTCATGTGTCCCTCGGCTCAGCGGGGGGCCCCGCTCAGCTGTCGGCGGACAGGTCGGTCCCCGCACACTGTGCAGGGACCGCCCTGTCTCTCCTCCGCTCTCCCCTATGGGGAATCGGATGGAAACGGACCGTCTGTCCATTTGCATCCGATCCGATCCACCGGACGGAAGAAAAATAGAGTTTTCTTTTGTCCGCAAAACGGATCCAGACGGACGCGGATCTTAGGCGGACGTTAGCAGATGCATCATCCGCTAACAGATCCGTTCCCATAGGGACACATTACAAGTCCGTAAACGGACTTGTAATTAGCGGACCGTTCATCCGCTCATGTGAAAGGGGCCTAAAGATGGAATAAAAAATATTAGCTTTTGTTTTAAGGGGGGGGGGGGGGTATAAAATGATTGAGAGAAGTTCCTATTTAACCACTGTGACAGAAAGTCAGGTAAATCTGTGTGAAAAAAAAAAAGAGAGGATGAATCTGCACTATGGACAATTTAAAGTGGTGATGTGTGAACAAATTAAAATTGAGGTATATATAGCAAAAAAGGAAAATTTTATATTAATAAAAAGATTATTAAAATATTATTAAAATATTAAAGTGGCAGCCCCTGCATAAAAATCTCCACCTGGGTGGAGGAAGATATTAAGTGTAGATAGCAGGTGGTGGCGCCTACTTATAGTGTTGGATAATGTGCTAAGGGTATAAATAAAGTGCAAATAATATATAACATTAGATATAAAGTGCTGTATAGTGCTAATCCTTGAAAGTAAATACTGGTAAATACAATATTAATGATACATGAATATAGCAAAACAATGTGTATTCAAAACAAAGATATTCCAAAAAGTCCAATTTCCAATCCTGCTTCATGCAGAAAAATTTAATTAAATTAAAACTATTTTTAATCTTGTTTCATGAAAAGTAAGGTGCTAGGTGCTTCATGCAGGTACAACCGTCAGTGGATCACTCAGTGCTCTCCCCCAATGGTCCCGCACTCACAGGATCCAATCACCCCTACAGGGGTAACAGGCTCTCACAATAAATTTCCACACTGCTGTGTCTGTCAGGTTTTTTTCATATGAGCGATCGTTCCTCTGAGCTACAGCACTCGTTTTTAAGGCATTTGTCACCACTGTGCCATGCAACACAGCAACTGTGCCATCAATTGTCACCACTGTGCCATGCCACCAAATGCAGCCACTGTGCCATGCCACCAAATGCAGCCACTGTGCCATCAATTGTCACCACTGTGCCATGCCATCAAACACAGCAACTGTGCCATCAATTGTCACCACTGTGCCATGCCATCAAATGCAGCCACTGTGCCATCAATTGTCACCACTGTGCCATGCCATCAAACGCAGCCACTGTGCCATCAATTGTCACCACTGTGCCATGCAACACAGCAACTGTGCCATCAATTGTCACTACTGTGCCATGCCATCAAATGCAGTCACTGTGCCATCAATTGTCACCACTGTGCCATGCCATCAAACACAGAAACTCTGACATCAATTGTCACCACTGTGCCATGCCACCAAATGCAGCCACTGTGCCATCAATTGTCACCACTGTGCCATGCCATCAAACACAGCAACTGTGCCATCAATTGTCACCACTGTGCCATGCCATCAAATGCAGCCACTGTGCCATCAATTGTCACCACTGTGCCATGCCATCAAACGCAGCCACTGTGCCATCAATTGTCACCACTGTGCCATGCAACACAGCAACTGTGCCATTAATTGTCACCACTGTGCCATGCCATCATATGCAGTCACTGTGCCATCAATTGTCACTACTGTGCCATGCCATCAAATGCAGTCACTGTGCCATCAATTGTCACCACTGTGCCATGCCATCAAACGCCACCACTGTGCCATCAATTGTCACCACTGTGCCATGCCATCAAACGCCACCACTGTGCCATCAATTGTCACCACTGTGCCATGCCATCAAATGCAGTCACTGTGCCATCAATTGTCACCACTGTGCCATGCCATCAAACGCAGCTACTGTGCCCATCAATTGTCACATCTGTGCCATGTCATCAAATGCAGTCACTGTGCCATCAATTGTCACCACTGTGCCATGCCATCATATGCAGTCACTGTGCCATCAATTGTCACCACTGTGCCATGCCATCAAACGCCACCACTGTGCCATCAATTTTCACCACTGTGCCATGCCATCAAATGCAGTCACTGTGCCATCAATTGTCACCACTGTGCCATGCCATCAAACGCCACCACTGTGCCATCAATTGTCACCACTGTGCCTTGCCATCAAATGCAGTCACTGTGCCATCAATTGTCACCACTGTGCCATGCCATCAAATGCAGTCACTGTGCCATCAATTGTCACCACTGTGCCATGCCATCATATGCAGTCACTGTGCCATCAATTGTCACCACTGTGCCATGCCATCAAACGCCACCACTGTGCCATCAATCGTCACCACTGTGCCATGTCATCAAACGCCACCACTGTGCAATCAATTGTCACCAATGTGCCATGCCATCAAACGCAGCTACTGTGCCCATCAATTGTCACCAATGTGCCATGCCATCAAATGCAGTCACTGTGCCATCAATTGTCACCACTGTGCCATGCCATCAAATGCAGTCACTGTGCCATCAATTGTCACCACTGTGCCATGCCATCATATGCAGTCACTGTGCCATCAATTGTCACCACTGTGCCCTTTAATTGTCACCACTGTGCCCCATGCCACTGTGCTCATTGTCGCCTCTGTGCCCTTAGTCACCACTGTGCCCCATAATGCCACCGTGCCCCATGATGCCACTGTGCCCCATGATGCCCCTTTCCCTGTAAAAAAACACTTACCTGACGCTTCCATGTCCTCCCTCAATGTCTTCTGCCACCGTGGAGAAGCTTCAGCCAATCAGGTTCCTGATAACCAGAATCCGGGAACCTGATTGGCTGAAACGGCCGTCAGTCTTATGCAAGGAACGCAGGTTGCCTGCGCTCCGAGTATAGACTTCCGAGAGCCGGAGGGCGGCACTGGAAAAGCCTATCAGAGCCGCTGGCTTTGATAGGCAGTTCCCCTCAGTCAACCAGCTGCCGCTATTCGGGTAACCGGCGACCCATGTCCGCTTATACGAATAGACCAGGCAGCTGGCAACAATAACACACGTTCAATGCATTGCATTGAACGTGTGTTATTTGTGAGAGGGGGTGGCGCTGCAGCGCCCTCTATAGACGGCTGCCAGAACTTCGGCTAAAATGTCAAAATGACGTTTTAGCCGAATAAAAGTTCTTAAAGGGCCCGCTTTTTTTTTTTTTTTGTGACTGCGGGAGGGGGGCGGCGCCCGTGCGTCCCTATGGATGGGCCGCCACTGGAGTACCCATTCTTGTAAGAATAAAGTATATCTTTTTGTGAAACGGTATCACGCTATTGGGCGCTTTCATTTGTCTACTCTATGAGTGGCTAAGAGGTTGGAAAGACTACATATGAAAAAAACCTGACAGACACAGCAGTGTGGAAATTTATTGTGAGAGCCTGTTACCCCTGTAGGGGTGATTAAATCTGTGTGTGTTGTTCCAGACGGGAGATATATTTCTGCCTTGTTTAGACAATATACCAATTACTTTTGGGCGTCGGCTGCAGATATGGCCAGAGAGGTTTGGGGCGTTAAAAGGTTTCAGCTGTTCAGAATTAAGCAATTAAAGCCCCTATAAACACAGCCCAAGGATGACAACTGATTGCTGTATCCTGAGGGCTTTGTGAGTGAAGGAGCAGACACAAGCACTTCTGAAGAGGTGAGGTGCTGATGGATATTTCTGTGTGAGAAATATCAAAGAGACTTTTTTGTTGTTTTCTGCTGTAGGACCAGCAGTAGGCTGTGTCAGACTCCATAGGTAGGTTCCTGTGTTGGGAAGGTAGACGCCCCAAGTGGCAAGGGTTTATTTTATTTTTGTTTTGGTTATGTTGTTTTGATGCTTGCACGTGTATCCAGCAATATGGAAAAAAAAACATATCATTTGTTTTCAGTCATCCTCAAGTGCCTTTTTGTACAGTTCAGCGTGTAGTGAACCCATCCAGGGGGTCACACACACCCGCTACCGAGCTAATCCCTCACACCACTTACAGATCAACCGCCACAGGAATATGTTGCTACTTATGGGAGGAATACCATTGATAATGATATTAGCTACCATAACCCTGGTACCCTCTTTAAGAGCGGGTGATCCGCTTTCAGATAAAAGTGGTCTCTACAGCGGATTCACCGTGAGATTTCCTTTATCGGCAGCGGGAGAGGGGCCCCCCTACCACCGCTCTCCAGTGCCCTCCGGTGCTTACCGGAGCCGTCGGCAGTGGTGGAGGTGATCAGATGCTGTCCCTGGCTGGGTATGGAGATAAGTGAGGGGAAGATGGCCCCCACCCGTCTCCATTGCACTGCAGGGCGGAAGTGATGTCAAAACGTCACTTCTGCCCAATGCTCTTAAGACCGCGTACACACGATCGCAGACCAGTTTTAGCAGACATATCCGATCGTGTGTACAGCCTAGCGGAGAGGTTTCCAGCGGACAAAAGTTTTAAAACATGCTTAGAAACTTGTCCGCTGGTTAGTACGCCTAACCAGCGAACCGAAATCCCCCGCATGCGTCAAATAGATTCGACGCGTGCGTGGAAGCATTTTACTTCCTGGTTTGGTGACGTGGCGGCGTCAGCGTCACCGCCACGTCACCGCGCTGTCTGTCCGCGGGGATTTTGGTTTCATCGTGTGTACACACCATCAGACCAAAACATCCCAGGAGACATGTCCGATGAAAACGGTCTGTCGGACCGTTTTCATCGGATATATCTCCTCGTGTGTACGCGGCCTTAAAGTGGATGTAAAACCAAAAAAATATTTATTTGTTTTTGATGTCACAATGTAGAGTATAAGATTTCCTATCATCTGTGCCCAGTCTTGCCACACAGAGTTAATCCAGATCTGAGGCCTCGTACACACGATCAAATCTGTCTGCTGGAAACGGTCGGCCCGACCGTCCCAGCAGCCAGATTCGATCGTGTGTACGGGCGAGCCGACGGATTTGGCCACCCGACAGATTTCAAAGCATGCTTTGAAATCTATCGGGTGGGAATCCGTCCGCCCGACATGTCTGCTGGTTAGTACACTTACCAGCAGACATGTCGTCTCGCACCGCCGCCGAATGGATTCGGCCCATGCGCGGAAGTGTTTTACTTCCTGGTGCGGTTACGTGGCGGCGTCAACGTCACCGCCACGTCACCGACACGTCAGCGCGCCGTCTGCTGGCGGGGATTTTGGTTTGCTCGTGTGTACACGCGAGCAAACCAAAATCCAAACAGACAGATTTGTTCAAATCGGTCGGACAGACCGTTTTGAACAAATCTATTGCCTCGTGTGTACGAGGCCTGAGTAATCCTCTTTTAATGTTCAGTGAAAATGAACAGCCCTCCAGATAAAAACTTGCCTAAATAAAAAGTCTGTTTTCTCTCTTCTTGCTTTGAGTGACAGGTTATTTACATATCTAGCTTGGACATGTTTATCATAACATGAGGTATAAAAAGTGAGAAATCCACCCCTCCCCCACATAACACATCCTGGTAATATACAATGAACTTTGGATCACCTCATGTTAAGATAAACATGTCCACGCTAGATTTGTATATAACCTGTTACTGAAAGCAAAAACAGAGAAACAGACTTTACAATTTGGCAGGTTTTTATCTGGAATTCTGTTAATTTGCCCTGAACATTAAAAGAGGATTACTCGGCGCTGGATTAACTCTGTGTGGCAAGACTGGGCAGAGATGATAGGAAATCTTATACTCTACATTGTGACATTAAAAAAAAAAAAAAATTGGGGTTTACATCCACTTTAAGGAACTTTTTTTATGACATAAAATACATTTTTATTTCTTTATTGCATTTTAGTGTAAATATGAGATATGAGGTCTTTTTGACCCCAAATCTCACATTTAAAGGCCTCAGCGGCTGTCTCTGGTCCTCCCCGCAATTAATCACCACAGTCATGCGAGAGAGCTCGCATGGTGGTCAGTAATTGCGGACACACTCCCGTGATACAGCGAGCGGACATAGCCGCTCGCTGTATCACTCGGCCCCCGCCCCTCGGTGCACCGCGTCACTGGATGTGATTGACAGCAGCGCCAGCCAATGGCTCTGCTCCATGCTCCAAACTTTGTTGGAACAGTTTGGAACAGGAAGGGGCCGTCCCTAAACTGTTCCCACAAAGGTGGGAGCATGACATTTTTTAAAATGTCTTGGTATGCTGACGCCTTAAGAGCTGGGATATCTTAATAGGATCACGGGCCCATGGGCAAAGTAATGCTCTGGGGTCCTTACAATGATGACAGTGCAGGTAAACAGACATCAAGTAGGTAGGAGGCAGACTGCCTCCCCTGTGTATCCATCACTCTCAGTGCTATTATGGGTCCCCCATTCCGGGGCAGCGTGGGCTCAAGGATCAGCTGCTTTGTGTAAAGTGCAGGGGCCCCCCCATGCAGTTAGGGCCCCTGGGCAGTGCCCTCTCATTAAGACAGCCCTGCTTAAGAGTTCCTTTTACTGGAACTAAGGAGCCAAGCCCAACCTCTGAAAAACAAACCCCACCCCATAATCCCCCTCCAACAAATGACTTGGACCAGTGCAAAAAAACAAGGTTCATTAGGACACGGATGAGTGAGTTTGTGGTGGAGGAACTTGACTGGCCTGTACAGAGTCCTGACCTCAAACCAATAAAACACCTTTAGGATCAGTGGCGGCTATTTTTGTGGGGGGCGCAAATGAAAGAAAAATTGCAGCCTCACTGTGCCCATCAAACGCAGCCACTGTGCCATCAATTGTCACCACTGTTCCATGTCATCAAACGCAGCCACTGTGCCATCAATTGTCACCACTGTGCCATGCCATTAAACGCAGCCACTGTGCCATCAATTGTCACCACTGTGCCATGCCATCAAACACAGCCACTGTGCCATCAATGGTTGCCGCTGTGCCAATTGTCGCCACTGTTGATGTCACTGCCTCCGGTAGCAAATTGGATCATGCTCTGCTGGGGTTTTTTGCCTTCCTCTGGATCAACTGTGGGTATGGAGTTGGGTGTATGTGATGTACTGTGTTTTATTTTGTTTATTTTTTTCTATGGTTAAACTGGATGGACTTGTGTCTTTTTTCAACCTGACTAACTATGTAACTGTGTCCTTTAAATGTCGCCACTGTGCCCATTCATGCCGCTGTGCCAATTGTCCCTATTGTCGCCACTGTGCCCTTTAATTGTTGCCACTGTGCGCATTCATCCCGCTGTGGCAATTGTCCCCACTGTGACTATTGTCACCACTGTGCCCATTGATGTTGCCGCTGTGCCCTGTAAAGTGCCCCTCCCCCCCCCAAAGCACTTACCTTTACTGGAGTCAGGCATCCACGTCCCACAATGTCTTCTCCCGCCCTTGATGACTGACAGGCGTCTCAGCCAATCAGGTTACCGGTAGCCAGAACCGGCCAACCTGATTGGCTGAGACGCCTGTCAGTCTTATCCAAAGAACGCACCCCTCGTGCGCTCCAAGGATAAGCTTCCAGGACCCGAGGGCTGTACTGTACTCTGGAAGCCTATCAGAGCCGCTGGCTCTGATAGGCACTTCCATACAGCCAACCAGCTGCCATTATTCAGATGCCCGGACATGAGCGCCGACCATCTAAATAGAAGGGCAGCAGCAGGGATAATAACATAGATTTGTGCAATGCATGAATCTATGTTATTAGACTCAGTGGCGGTGAGAGCCAGAGGGGGCGGCGCTCCAGTGCCCTCTATGGATGAACCGCCACTGTTTAGGATGAATTAGAGACTGCAAGCCTTCTCGTCCAGCATCAGTGCCTGACCTCACAAATGCCCTTCTGGAATAGTGGTCAAACATTCCCATAGACACACTCCTAAACCTTGTGGACGGCCTTCCCAGAAGAGTTGAAGCTGTAATAGCTGCAAAGGGTGGGCCAACTCAATATTGAAACCTACGGACTAAGACTGGGATGCCATTAAGGTTCATGTGTGTGTAAAGGCGGGCGTCCCAATACTTTTGATAATATATGATAAAACTAACGCCTACCATTTTTTCCATGACTTTAGTTCCACTTTAAAATGTAAAAGAAATCATTCTTATTACAGTAACGCCCAATGAATCCTCGATTGCCCCAAAAATAGAACAATATACAATTCAGAGGCATAAATCATCACAAAGTTATTTTGCGATCAACAGAGGAAGTTTCAGTTTTCTTTTTAGAAATTCCAGTAATCTCTTGAACACATTTATTTAGAAAATACATTAAAAAAAATCAAAATGACATTAAAATGTTATAGGACTATGGCCCCCGATTTACAGTAAGTACTTGCTTTTTATTGAGTGTATTTCAGTCATGTATTGAGTCATACCAGTTAAAAAAGCTGTTTTAAATTTTTGTTGCCTTTTGGAACCTTTTAACCACTTCAGCCCCGGACCATTATGCAGGTTAAGGACCTGGCCCCTTTTTGCGATTCGGCACTGCGTCGCTTTAACTGACAATTGCGCGGTCGTGCGACGTGGCTCCCGAACAAAATTGGCGTCCTTTTTTTCCCACAAATAGAGCTTTCTTTTGGTGGTATTTGATCACCTCTGCGTTTTTTTTTTTTTTTTTAACTATAACTATACGTATACTTATATACTTATACTATAAACAAAAATAGAGCGACAATTTTGAAAAAAAAGCAATATTTTTTACTTTTTGCTGTAATAAATATCCCCAAAAAGGATATAAAAAACATTTATTTTTCCTCAGTTTAGGCCGATACGTATTCTTCTACATATTTTTGGTAAAAAAACACACAATAAGCGTTTATCGGTTGGTTCGCACAAAATTTATAGCGTTTACAAAATAGGGGATAATTTTATGCCATTTTTATTAATAATAAATTTTTTAGTACTAATGGCTGCGATCAGCGATTTGTTTCGTGACTGCGACATTATGGCGGACAGATCGGACAATTTTGACACATTTTTGGGACCATTGTCATTTTCACAGCAAAAAGTGCTACTGTATAAAAATGCACTGATTACTGTGAAAATGGCACTGGCAGTGAAGGAGTTAACCACTAGGGGGCACTGTAGTGGTTAAGTGTGACCTCATATGTGTTTCTAACTGTAGGGGGACGGGGCTGGATGTGTGACGTCAGTGATCGTTGTTCATTATATCAGGGAACAGACGATCAATGACATTGCCACTGTGACCAAGGACCGCCGCAGGACGAAATACGTCATCAGAATGCCACGGCTGGGCACAGGGACGTATATATACGTCCCCTTCCCGCAACCCGGGTCCAAAGCTCCGTAACCGCGCCCACAGGACCCGCAGACCCAATCGCCGCCATTGTCCTGCGATCGGTCACAGGAGATGAAGAACGGGGAGAGGTGAGTGTAAACATACCCTCCCCCTTCTTCTGTGTGGCAATGTCAGTGATCGTCTGTTCCCTGATATAGGGAACGATGATCAGTGACGTCACACGTCCAGCCCCGCCCCCCTACAGTTAGAAACCCACAAGGTCACACTTAACCCCTGCAGCGCCCCCTAGTGGTCAACTCCTTCACTACCATTGTCATTTTTCACAGTAAATGCATTTTTATAGCACCTTTCGCTTTGAAAATGACAATGGTCTCAAAAATGTTTCAAAAGTGTCCGCCATAATGTCGCAGTCACAAAAAATAATCACTTATCGTCGCCATTAGTAGTAAAAAAAAAAAAAATTATTAGCAAAAATGCCATAAAACTATCCCCTATTTTGTAAACGCTAAAAAGTTTGCGCAAACCAATTGATAAACGATTATTGCGATTTTTTTTTTACCAAAAATAGGTAGAAGAATACGTATCGGCCTAAATATAGCAAAAAGTTAAAAATATTGCATTTTTTTCAAAATTGTCGCTATATTTTTGTTTATAGCGCACAAAATAAAAACCGCAGAGGTGATTAAATACCACCAAAGAAAGCTCTGTTTGTGGGGAAAAAAGGACGCCAATTTTGTTTGCGAGCCACGTTGCACGACCGTGCAATTGTCAGTTAAAGCGACGCAGTGCCGAATCGCAAAAAGGGGCATGGTCCTTAACCTGCATATTGGTCCGGGGCTTAAGTGGTTAATAAAGCTCTATTGACATTTTTCCTCCTCCTACGTGTGCTAGATAGATGGATCTTATTAAGTTTGGTGCTCAAAATTTTGGGGGGACGCAAACAAACTGAAAAAAGCCCATAAATTGCAGCCAGTGTGCCATCAAACGCAGCTACTGTACCTATCAATTGCTGCTACTGTTCCCATCAACTGCTGCCAGTGCGCCCATCAACTGCCGCTACTGTGCCCATCAACTGCTGCCAGTGTGCCCATCAACTGCTGCCAGTGTGCCCATCAACTGCCGCTACTGTGCCCATCAACTGCTGCCAGTGTGCCCATCAACTGCCACTACTGTGCCCATCAACTGCTGCCAGTGTGCCCATCAACTGCCGCTACTGTGCCCATCAACTGCTGCCAGTGTGCCCATCAACTGCCACTACTGTGCCCATCAACTGCTGCCAGTGTGCCCATCAACTGCCGCTACTGTGCCCATCAACTGCCGCTACTGTGCCCATCAAATGCTGCCAGTGTGCCCATCAACTGCTGCTACTGTGATGGATAGGTTGGGTAAATACCGCGCTGCTAGGATGGTGTATGGTAAGCTGCTAAACACGGCTAATAGAAAACAATAAGCAAAGGAATACAGTGGATAAAAATAGTGTAGCGCTGAGTATAGACATATATAAAATAAAATACAATAAGTCCATATGTTGTATAAAGTATAAGTGGATAGTGAGTGAAGTCAATAAACACCAGATAGAAAAAAGTGCCCAAACATAAACAATGGGCCAGATTCAGATACAATTGGCTTCTCGTAGAGTATCAGAAATACACTACGCCGCCGTATTTTACCTGGCTCTACGTGGAATCCCGGTAGATTTTGTCCAGTAAACGACGGCGGCGTAGTGTATTTCTCCCGGCGCAAGCCATCTACGCGAGTAGGGGGCGTGAAGCAATTAAAATAGGCGCATGCTCCGTTAAGAAATTTCCCGCCGTGCATTGCGTGAAATCACATCGTTACGTCATTTTTTCTTGAGTAGCGTCGTTTACGGACATTCCTATTCCCGAACGAGTTACGTAAAAAAAAATTCGACGCGGGAACGACGGCCATACTTAACATGGGCTACGCACCGTTAGAAAAAAACTGGTCTAACAGTACGTAGAAAAAAATAGACGAAAGCGATTGCGAAGACCGCTCGTATCTTCGTGGATCGCCGTAAAAAGTCATTTGCATATCCCGACGCTGAAAACGACGCGGACTCCTCCCAGCGGCCGCAAAAATATTGCAGCGTAGATCCGAAGGCTTACAAAGACGTAAGCCTCTCGGATCAAAGCCCGAAGCCGCCGTATCATGGTTTGAGGATTCAAACTAGTGATACGGCGCGCAAAATTTGAAATTACTCCTGTCTAACACCAGTTAGACAGGCGTAATTGCTCAATTGCTCTGTGAATCTGGGCCACTGTATTTAGTGTCCAATACTATTGGACAAAAAGTGCTCTGTGTAGGCAAGTATTGTCCATAAAGGGTATCTTGCTTGGTGACAATGGGAAAAAGACCTTCACCCGGTGAAAGAATGGAGGCTTACCGGATTGAATGGACTCTACAAGCAGCATAGACTTGAGAGTCATATAAGCTTTAAAACATCCAACATTGGTCAGGGCCTCATCAAGCTGCAGGTAACAGAGATGTACATCTACGCCCAGGGCAGGACTTAGGGTGGTGGGGGCCCCTGGGCTTGAGTGTTGACGGGGCCCCCTGGAGCGAGGGGGGGATCATAGTTGTTGAGCGGGGGGGGGGGCGAATTGAAGTTGTTGAGCGGGGGGGTGCACTTTAAAGTTGCTGAGCGGGGGGGGGTGACTCTCATCTGTGCACAGAATAAAAATAAAGAAATAATATATATATATATATATATAAAAAGGGGGGTAGCCATCCGGGGCCCTGGGGCTCTCTGGGCCCTATAATAAAAAAAATAAACCTCTGGGCCCTTTAATAAAAATAAAAAAAACATTTATAAAAAATATAAAGAAAATTTTAATATTTTTATTAAAAAAAAAGGGGGGTTGCCATCCGGGGGCCCTGGAGACCTCTGGGCCCTTTAATAATAATAATAATAATAAATATATATATATATATATATATATATATATATATATATATTTATTTATTTATTATTATTATTATTATTAAAGGGCCCAGAGGTCTCCAGGGCCCCCGGATGGCAACCCCCCTTTTTTTTTTATAAAAATCAAAGCCCGAAGCCGCCGTATCATATATATATATTAGAGCTGCGCGATTAATCGTCAAGAATCGTTATCACAATCTTTTTCCCGTTGCGATTCTTGATACAGGGTTTCACAATCTTTCACATGAAAAGAATTTTCTCTCTGCACTTTGGTATGCAAAGAATTTCCTGTGTGCTCTCAGCCAAAAGTCAGTCTGGGCAATCTGCCAAGTTTTGGAAACATTCTTTATCAGTGGAAAGTTAAGTCTAAACATTGTGGCCCAGATTCAGGTACATCTGCGCATTATTGGACCGGCGTAGCGCACCGCCTTTACGTTAGACTTGCGCAATTTTGCTGCGTAATCACCCTATTCTCGTAGCTTTTGCGCAGGAAATTGCGAATGCGTAACGTTTTTTCAGAGGCGTAAGGCGGAGTAATACAAATTGGGAAGGACGTGGGCGTGTTACATTGAAATGAGCCGTGACCCCATGCAAATGAAGGGCCGGCCGGCTCGCGCATGCGCGCTTGAAGGAGACCATGTCAGCTCCGATGTGCGCATGCTCACAACTCGGGAGCGGCGCAATCAGTGAAATTGGAAATGGACTAGGGCAACGTTGTGAACTACGCAAACAGCATAAATAGACACACACAAACGCACTTGCATTGCAAAAGTACATCCCTTTGTCCCTTCCCATTTAACCAAGTGCTTTTGTCCTGTTGTTCGTTGGCGGTGTGTTTTGTAGTTGTCAGATTAGTGTTCTGTGTGATCAAGTGTTTGTTAGTAGATCTTTGAAAGTGTTTTTTGATAAGTGTTTGAGAGACTGTTTGTTTGATTGATATATTTCTGTTTGTTTGTTTTCCTGCTGTTTTTTTGCTGTGTTTTTTGTGACTGTTTCTTGCTGAGTAGTTTTCTCTTTGTGTGTGTTCTTGCTTGATTGGTTGTGCTTGTTTGTGTGAGTGAATTTTGTTGACTGGGAGTGAGTTTTTTTGGAAGGATGACAGAGAGAAAACGAAAGCTCAATTTTACAGTTGGGGAAAAATGAATTCTTGCCCGGGCCATTAGCGATTATGGGCGTTTCCTCCACGGCCCGGACAGTGCCAACACCACCCCAGCCAGGAGGAGGGAGATTTTGGATATGATCACTGAGCAGGTCAATTCAGCGGGGGAGGGGGAGACACGGACCCGGTCTGGGATTGACAAAAAAATCAATGACCTCCGGCGTCTGGTCAAACAGAAGCTGGCCAGAATGCATGCCCATGCCAGGGGCACAGGAGGGGGCCCACCATGCCATATTAGGCTGACAGCGGAGGAGCGTGCGGTGGCCCTGACCTTTCATCGGCATGAAGTAGAGGGCCTGCCCGGCTTTGACTCAAGTCCGGAGCCCGTGGTGCCAGGTAAGTATTTTTTTAATATCAGGTGTGTAGCATGTGTGGGGGAGGGGGTGAAAGGGAATATGTGGCAAGTGTGTGGATCCTCCAACCTGTGAATGTTTTGTGTCATCCACAGATGTGCAGGAGGGTGCAGGGCCATCTGGCCTGACCGCACCAACCCCAGGACAGCAGCCTAATGAGGCCCCCCCAACAAGGCCGGAGTCCGCGGAGGAGGTTCAAGAGGAGGAGGAGAATCATGAGGAGGAGGAGAATCAAGGGGAGGAGTCCATGTCAGGCACTGTACGTTTGGTTTTTGAGGACTCTTCCCCTCTGGCTGGCAGCAGGCAGCCCTCCCTAAGGGAGAGCCCCCCCCTCCTCCCCCAACATGGCTCCCTTCCCAAGGGCCTCCCCTTCTCCCCGGCCACAAGCATCAGCTGGAGGCAGGATTTCATCCCAGAACACCAGGGGGTTGGCCGATCTCCTGCCCGCCACTCTGAGAAGGGACCAGGCCCTTCAGACCCGCCATCTGGGACAGGTCAGCCAGACATTGGTGCGGATGGAGGAGAGCCTGTCCTCCATCAAGGATACGCTGGGGAACCTGGACTCCCACTCCCGGGCTTTCACAACCTGCCTAAACGACCTGCAGACTACATCAGCAGGCGTTGGGCAGGATGTGAGGGCCCTTACCCAGACTATCCAGGCCAACACGGCAACACTTGGTGCTGCCCTGGACAGAATAGCCGTGGCCTTGGAGGGCAGGCCGCCAGGTGGGCAGAGATCAGGGGCTGCTCCTCCTTCCCCGGTTTTACCCCTCCCCCATGAGTCTCCCCTGAGAAGCCGGGGCCGTGGCCGGGGGCGCCCCAGGCGTGGCTCACGTAAAGGGCATTAATTTTTTTTTTCCACCTTTTTTTTTTTTTTTGCTGGAATTTTTTATTTATTTTTTGGGTTGTGAATGCTGTTTGAATGTGGGGGTGACATTCCTGCCGGAAAAGGGGTGTCACCCTCAATTTTGGTGGAGAAGGGTTCCCCAGGACCAGGGAGAAGTGATCCCCAGGTCCGTGTGAATGGTGTATGAATGTACAGTGACATAATTGGAGCCTTGGCGTGGCGTTGCTGCTCACAAGTCCTGCATGGTGGACTGGTGCCAATCCAATTTGATGTTCATGTGGGGTGTGTGTGCTAGGGACCACAGTGTTGTGCATGCATGCATTCTCATTGTGCCATTAATAATGTGTGTGTTTAACGTGCAAAGATGCCCAATGTGAGCTGTCTCCTGGCTGCTCTTCCCTCAGAAGACGGGGGACCCTCGGTTAGGGGGGGATTGTCTGGTTCGGGGGTCAGGTCATCACGTAGGCCAATCTGCAGGCCCTTTCTTTCTGCGAAGTTGTGCAGCATGCAACATGCACCGATGATCTGGCACACAAAGTTTGGGGAATACAAGAGGGTACCCCCAGACTTATCCAGGCATCGGAAACGTGACTTTAGTAGGCCAAAGGTGCGCTCCACCACTGCTCGTGTTTGGGCATGTGCTTGATTGTATCTTTCCTCTCCTGGGGTTTGGGGGTTCCGGATAGGAGTCATGAGATGGGGTCCCAGTGGATATGCAGAGTCACCTGTAAGGGAAAAGACAGGAGGATGTTAGTCATGCATGTGCCCCTTGTGATGTGTGCATCATGGGAGGGGATAGTCATGCCTGACTCCCATGTCACTCACCAACCAGCCAGGTGTCCCCATACACGCTCTGATCGAATTCCATTTGGATGTGGCATTGATTGTATATGTAGCTGTCATGGCTGGACCCTGGGTGTTTGGCACGGACGTGCCATATGAGGCCTTGGGCATCGACTATCACCTGTACGTTGATGGAATGCCAATGCTTCCGATTGCGGTACATGTGCTCTGTCTCCTGGGGGGGCTGGAGTGCCACATGTGTGCAATCAATGGCCCCCACAGTGCGTGGGAATCTGGCAATTCTGTAGAAATCTGTCATTGCCTTCAGCCGCAGGTCCTCAGTGGTGGGTTTGATGATTTGGTTGGCCATGCGTCTGAGGATTGCAGGGACAACCTGGTGCACACATCTGCTCATGGAGGATTGTGACATCCCAGCCACCACTCCACTTGTACGCTGAAAAGAGCCACTGGCAAGGAAATGGAGTGTTGCCAGTACCTTGACCAGTGGCTGCACTGCATGTGAGTGGTGTGTTGGGCTGGTGATGTCCTCCTGCAGGGTTGTGGTTAATTCCAGGATGACATGAGGGGTGAATCTGAAGATGCGAAACACCTCAGAATCACTCATACCAAACAGGTCTATGCGGGTGCGGTATATCCTCTCCCGTGCCATCCTCTGTGCCATCCTCCGTGCCCTCCTCCTTCTTTGTTCATCTAAAGTCAGTAGTATAGCTATGTGCGACGATGCCCCTGGCATGTTGGCATACAGATTGTTGTGCAACACGTGTGACTGCTGAGCTCCTCACTAACAGTGTTGCTTTATCTAACAAGTAGACTTTTTTTCTCTTTTTAGACCAGCTTTTATATGCTCTAATTTTAGACAGGACATTTTGCTTTTGCGCACACTGCGTCGCCTGCGCTGCCCCAACGTTCTTTTGTGGATCCCCGTAAGTCCCTCATTGGCATATTTGACTAGCAAATTAATGGTCTGTCTAGCGCACTTTTGCGCGGACGGATGCGCCAGTCTAACGAAATTACGCGGGACAAAAAAAAGTAGATTTTCTCGTTCTGGGGATGCCGTGCATCGAAACGCACGCGCACATTTCGACTTACGCACGCGCATCTCCTGTTGCGCAGGCGTAATCGCTCTGTGAATCTGAATTTTTTTTGCTAGAAAATTACTTAGAACCCCCAAAGATTATATAATTTTTTAGTAAAGACCCTGGCCTAGAGAATAAAATGGCGGTTGTTGCAATATTTTATGTTGCACTGTATTTGCGCAGCAGTCTTTTTAAATGCATTTTTTTGGAAATACTTTAATGAATTAAAAAAAAAAAAAAAAAAACTAGGCAGTAAAGTTAGCCCATTTTTTTTTTTTTTTGTATAAATGTAAAAGATTTTATGCCGTGAGAATCGTGAGAGAATCGTGATCTTCATTCTAGGCAAAAAAATTGTGATTCTCATTTTGGCCAGAATCGTGCAGCTCTAATGTATATATATATATAACATATTTTTTTAGAAAAAAATAAAAAATAAAGTGGGGGTTGCTGTCCGGGGCCCTGGGGGCCTCCAGACCCCTAAAAAAAATAAAAAAAAATAAACATTTATAAAAAATACATAAAAAAGGGAGGTTGCCATCCGGGGACCCTGGGGACCACTGGGCCTTTTAATAAAAAATAAAAAAATATAAACAAAAATAAAAAAATAAACATTTATAAAAAAAAAAAAAGGGGGGGGGTTGCCACATGGGGCCCTGGGGACCTCTGAGCCCTTTAATAAAAAATATATATATAAAAAAATTGTTTTATAAAAAAAGGGGGGGGTTGCCATCCAGGGGCCCTGGAGATATTTTTTTTTATAAAAATAAATAAAAAAAGGAAGGATTGCTGTCCGGGGCCCTGGGGACCTGAGCCCAGTCAAGCCCAATGGTAAGTCCGGCCCTGTCTACGCTGTGGCATGGGAGTAAACTTCTGCTGTTCAAGGCTTGACACTCCGTGAATGTATATGAGGAAATGTTTTGGAGGAAAAGAAGGAGCAATATAGTGTAATAACGTCAGGGTAAATAAAACATTTAATAAGTATTGCACTTACATAAATTCAGGATAAAAAGCGCTTGTAATCATAGCGTGGCGACGGTAGAGTCTTCCCTGACGCGTTTCGTGTGCAAACACGTTATCAAAGGGTATTAGTCCACCATAGCCACTCAAAGTATATATATACAGTGTGTGGTCCCCTGATGAGAGTCACACTCATTTCCTGTACAGCGTCATCTATTAGCCAACTTCCGGGTTACAGCCAAAATGGCGCCCGGGCTTGAGTTCCAAGCCTCGATATGGATGCTCTGTAATGGCGCCGGAAACAGGAAATGTCCTTGGGGAACAAGACGTTCACCCGTCTATTATTGCTTGATTATTATTGGTAGTATAGGGTCGATATAAAAACAGACCAGATATTAGTGGCAAATGTCATATAAACCGGAGAGCCACACTGATAACAACCATACAGATGTGGCTCAACCGGATGTTTCCCACACTAATCATGGCGTCGCGGTGCGTTCTGCATCACGAGTTTGACGCCCACAGCGGGGTCAGTGTGAGACCTCCTCTCCCAACGTCATGACGCGGCGGCGTAGATAGCACGGCAGCGCGCATGACAGAGGACGGGCCTAGCGTGCGCTCCACGGGTCACATGGTGCGCTCCATCGTGGCGCGGCAGCGTACGTGACGGAGGGCGGGCCTAGCCTGCGCTCCACCAATGGCAAGATGCGCTCACTCGTCATGGCCAGCGTGCGCTCCACAGATCACATGATGCGCTCCATCGTGCGCGCTCCACACAGCGCACACGGAGGCGCATCAACACTAAATGACAAATGGATTAGGGAGAGAGCACGGTCGTAGAAAGCCAAAACTACAATGTTAAGTGCAAATTAAAATAGGTGTGTAAATAGACAACTCACACGAGCTGTTAATAACAATAGATGGATCATGATATGAAGTTTAAATGGGTGGCCAGTACCATAATGATATTAGGGACACCATTCAGGATGGTACCAAAATTTTTTAACATAGAAGGCAAAGAGTAAAGGACTTGCCTCAGTACCAAATGGAGCATCTATGTATGGAGGCATAAATTAAAAGTAAAAAAAACTTAAAATAATTAGTGTAATCAAATGCGTAAAGCGGAAAATAAGTGGGACTCTCAACCGGGGCACCATACGCAAATAATTTCCAGACATAATGTACAGTCAGTATGAATGTCAATACAAAAGTACAAACAAAATTGTTAATACAGTGTCAAGCCTTGAACAGCAGAAGTTTACTTCCATACCACGGCGTAGATGTACATCTCTGTTACCTGCAGCTTGATGAGGCCCTGACCAACAGGGCCGCCATCAGGGGGGTACAGGCATTACACCTGTAAGGGGCCCGGGGGTCCCCAGGGGCCCGGATGGGAACCACCCTAAATTTTTTTTTTTTTTTTTTTTTAGGGGTCCGAAGATCCCCAGGGGCCCGGAGGCCACCAAGGGCCCCAGATGACAAGCCCTTTTTTTTTAATAAAAAAATATTAAAAAAATATATTTTTTTTATAAAAAATATATTTATTTTTTTATTAAAGGGCCAATTTTTTTTTTTTATTTTTTTTTTAGAGGTCTGGAGGTCCACAGGGACCTGGAGATCCCCAGGGCCTCAGATGACAACCCCCCTTTTTTTTATAAAAAAAATATATTTTTTTATTTTATTTATTTATATATATATATATATATATATATATATATATATATATATATATATATTTATTATTATTATTATTATTATTATTATTAAAGGGCCCAGAGGTCCCCAGGGCCCCCGGTTGACAATCCTTTTTTCTATTTTTGATTAACTTTTTTATATTATTTGATTTCTTTTTTTTTATATATAGATGTATTTTTATTAAAGGGCTCAGAGGTCCCCAGGGCCCCATGTGTCAAACCCCCTTTTTTTATAATTGTATTTTTTATTTTTGTTTATATATTCTTTTTTATATTTTTATTTTTTATTAAAGGACCCAGAGGTACCCAGGGCCCTGGAAGGCAACCCCTTGTTTTTTTTTTTTTTCATTTTTTATATATATATAAATGTTTATTTATTTTTTTATATATATATTTTTTTATTTATTTCTTTTTATTTTTTTAAAGGGCCCAGAGGTTTTCTTTTTTTTCGGGCCCAGAGGTCCCGAATGGAAAGCCCCCTTTTTTTTTTAATTTCCTTTTATAACAAAAAAAATAAGGTCCCCGGGGCCCCAGTTGGCAACCACCCTTTTTTTTAAAAAATATATATATATATTATATATATTTATATTTTCTCCCATGCCTGAAGCTGTGTAAGGGGCCCCAAAATCCCTGCTGACCAATGTTGGATGTTTTAAGCTTATATGACTCTCTTATATGACTCTCAAGTCTATACTGCTTGTAGAGTCCATTTAATCCGGTAAGCCTCCATTCTTTCACCGGGTGAAACTGCTGCTACTGTGCCCATCAACTGCTACCAGTGTGCCCATCAACTGCCGCCACTGTGCTTATCAAATACTGCCAGCGTGAATCCCCCCCTAGCCCGGCTTACCTGTCTCGGTGGGGTAGCGGGTCACAGCGGCGATGTCCTCCATGTTCCTCGATCTCTTCTTATCCTCTGCTTTGATTGGATGACTGACAGGCGGCGTCCAATCACAGCGCCTGTCGTTTCAGCCAATAAGGTGACAGAGGTAACATACCCAAATACCTGATTGGCTAAGAGGTGGTTCAGTGTTAGGAAAGCGATTAATTTGCTTTCCCAACACCACGCTGAGTGAACAGCAAAAGCACATTCACTGTTTTGGATGCCTATTGGAGCCCACGGCTCTAATCAGCTGCTTCCAAAAAATACTCTGCAATGCACCCCTTATGGACGCACCGCCACTGATGCAGAATGAGAATAAGCTGCCATTGTGCTATATGCTGGGTGTCCAGTGTGCCTTTACAGAGAAGAGGGCACCCTCCTGGCAAGCCTGCCTTCAATCCATCTATTACTATATATTAGAGCTGCACGATTAATCGTTAAAAGATTGTGATCTCGATTCAACCCCCCATCCGATCTAAATCCAGCATCTCCGCGATTCATGTAACAGTAAGTGCAGAGCAGTTCCCAGCTGTCAGCTGTCAAAAAAAAAAATGCGAGGCACCGTAATGCGAGGCTTTCTCCCTGGTGTGGAGTGTCGTGCTCTCCCTTGGACTACAGGAGAGTCAGGGCGCTCTCTACGTTGCTGATAGAGAAAGGTGCTGTGTGTTCGTGGACATCCTGACTCTCCTGTAGTCCAAGGGAGGGGGCGAGCATGGCACTCCACACCAGGGAAATGCCTCGCATTACTGTGTGGAGTTACAGACAGAAGAACGGGAAGTGAGGATTTCTCAGAAGAAATAAGGACATTTAAAAGCAAAATGGAAGGATGAGGTAAGTGAAGGAGGACTGCACTAAGGTAAAGGAAGCTATTTAGGGAAAATAAAATTGTACCTTTACAAAACTCTAACCCTGTACCCCAACGAAAAAAAAATTATAATAAATTAATAATAATAATAAAATAAAAGCTAAAAAAACTGAAATACCTAGCAACAAATGATGCAACAGATGATAGTTTTCTCTATTGGCTAATAAAAAGTTAAACACGCTGTATGAAAACTCACTGACATGCAGGCACATCAGGAAAAATCAGAGGTCACTAACAACTTTACAACCCCTTCCTCACCATTTACACAGTAATCAGTTCATTGTTATAGCACTGGTCACTTTATAAATCACAATGGTCCCAAAATAGCGTCAAAAGTGTCCGATGTGTCCGCCATAATGACGCAGTCATGATAAAAATCGCTGATCGCCGCTATCAGTAGTAAAAAAAAATTATATTAATAAAAATGCCATAAAACTGTCCCCTATTTTGTAGACGCTATGGACCAGATTCACAGAGCAATTACGCCTGTCTAACTGGTGTTAGACAGGAGTAATTTCAAATTTCGCGCGCCGTATCACTAGTTTGAATCCTCAAACCATGATAAGGCGGCTTCGGGCTTCGATCCGAGAGGCTTACGTCTTCGTAAGCCTTCGGATCTACGCTGCCATCTATTTGCGGCCGCTGGGAGGAGTTCGCGTCGTTTTGATGCGTCGGGATATGCAAATGTTTTTTTACAGCGATTCCCGAAGATACGAGTGGTCTTCGCAATCGCTTTCGTCTATTTTTTTGTACGTAATGTTAGAGCAGCTTTTTGCTGCTCTAACGTTACATAGCCCATGTTAAGTATGGCCGTCGTTCCCGATTCGAATTTATTTATTTTTTATTTTTGTTCACGTAACTCGCTCGGGACTAGGATCGCCCGTAAACGACGCTACATAAACAACGAATGACGTCACGACGTGATTTCGCGCAATGCACGGCGGGAAATTTGCGAACGGAGCATGCGCAGATCGATCGCCGCGGGAACGCGCCTATTTTAAATGATTCACGCCCCCTACTCGCGCAGATGGATTGCGACGGGAGAAATACACTACGCCGCCGTCGTTTACTGGACAAAATCTACCTGAATTCCACGTAGAGCCAGGTAAAAAACGGCGGCGTAGTGTATTTCTGATACGCTACGATAATCTATTTCTATGTGAATCTGGCCCTATAACTTTTACCCAAACCAATCAGTAAACGCTTTTGGCGATTTTTTTTACCAATAATATGTAGAAGAATACGTATCGGCCTAAACTGAGAAAAAAAAACGTTTTTATATATATTTTTCGGGGGATATTTATTACAGCAAAAAGTAAAAAATATTGAATTTTCTTCAAAATTGTCACACTATTTTTGTTTATAGCGCAAAAAATAAAAACCGCAGAGGTGATCAAATACTTCCAAAAGAAAGCTCTATTTGTGGGAAAAAAGGACGCCAATTTTGTTTGGGAGCCACATCGCACGGGCGCGCAATTGTCAGTTAAAGCGACGCAGTGCCGAATCGCAAAAAAAAAAAATGGACCGGTCATTGCGCAGCCAAATCCTCAGGGGTTGAAGTGGTTATGAAATAGCGGCACCGCAAACTCATTGTGCATTTTGCTGGGTTTCTGGTATCGCAGGCAGAATCATGCCATTCTGTCTGCAGTCCAAATCAACGGGGGCTCAAAGAACTTATATGCCACTTTTCACTGACTTCGTCTTCCCAGCAGAACTGTTTACTCTAAAAAATGTCAGCAGTCCACAGGAAAGCGGAACTGGTATCGTTTCCAAAACAGAAGTGAGAAAGCACCTGAAAAAAAAATATGTTTACAATATATGTGGTATTTTTTACCCTTCAACCACTTAAGCCCCGGACCATTATGCAGCTAAAGGACCTTGCCCCTTTTTGCGATTCGGCACTACAGACAATTTAACAGACAATTGCGTGGTCGTGCGACGTGGCTCCCAAACACAATTGGCGTCCTTTTTTTCCCACAAATAGAGCTTTCTTTTGGTGGTATTTGATCACCTCTGCGGTTTTTAGTTTTTGCGCTATAAACAAAAATAGAGCGACAATTTTGAAAAAAATGCAATATTTTTTACTTTTTGCTAAAATAAATATCCCCCAAAAAGAAAAAAAAAAACATTTTTTTTCCTCAGTTTAGGCCGATACGTATTCTTCTACATATTTTTATAGCGTTTACAAAATAGGGGATAGAATTATGGAATTTTTAATATATATATATATTTTTTTTTTACTAGTAATGGCGGTGATCAGCGATTTTTTTTCATGACTGCGACATTATGGCGGACACATCGGACACTTTTGATCAATTTTTGGGACCATTGTCATTTTCACAGCGAAAAGTGCTATAAAGATGCACTGATTACTGTGAAAATGACACTGGTAGTGAAGGGGTTAACCACTAGGGCACTGTAGGGGTTGTGTGTGCCCTAAGGGGGCTGGACGTGTGACATCACTAATCGTCATTCCCTATATCAGGGAACAGACAATCAGTGTCACTGCCACACAGAAGAACGGGGAAGGTGTGTTTACACTTACCTCTCCCCGTTCTTCAGCTCCTGTGACCGATTGTGGAAAACCGACTATCAGACCGGGTTGCGAAACATAACATATGATAAACATGTCCAAGCTAGATATGTAAATAACCTGTCACTCAAAGCAAGAAGAGAGAAACAGACTTTTTATTTAGACAGGTTTTTTAAAGAGCTGGATTAACTCTGTGTGGCAAGACTGGGCACAGATGATAGGAAATCTTATACTCTACATCAGGGGTGTCAAACTCAATTTCATTGTGGGCCGCATCAGCATTATTATTGCCCTCAAAAGGGCCGGTTGTATCTGTAAGATTAGATATCCAGCGCATCCCCTCCCCTTACATTAGATATCAAGAGCCACCCCACCATCAGAAGTTGAGTCCCCCACTCTCCCTTATATCACAGTGCACCCCCCTTTCCTTATGCTACTGCTGGGAAGAAGTTGGATGCATTGCTTGAAAGCAGAAAGTAAGGGTCTGGAGGAGGACTTGAGAGGTGCAAGGGCCACATGAAATGGCCTGGAGGGCCGCATGTGGCCCGCGGGCCTTGTGTTTGCCACCTGTGCTCTACATTGTGACATCAACTTTACATCCACTTTGAGTAACTGTTTAATAAATGTAAATTATGTACACGAAGAGCCTGAATATAATATGTGTTATAGTCAGGGCTGTCTTAATGAGAGGGCACACCTGGGCACTGCCCAGGGGCCCCAGCTGTATGGGGCCTGCACTTTCCCCAAAGCAGCTGGTCCTTGAACCCATGCTGCCCCATAATTGGGGGCCCCATAATGGCACTGAGAGTGATGGATACACAGGGGAGGCAGTCTGCCTCCTACCTACTTAATGTCTGTTTACCCGCACTGTCATCATTTTAGGGGCCCCAGAGCATTACTTTGCCCAGGGGCCCATGATGCTATTAAGACGGCCCTGGTTATAGTACAGTGCAGGCCACTATGTTCCAATGAAATGAGTGAGGCATCAAAAACACCGAGGGATTCCCAGGATCCATTGTAAACAAAGGATGACACAGAGATAAAGGTTTTTTCTACGTTACAACAGAAAGTCCTCAAATACACTGGATGGGGAATCCTCTTAATACATATTTACATAAATACTGTTTATAATGACAAATCAAAAACAAATAAAGGAAAATTCTTTTTTTTTTGGAGAGTGGGTACAGCATGAGCTTTGATTCCAGGTTTTGTCATTGTTGTTGCTGTATCTTTGTTGTGTGTTGTGTCGCAAAACGAGTAGGTTTCAAGCCTCTGCGGCGTGCAGTACCGCATTTGGTCAGAGGTGCCAACTTGGAGCCATTCAGAAATACTCGGAAATACTTTCCCTTTCCGAGGGTTTCCGATTACGGCCACGCTGTCTCTGAGTTTCCCAAGTTTCTCCGGCGCCCCCCACACCTCTGGCCACATGCGGTATTGAATGCAATAGAAGTCAATGCGGGAAAAAATTCTATGGGGAAACTCGCTTTGATATGTGAGCGCTTTGGATTACAAGCATTCTCCTGGAATTTATTATGCTCGTAATCCAAGGTTCCACTATATTGGAGATTAACTGCTTCCCATCCCAAGGTGGCTCTGCCATCCCGAGCTGCCGCCATACGACGTCCTCAGCTTTCCGGCTGCTAGGGAGCCGATTTGCGTGCCTGGCGGCCGCGATGTCCAGCAGGCACCAGCGATGCCGGTCACGGAGCAGGGACATGGATACGTGTTTGTAAACACACAGATCCCCATCCGGTCAGGGGAGAGGAGACTGATGGTGTGTGCCTTGTATATAGGGACCCCCCAGTCAGTCCCCTCCCCCCACAGTTAGACCCCTTTCACACTGGGGCGTTTTCAGGCGCTTTGGCGTTAAAAAAGGGCCTGTAAAGCGCCTGAAAGAAGCTGCATCTGCAATCCCAGTGTGAAGTCCCGCAAGCAGCTTCTTTGCAGCACTTTAGGAGTGGTGAATACACCTCTCCTAAAGTCCACTTTCTATTGAGGGAGCTTTTTTTTATTTTAACGCCAAAGCGTTATCACACAGCGCGCCTGAACTTTTCAATGAGCTTCTGACATAGTGACTTTTCACAGCGCGCCCGAACTTTTCAATGAGCTTCTGACACAGCAGGAGCAGGAGATCCTGATACACACACAGACAGGTCAGACATCGTTTGGCACAGTAAGGCTGCAATGGGCTTGTAATAATGGTGGGGGGCTTCAATGGTGAGGGGGGGCTTGTATGATGGTGGGGTGCTGCAATTTTGCCGGGGGCTTGTAATGATGGTGGGGGGCTGCAATGGTGAGGGGGGCTTGTAATGATGGTGGGGGAGCTGCAATGGTGAGGGGGCTTGTGATAATGGTGGGGGGGCTTGTAATGGTGGGGGCTGCAATAGTGTGGGGAGCTTGTAATGATGGTGGGGTGCTGTAATGGTGAGGGGGCTTGTGATAATGGTGAGGGGGGGTTGCAATGGTGAGGGGGGCTTGCAATGGTGAGGGGGGCTTGTAATGATGGTGGGGGGCTTGTGATAATGGTGAGGGGGGCTTGTAATGATGGTGAGGGGGCTGCAATGAGGGCATAGTAAGGAGGCATTGAAAGTGAGGCTGCAGTGATGGGCATGTGTTGGGGGACTTTCAGGTTTTTTTTGGCGGGGGGGCGGCAGTGAAGGATCCGGCCCTCTAACGGTCTGAGGGACAGTGAACTGGCCCCTGTTTAAAAAGTTTGAGGACCCCTGCATTACACTATACGCTGACTTTCTGGCTGCAGCTGCTCCCTCTCCCCAGACCATATCTACTCCCACCAGCAAAAAAAAAAAAAGTGAGTCTCTTACTTTTTTTTCCGTCCATCTGCTCTGCCTCTGAGCTGCCACCTGTCACACCGCCACGTTGCCTGGCGATATGGCCTACCAGGCCAGGGTGGAAAATTACGCAGCGTTCCTGGTGGGTGCTGCCGAGGGGCCCCAGTGACTTGCTGGGTCCCCTCACCACTAAGAGAAAGATCCTAGGCCGCTGGCTGTACGGTGGGGATTCGGCTCAAGGAGAACCCTGGAGGCAGGTTGTCTGAGAGACTTGAACGAACCATCGGGGATCTGGTGACCGGCACACTGACAGGTACACTTCAACTGTCAACCGATCCCCCAATTGTAATTGACTGGAAGGATTCGCTCTGCTGTTCACATTGTCAGCATAGAGCATGTGGCAGAGGCCTCATCTGGCATCTTAAATCCAATCAGAGCAATGTCCATTGCACAGACCTGTTCCTTCCAGCAACTTTAAAGTAGAACTCCGGCTGCCATGCTTGTGCCAGAAGTCTGTCCGGGGATCACTTCACCCACTCTGGCTAGAGTGGCGACGATATATATTGTTACTGAGAGCAGGCTTGCTCTCCTGTTCATCCAAGCCTGATACTGCAAGGTGTTCTCTACTTCATCAACCTGTCCTTTCTACCTCCTGTTGATGTTGGTCGTGTTGGACCCAAAAAATAAAGCTTTCGGAAAACCTCATCTACTGGCTGGACATTCGCTTACTGCTCTGCTGACTGATTTCACCCCTAGACAAAGCTGAAAGGTAACTTAATATGTCGATCCCAAATCAACCAGCGACTCCCGAGGGAGTATCGCTACACGTGGGGACTCGTCCGGGATTTCGGCTGTTACTATTGACAACAGAGGCTGTGAGTACTGAGTTCATTGAGAGCAGAGAATTGTGTATTGAACTGTACGGCATCCAGAGAGTTAACCACAAGGCCTCTAAGCCTGGGCGTACGTGCAGTACGACACGCGCCTACAACGTGTCCGAACAAGTTCTTCAAGTGGGAGGAGCCACCCACCCCTGCGTAAGACATAGGATAACATTTTGCGTCAAAGTAAGGAGGGTAACACCCATCTTTGCGCCAAACCACCAGTTTCAGTGTGCTAGAGAGAGAAGTACACGTGGTGATGTCTACTTCCCTACCACCGAGTGTTGCTGTTCAGCGATTGAGACCCCCTACCACTTCACCAGGGGTCTCCAACATGTTTGCCCTGCCTGGAGTGCCAGTGATGGACACCGGAGTCCGTATGTCCACAAAGGGACAGTTTGCCCTCCTGTCGAGTGGAGGCACTTAGATGCTGGGACTGATTTGCCCTTGTTGCAAGCAATTGTCGGTCCAGATCCAGCCATTCGCCCGATGTCAGCAATGCCGGGCCTATCTCTTCATCGCGACATCGCCCGTTAAGACTTCAAGGTTGTATAGGGTGGACTTTATTACGGCTGCCATCACCGCGGTGGAGGAAGTCACAAGGCTGGAGACCTCCCCATCAGTGGAGATCATAGAGCCGGAGGCTCCCAACAATGAGGTCATCTCGGTCTCATCAACCTTGACCCTATGTTCGGCTACCCCACCACCCTGCTCCCTGGAGGTAAGCCTGATGACCGAAGATGACCCAACCAGCGTGACCAGCCAACTAGATGTAACCAGTATCCAGGCCGAGACCACATCGGAGCCCACCACATCCACAGTGATCTCTGTGTGGCGTGCCTCTGTTGGAGTAAGCCCTGCTCCAGCCTCCCGCAGGCATGGTCGAGACCTACTGCCTCAGCGCTCCCTGCCGGACTGGCCCAGAGACCCATCCAAGGTCTACGGTTATTCACCGGCCGAGGAGCTGAACTCTTCGGATGTTAAGTCCCATTCGGGAGGAGATGATCTCCCGGACTACTTGTTTAAGCTGCAGTTTCCCGAGTCGCAGGGTTTTGGAGGATCCCATGCCTTGTACGGTACTCGGAGGAGAAAGAAACGCTCCGGCTGGAGTGCATCTCGTGGTTCCCGACAGCCGTCCATGGATGTTCCACAGCTAACCTGGGGAGTCGGTGAGTCAATTTCTGTGTCCAATGTTTCTCTCACCACCCCTGTGCCCCTTGTTGCTCCTGTTTTGAAAAGGGCACCGGCCGCTTTAGTGCTGCCAGGACGTGGGGGCCCACGGATATTGACAAATTTGGCCAGACTACAGCGTGTGGTGGTTCAGAAGGTTGCCACTGAATACGGGTATGAATACTCATATGTGCCACCCCCTCTCCTTTACCAGATCGACCAGGAGAGAGAGGGATGGTGCCGAAACGCTGTATGGAGCCACTTGAATGTCCTGTCGGAAGAATGTAAGACCCCTTATGCTTTCCTTTGTGTGGGGAAACGTTTTGAGGACTGTCTCAGAGACTGGAGCTGGGGCAGGCATATTTATCGGGACCGGGTTGTGTTGAAGTGCCCCGGGAAGGAAGATCAGGCCTTTTCGGTGCTATCCACGACCGCAAGAGGGGATGATGTTTTGTTGCCTGACCTTCAATTTTACAAGTAGGCTAAATTACTGCTTTGCTTGACCTACGTACCATTTGAGAAGTTTTTGGACAAGGGTACTCGCCCCACTCAAGTTGTGTTCATGCTCCGTTTCCCCTATCCCCCCTTGCCTCTCCAGATCCGCATCTGGTGCACGTGTGAAGTACTCTGGGAGGGGTTTTTGGTTCAGTCAGTTAGAGTGGAAGCTTGCCAGCTTCTCTACAGCATGGGAAGAATCAGAAGAAGAACTGTTGCCTATTTTTACTTCCTTTTTGCTGCTACTTCTTTGCACTAAACTTGGACTGCCGTAGTACCAGCGCACTGACCTCTAGGGGCAGCATTCTGCAATCTTCCCATTGCAGGACTTAATTGTACATATAGGGCCAGATTCAGGTAGAGTTAGGCTGGAGTATCAGTGATACTCCAGCCTAACTGTCACTTTAAGCCGGCGTTTTTGTTTTCTGTAACCAGAAAACAAGAAACGCCAGGTTGGAGTTCCGATGCGAGCGGCGTAATTGAATTTCGCCTTTGCATCGCAACTTTAATTTAAAAATGGCGCTGGGAGCGTTCCCGCTGATTAACGGCGAAAAAATATGTTAATCAGCGGGAATCGGCAATTCACGATCGTATTCGGGCGCGACGCAGTGACTTTCCGACGTTTCCGTAAGCGATACGCGGTATAAAGATAAAGCAGCCCCCTAGTGGAGTATCCTATGTTAAGTATAGCCGTCGTCATCGAGTAAAAGAAAAAAAAAATTTGCGTCGCTTGCGTAAAACGTCCATGAATGGGGATTTGACGTCATTGACGTTCACTGACAGAATTTGGAGCATGCGCACTGGGATGCATTGACAGTCGACGCATGCGCAGTACGTTCGCCGCGGGATCGCGCTTAGTTTAAATAATACACGCCCCGTACCCGCCCAATTTGAATTCTGCCGGATCATTTTCGATACGCTGCCGCAACTTTAGGAGCAAGTGCTTCATGAATAACAGCACTTGCTCCTAAAATTTCGCCAGAGTAACGTAAATGAGAAGCGTTACTCCAGATTAAAGATTCGCCCATCTACCTGAATCTGGCCCATAGTTTTGTTGTTTCTTGCAATAGCACTAAGTACTGCTCAACACTTACATTTAAACTCCCTGGGAGGAAGTGAAACTTCACGTTCAGACGCGAGCGTGCAGTTTTAATTCTGACCTTGGAGGTCTGTATATGGACAGGTTATTAATATATTAGGATGTGTATTTTTGTGTTTGTTTCTCTTATATTTTCTATGCAGGATATTGGACCCACCTACTATCAACACTGCAGAGAATGGGCAGCATAGATAGCTACGGCTGTGTATGTTTATATGTCTTGTTATTTAAATTGAAAATATAGTAACTTCATGTTTTAAGTCATGTTTTACTTTCTTTCCTACTTTTCTGTCATTCAGCAGGTATCAGGCTAGCATTCAGGCTTGAATGCTTTAGTACACTGTGTCATTTCAAGTGGGGGGAGTATGTAGCGCCCCCTTACTTTCAGTATGGGCACTACGCTAAAGTTAGTAGGGTGTGAGAGAGTTAGGTTGCTCTCACTTTTAATTTTGTTAAATTTGGGCTGCTGTCATTTTTAGAACTGTCCTGTGGGTCAGTCTGTGCTCCGGGGGTGTCAATCTCTCCCCCAGATGACAGATGGTGCCAGAGGGGTTCTAACAGAGCCACTTTTCCCCAGCAGCTGATTGGAGGAGTTTTTTCCTTGCGGGGCATGCTGGGGAGGGGTATATCTGTGGCAGGCGCCATTTTTCAGGGTTCTTCGCGGGTTCCTGGTTCCACACCTTTAGGGTGTGCGCATCCAACAGACCCCAGCGATATGGCCTACCAGGCCGAGGTCGAAAGCTACGCGGAGTTCCTGGCGGATGCAGCCGAGGGGCCCCAGTGACTTGCTGGGTCACCTCACCACTAAGAGAAAGATCCTAGGCTGCTGGCTGTACGGTGGGGATTCGGCTCAAGGAGAACCCTGAGGCAGGTTGTCTGAGAGACTTGAACGAACCATCAGCGATCTGGTGACCGGCACACTGACAGGTACACTTCAACTGTCAATCGGTCACCCAATTGTAATTGACTGGAAGGATTCGCTCTGCTGTTCACATTGTCAGCCAATCAGAGCCACGTCCATTGCAAGGACCTGTTCCTTCCAGCAACTTGAAAGTAGAACTCCGGCTGCCAGGCTTGTGGCAGAGGTCTGTCCGGGGATCACTTCACCCACTCTGGCTAGAGTGGCAACGAGATATATTGTTACTGAAAGCAGGCTTGCTCTCCTGTTCATCCAAGCCTGATACTGCAAGGTTTTCTTCATTTCATCAACCTGTCCTGTCTACCTCCTGTTGATGTTGGTCGTGTTGGACCCAAGAAATAAAGCATTTGGAAAACCTCATCTACTGGCTGGACATTCGCTTACTGCTCTGCACACTGACTTCACCCCTAGACAAAGCTGAAAGGTAACTTAATACGCCGATCCCAAATCAACCAGCGGCTCCTGAGGCAGTATCGCTACAGAACATTGGAAAAACTTTGCCTGGTCTGATGAGTCTCCATTTTAGCTGCGACATTCAGATGGTCGGGTAAACAACATGAAAGCATGGATCCATCCTGCCTTGTATCACCGGTTCAGGCTGGTGGTGGGGGTGTAATGGTGGGGGGGATATTTTCTTGACACACTTTGGCCCCCTTAGTACCAATTCAGAATCTTTTAAACTCCACATCCTACCTGAGTATTGTTGCTGACCATGTCCAGCCCTTTATGACTGCAGTGTCCCCATCTTCTGATGGCTTCTTCCAGCAGGATAATGTCACCATGTCACAAAGATCCGATCATCTCACCACTGGACAATGAGGTCCCTGTCCTCCAATGGCCTCCACACTCACCACATCTCATCCAATAGAGGACCTCTGGGATGTCGTGGGAGAGTCGCATCATGGATGTGCAGCCGACAAATCTGCAGCACCTGTGTGATGCACTGATGTCACTATGGAGCAACATCTCTGAAGCCCCGTACACACGGCCGAGGTTCTCGGCAGAAACCAGCGAGGACCTCGCAGGGAGCCGCATTCTGCCGAGAACCTCGGCCGTGTGTACGCTCTCGGCGAGCCCCGCCCGTCGGGAAACCCATCGAGCAATTAGAGAACAGGTTCTCTATTTGCTCGACGGCCCGTCGGGATGAATGGCTGGTTGCCCTTCCCGACGGGTGGGTCGCCGATTCTGACGACCGGCAGAGAACCTCGACGGGCGGAACGATGTGTTCTGCCGGTCGAGGTTCTCTGCCGTGTGTACGGGGCCTGAGGAATGTTTCCAACACCTTGTTGAATCTATGCCACAGAGAATTACGGCGGTTCTGAAGGCAAAACAGTAAAGGGGAATCAGACAGCGCAAAACAACAATAAAATCCTAACTGAAAGCAACTGAACACTAAGAAGCTGCCGGCAGAGAAAGGGGGAGCCAAACTTCCGCGCTGATCACCTAGGCAAAGCCAGGTACATGCTCCAGAAAAAAAAAAGTGCCCAAAGTTGAAGGGCGAGAGGAAAGAGGTAAAAAGCGGAACTTCCCTGTAGGGGTGAAATTTCACTTTAAATATTTCCTGCCCATGCTATAGCGGGGGCTTACTTTGCCTGGAGGGCATTATGTGACGTCCTCCTGTGGGTGTGTTGCCTGCGAGGGCAGTGCTCTCTGTGATGGCTGAGTCCAGATCAGGGTAAAGGGTCAATCACAGCAGCCCTTTACCATGTGATTAGCTGTGTCCATTGACAGCTGATCATGATGTAAACAGAAGCTTGTTATCATCTTTCCTCTTCTCCTGCTGTCAGCAGCAGGAGGAGAGGAAAAGAAAGCAATAGCCGGCTTCTGGTAAAGGGACATCTACACTGATAACTAGCGTCTAGCGCAACTATTATAAGTGTCCTGATTATCAGTGCAGTCCCAACAGTGCCCATCAGTGCTGCCAATCAGTGCCCATCAGTATAAACTCATCAGTGCTCATCAGAGCTGCCTATCATTGCCCATCAGTGTCACTTCATCGGTGCCCATCAGAGCTGCCTATCAGTGTCAACTCATCACTGCCCATCAATGTCAACTCATCACTGCCCATCAGTGTCAACTCATCAGTGGCCATCAGAGCTGCCTATCAGTGCCCATCATTGTCACCTCATCAGTTCCCATCAGAGCTGCCTATCAGTGCCCAGCAGTGTCACCTCATCAATGCCCATCAGAGCTGCCTATCATTGTCTATCAGTGTAAACTCATCAGTGCCCATTAGAGCTGCCTATCAGTGTCCATCAGTGTCAACTCATCAGTACCCATCAATGCTGCCTATCAGTTCCTCCTCATCAGTTTCACCTATCAGTGCTCATCAGTACCACATACCTGTGTCTATCAGTGCCGCCTATCCCTGCCCTTCAGTGCCACCTATCAGTACAACTTATCAGTGCCCATCAGTGCTGCCTATCAGTGGCACCTCATCAGTGCCACCTCATCAGTGCCCATCGGTGCATCATGATTAAGTCACGTGACGTGTGACATAACGCGTAGGGGGAAGAGCCGAGTGCCGCGATCGAAGGTGTCGTACACCATATGAGGAGTTAGTTACACTGAGCGAAGCAGCACGTCTGTTTTGTCCAGAGGATTCGTGAGTGCGATCGTATCGCTGTCGTGTTTTTTTTTCTCTATTTGGCGCTTCATATTGTGTAATGAGGTCTTGTTTTGTCGTTTATTTCTTCCATATGAGCCGTCGTTTTGGTTAAGGAAGTGTCATATGCAAGTAGTCGGGTGAGACAGGGTGGAAGGAATTCAGTATCACAGGAGATTACCATCACTTCCTACCCAGTTCAGATGAATGGATAATGATTTGCATATTGTTGCTTTTATCGCATTTTTCTGGCATATCACAGTTTATGTAATACCTATTTAGGTTCATAATATTCACTTTTATATCATTGTACAGCATATAGGGTTGATTTCAGCGCATCATTACACCACATCACATTTATATCAGTTTAGTACACTATTGTTTATGTTTTGTTATCTTTGTTGTTGTTTTTCCTTTGTATTCACCACAATAGCGCTGTAGTATCATTTTTCACGGTGCCCATCAGTGCCACCTCATCAGAGAAGAAGAAAAATTACCGGTTTGCAAAATGTTATAACAAACTATGAAAAACAGTAATATATGGTAAACATGAATTCAAATTTGTATTTAAAAAAATTGACATTACATGAAATAGTATACATAAACATAATAAAATGAGCTGATGTATATACATGCCAAAACAAATTCATAAAATCCTGGTAGTAGTTATATACATGATAATGTATATTAATAGAGATACATGATTACACAAGTTGAAACAGACAGAAGTTCTTGACAAACGTAGACTCTACGCGTTTTGTGGATCCCTGTCAGCTTCATCAGGAGTTGATGTAAGAAAGGTATGAATCAGCTCAAAAAACAGGCCCAGCATCCTACTGAGTCGGGGGTGCCAGAAAACATCTACCCTGGGGGCTGTGGCAAAGTACCCCCCCCCCCCCCCAAACCATGGGAAAAGCTTCCAAATAATGCAAATCCATGGGGTATGTGGAATAAAAGTGGCACACCCAGCCAACACTGGTATCTTATATTACATGGTAGAGAAAACAGTCCACAATAAGCCATTGAGCAGAAGGGGGTGAACATTTTGAAATCATGAATACCTTATATTGCTATTGTACAAGTGATTTGCCCCATACAAAGTCCCATGACCAATGTGGTTTCTTTTTTTGTATATAGATTTAGGGATGGAGGCATCACTCTTTTGGTGCCACAGACCAAAGTAATTCTCTAAACGCTTACCCCGACTTGTTCATTCCCTGTCTTAGTTGGGGTAGGCAGTATACTTTGGTGGGGGTGGGTAAGCCACACCCTGTGACCTGTGACCTCTAGGAACCCGCCTTCTGACCTTTGACCTCTGGGGGAGGTCCCTGTTCCGATTCCTGAGTCCTAGCCATATTATTCAATGGGAAACCCTAACCTGAACACTAACCCTAAGCCGAACCCTAACTGACCTTTGACCTATGAACTTTAACCCTAAGTGCATCTGCACTTAGTGATTCTCCCTATCTTAAACCCCTACCCTTCCCAGATCCCGCTCGGTTTGTTGGAAAAAAACTTAAGTGTATCTCCACTCAGTAACTCTCCCACCCAAACATGTTCAGAAGTCTTTTTTTGTTTGTTTAGCAACAAATAAAAAACCTAGGGCCAGATTCTCATATAATTCCCGTGGCGTAGCGTTAGCCATTTACACTACACCGCCGCATCGTACTAGAGCAAGTGCTTTATTCCCAAAGCACTTGCTCTTTAGTTTGCGGCGCCGTAGCGTAAATGGCCCGGCGTATCCCCGCGTAAATCGAAGGGGGCGGCTTGTATTTAAATTAAGCGCGCCCCCGTGCCGATTGAACTGCGCATGCACCGGCCGCGACGAAATCCCAGTGCGCATGCTCCAAAGGACGTCAAATTTTCTCAATGTAAACAACGTAATCGTAGCGTACGCCAGCCACATTGAGAATCGGCGTACGCAAACGACATAAACGACGCACAACACGACGCAGTCCCGAGGCCATACTTAACATGGCATCCGACGGCACTTCGTAAGGTTACTCCACATATTAGCAGGGGTAACCTTCCGCGTACGAAAACAACGTAAACTACGACGGGGCGGCGTAAAAGCGTTCGGGAATCGGCGTAAATTTAGGCTCATTTGCGCCCAGAGGCGATTCAGTTCGCATGTGCCGCGCTATACAAGTTTTCATTCATTCATTCATTCATAGGCAAATGAGAAAACAACGTACAGGCCACCTAGCGGCCGCCGATGGGCCAGATTCTCAGCCGCGCTACAAATTTTTTCCCCGTGTATCAATGCGTGTGATTCCTAGAATCACTTACGCATAGATACAGGTGAAGATCCGACAAGTGTAAAACAATTACACTGTTGGATCGTAGATGTAATGACATCGGCGGCCGCTAGGTGGCCTGTGCGTTGTTTTCTCATTTGCCTATGCAAATGAGCCTAATACGCCGATTCCCGAACGCTTTTACGCCACCCCGTCGTAGTTTACGTCGTTTTCGTACGCGTAAAGGTTACCCCTGCTAATATGTGGAGTAACCTTACGAAGTGCCGTCGGATGCCGTCGGATGCCATGTTAAGTATGGCCTCGGGACCGCGTCGTGTTGTGCGTCGTTTACGTCGTTTGTGTACGTCGATTCTCAATGGGGCTGACGTACGCTACGATTACGTCGTTTACATTGAGAAAATGTGACGTCCTTTGAAGCATGCGCACTGGGATTTCGTCGCGGCCTGCGCATGTGCAGTTCAATCGGCACGGGGGTGCGCTTAATTTAAATACAAGTCGCCCCCTTCGATTTATGCGGCCGTACGCTGGGCCATTTACTCTACGCCGCCGCAAACTACCGAGCAAGTGCTTTGGGAATAAAGCACTTGCTCTAGTACGATGCGGCAGCGTAGTGTAAATGGCTAACGCTACGCCGCCGGAATTATATGAGAATCTGGCCCGATGTCATTACATCTACGATCCGACAGTGTAATTGTTTTACACTTGTCGGATCTTCACCTGTATCTATGCGTAAGTGATTCTAGGAATCACACGCATAGATACACGGAGAAAAAACCTGCGATATGACGGGTATCTGAGATACCCCGTCGTAGCGCGGCTGAGAATCTGGCCCCTAGTGTTGATTAACCCCTTCATACCGACCTTATGCAAATATGCAGCCTTCGGCTTGAAGATGTTGTACCAGTGTGATGCATGCAACTGCACGCTTCACCCCAGTACCGTTTTTTAGAGCCGAAGGTTGTTTTTTTTATGATAACAATAGATGCGGCTAAGTAGCCTCCCGCTAACCATCTGTTGCTTGCTTGGGCTCTCCAGTCCCACCGGGAAGCCCAAGTGACCAGCCCCTGCGTCCGTAGGCTGGCCAGCACTGGAATCGACTTTGATCGGGTCTCAGATCTAGTAACCATGTCATGACATCACTTCCGGTTTGCTGAAGACTTATGCCCTGTACACACGATCGGTTCATCTGATGAAAACGGACCGATGGATTTTTTCATCAGATATCCGATGAAGCCGACTTTCATCAGTCTTGCCTACACACCATCAGTTATAAATCCGACCGTGTCCAACGCGGTGACGTAAAACACGGCGTGCTGAGAATAATGAAGTTCAATGCTTCGGGGCATGCGTCGACTTGATTCTGAGCATGCGTGGATTTTTGACCAATGGATTTCCCCACAGTCGATCGGTTTTTTAACCATACGAACATTTTAAAACAGGTTCTATTTTTTTTTCACCGATGGGAAAAAAACTGATGGGGCCCACACACGATTGGTTCGTTCGATGAAAACGGTCCATCGGTTCGTTTTCATCAGACAAACCGATTGTGTGTACAGGGCAATAAAGGGGTTGTAAAGGTTTGTGATTTTTCACCCTAATGCATCCCAAGGTGAAAAAAAACCTGGCAAAGACTGCCCACCCCCAGCTCTCCCGTTTTACTTACCTGAGCCCATTCACCTGCTGTGCGCATGTCTGGTGTCCTCTTCTTCACGGAGTCTGGCTGTTGATTGGCTAGATTGGATGTATTGATAGCAGTGCAGCCATTGACTCACGCTGCTGTCAATCACATCCAATGATGCAGTGTGCCGGGGGGCAGGGCCCGAGTTATACAGTCGTTGGCTATAGGCTATATCACAGGAGTGCGCCCTCAATAGGGTTGCCACCTTTTCTTCAAGCCAAACCCGAACACTTTAGCGGCAGCATTTTTTTTTTGGGGGGGGGGGGTATACACTACAAGTTGTAAAAGACCTGGGTCACTTTTGATGGCCTGAAAGAGTAGTAATGTGGTGCATAGCTTGTTGCAGCAAATAGTGTGTGGCTGAATTGTGAGTGTTCTGCACAGAATGCAGGGGTCAGATATGTCCTGGGGAGAGGGCTAGTGCTAGCAGGGGGGTGGGGAGAGATAGATATGTGCTGGTGAGCAGTGGCGGCCAGTGCACAGATATTTTTTTGGGGGGGGGCGTAAACATTGCAGCCACTGTGCCCATCATATGCAGCCACTGTGCCCACCATATACAGCCAATGTGCCCATTAAATGCAGCCACTGTGCCCATCATATGCAGCCTATGTGCCCATCATATGAAGCCACTGTGCCCATCATATGAAGCCACTGTGCCCATCATATACAGCCTCTGTGCCCATCATATACAGCCTCTGTGCCCATCATATACAGCCTCTGTGCCCATCATATACAGCCTCTGTGCCCATCATATACATATACAGCCTCTGTGCCCATCATATACAGCCTCTGTGCCCATCATATACAGCCTTGATCACTCATATTTTCTACCTTGTCCTCCTTTCCAGACACTCTCTCCCCCTCCCCCCTCCATCTACAGAACATAATAAAAACTTAGGGCCAGATTCTCAGAGGTGCTATAACGGGGTATCTCAGATACCCCGTTGTATCGCCGTTTTTTTCCCCGGGTATCTATGCGAGTGATTCCTAGAATCACTTAGGCAAAGATACGGGTGAAGATCCCACAAGTGTAATACAATTACACTTGCGGATCGTAGATGTAATGACAACTCCGGCCACTAGGTGGCCTTTACGTTGTTTTCTCATTTGCCTATGCAAATGAGGCTAATACGCCGACTCCCGAACGCTTTTACGCCGCCCCGTCGTCGTTTACGTCATTTTCGTCCGCGTAAGGTTACCCCTGCTAATATGTGGAGTAACCTTACGCAGTACCGTCGGATGCCGTCGGGTGCCGTCGGATGCCATGTTAAGTATGGCGTCGGGTCCGCGTCGGCTTTTTCCGTCGGTTACGTCGTTTTACTAAGTCGTCCCTGTTGGGTGTGCACTGGTTATCAGTGCAAACCCCTCCTATGAGGAGAGCAGCCGATCGGCTCTCCTCTACTCTTCCCTGTTGGTTCTTTCTGTTTACACTGTGATCAGCTGTGTACGTCATAGGATCTTTACTGGGATCAGAGATGCGGTGTGTCAGACGCACCACACCAATCTTTCACATTATACAAAACAATTGGGCAAACTTTACTGTTTTTTTTTTTATTTATTTTAATTTACAATCGCCATTTTATTCTCTAGGATGTCTGCTAAATATATATATATATATATATATATATATATATATATATATATATATGTAATGCTTGGGGGTTCTAAGTAATTTTCTAGCAACAAAAAAAGGATTTTAACGTGCAAGCAACAAGTGCGAGAAAAAGGCTTAGGCATGAAAGGGTAAAATATCACCAAAATAAAGCTCTATTTGTGGGGAAAAAAATGATAAAAATGATAAAAAATTTGTTTGGGTACAGTGTTGCATGAACGCGCAATTGTCACCACCAAATTCAGCTTTTTGTTTCCCTTTTATTATCCATCTAGCTCATAAAATTATTCAAATAATTAGGACTTTCAGCATTGTCGATAATTCGTGGGAATTTCCTGGAGACCTAGAATATGAAAGCACGTGGAACTTCCTCGTACATCACTCTGCTGTTAGCTGTGAACATGACCGGGCTCATTCTCCTCCTCCTCTCTCTCTGCTGCTCAGCACACAGTGAGTATTGCCCGTCGTGCACTTTGTGTATTTATTGTTGGGTGTCAGTGCAGTGACAGTTAGGCAGCTATGCAATGCAGCTACTGAAACCTAAAGGGACCTTGTGATGGAGCCTACCATTGCTTATTTTCCCTAAAAATGCTGGACCCCCGAGTGTCACGCTGACTTTGTTGTAAACAATGGGCCAGATTCTCGTATCCCGGCGTATCCGGCAGCGGGGCGTAGCATATCCTATTTACACTACGCCGCAACTTTGGACGCAAGTGCAGTATTCTTAAAGCACTTGCGTCCTAAGTTACCGCGGCGTAGCGTAAATGTGGAAGAGGTGGGCGTGTTTTATGCAAATGTGTTGTGACCCCACGTTTTTGACGTTTATTTTGAACGGCGCATGCGCCGTCCTTGGAGGTTTCCCAGTGCGTATGCGCAAAAGCACGTCGCAAATAGTCAATGCTTTCAACGTGAACGTAACTTACGCAAATCCCTATTCGCGAACGACTTACGCAAACGACGTAAAAAACGACGCTGTCCCGACGCCCATACTTAACATTGCGTATGCCTCACCTACGTAAAGTTACACCTCATATAGCGGGGGTAAGTTTACGCTTACGCAAACAACGTAAGAAAAAACGTCGACCAGGCGCAATTACGTTCGTGAATCAGCGTATCTAGCTCATTTGCATATTCAACGCGGCTAATCGACGGAAGCGCCCCTAGCGGCCAGCGTATAAATGCACAAAATTATACGCCGGCGTAGGCAAGTTACTTCGGCGGAGGAAGCCTATTTTTTTAACGTATCTGCGTTAGAGAATCGGCGTAAACATACGCCGGCGCAGATTTGAAATTGTTAGTGACCTCTGATTTTTCCTGATGTGCCTGCTTGTTCCATGTCAGTAAGTTTTCATACAGCGTGTTTAACTTTTTATTAGCCAATAGAGAAAACTATCATCTGTTGCATCATTTGTTGCTAGGTATTTCAGTTTTTTTAGCTTTTCCATTAGCTTTTATTTTATTATTATTATTAATTTATTATAATTTTTTTCGTTAGGGTACGGGGTTAAAGTTAAAGGTGTTGTAAAGGTACAATTTTATTTTCCCTAAATAGCTTCCTTTACCTTAGTGCAGTCCTCCTTCACTTACCTCATCCTTCTATTTTGCTTTTAAATGTCCTTATTTCTTCTGAGAAATCCTCACTTCCTGTTCTTCTGTCTGTAACTCCACACAGTAATGCAAGGCTTTCTCCCTGGTGTGGAGTGTCGTGCTCGCCCCCTCCGTTGGACTATTGGAGAGTCAGGACGCTCTCTATGTTAGGGTGACCAGACATCCCCGGTTTCCGGGAACAGTCCCCAGATAGAGGACACTGTCCCTGGACCAAGTCTATCCCCAGTTTTGTCCCTGGATTGGATTTGAACAGGAGCTGGGGGAATTTCAAAGACAGTCAGTGCAGAATAAAAAATAGTAACTCTGCCCCTTTCTGATGATCATGTGCGGGTCGGAACGGAGGGAATATTTCTTCAGTTTCGGGTGCATGCCCATTCACATGTTCTTCTTGGCTTGGCTCAAGTCCCGGCCAGCTGCCTGCCTGTTTATCTCCTTGCCTTCCCTGGTGGAGTGATTTTCCTCCGCTCCCCACCCAGTAATAGCCGGGGCCCGGATAGTAAGACTTGACAGGCGGCGACGGTCAGAGAGTAGCTGATTGCCACCATTACTAGTAAAAAAAATATGTCCCTGGATTTCAGTTAAAAAATCTGGTCAGCTTACTCTACGTTGCAAATAGAGCAAGAAGCTGTGTCTGAGTGGGCATCCTGACTCTCCTGTAGTCCAAGGGAGTGGGAGAGCATGACACTCCACACCAGGGAGAAAGCCTTGCATCACTGTGTAGAGTTACAGACAGAAGAACAGGAAGTGAGGATTTCTCAGAAGAAAAAAGGACATTTAAAAGCAAAATGGAAGGATGAGGTAAGTGAAGGAGGACTGCACTAAGGTAAAGGAAGCTATTTAGGGGAAAAAAATTACCTTTACAACCCCTTTAAGGTTAGGATTCGGGTTAATTATTATTATTGTTATTTTTTTATCCCCGGACGGGACGGACGGAAAGGCGGCAATTACCCCCCTGCGGTAGACAAACAGGAAGGCAGTGATTGCCCTCCACGGGAGACGGACGGGAATGCAGCGATTGACCCCCCACAGTAGACAGACAGGGAGGTAGCAATTCCTCACTTTCCTCTGCCAGGGGAGACGGACAGGAAGGGGGCAATTGACCCCCCTGCAGTAGATGGACAGGAATGCGGCGATCCCCCCCCCCCCCCCCAACCAGGGGAGACGGACATGAAGGTGGCAATCAAACCCCCTGCAGTAGACAGCTGGGTGGCAATTCCCCGCTTCCCCCTACCAGGGGAGATGAACGGGAAAGCGGCAATCCCCCTCCCCAACCACGAGAGAGGGGCGTGAAGGCAGCGATCAGCGGCATTACCTTCTGAATGTCGTCCGGTTCTATGGATGATGCTGCCTATTGATTGGATCACGTTCTATTGGGAGGCAGGGGCAAGGAAGAGCCCGCCCGTCGCTTCTCCTCCCAGCTAAACGGGAAGTGGGTCCTGAGACCCGATTGGCCAGGTGTCAGAACCCGCTTCGTGATTGGCCGGGAGGAGAATCGTGAAGACAAAAGCGATAATTAAATCACTATTGTCACAGGGCATCCCGAGCCCTCTCTTTTTTTTAAGCCAATTATAGAGCCTCTGGCTCTAATCATGTCCTTTACAAAAAACATTGGAACCCAATGCGTCTGGCGCCCTTCATGTAGCTTAGGGGCTGAGCGCATGGATTAGGGAGGCGGCGCCCCTGTGCCCTCAATAGATGAGCCGCCACTGCTACTACTGCTAATAATAATAAAAAATAAATAAATGTAAAAGAAATATACAAAAAATTATAATTATTAACCACTTCCTCACTGGGCATGTATACCCCCTTCCTGACCAGGTGAAATTTCAGCTTGCGGCACTGCGTCGTTTTAACTGACAATTGCGCGGTCGTGCGACGTGGCTCCCAAACAAAATTTACGTCCTTTTTTCCCCACAAATAGAGCTTTCTTTTAGTGGTATTTGGTCACCTCTGCGGTTTTTGTTTTTTGCGCTATAAACAAAAAAGAACGACAATTTTGAAAAAAAAATGCAATATTTTTTACTTGTTGCTATAAAAAATAGCCCAATTAAAAAAAAAAATAATAATTTAGTTTAGGCCGATATGTATTCTTCTACATATTTTTGGTAAAAAAAAAAAGAAATCGCAATAAGCGACTGGTTTGCGCAAAAGTTAGCGCCTACAAAATAAGGGACAGAATTTTTATTTATTTTTTTACTAGTAATGGCGGCGATCTGCGATTTGTATTGCCACTGCGACATTATGGCGGACACATCGGACACTTTTGACACATTTTTGGCACCATTCACATTTATACTGCAATCAGTGCTATAAATATGCACTAATTACTATATAAATGTGACTGGCAGGGAAGGGGTTAACACTAGGGGGTGAGGAAGGGGTTAAAAATGTTCCCTGTATAGTGTTCCTATGTACAAGAGACACAGATCGGTCTCCTCTCTCCCTGACAGGACGCTGTCATTGTGAGAGCCGGCAATGAGAAATGATCTCATATGTTTACATATGAGATCATCTCTCATTCGCCGCACAGATCGCATTGCAAACTGCCACTCTGATTGGCCGTACGCGGCGATCTGTGATTGGCTGTGTCCAAGGGACACGGCCAGCACAGAAGTTCCTGCGGCCATATATAGTCGTACGGCCGTAGGGAAGTGGTTAAAAAATAAACTCAATAAAGTAATAAGAAGTAATAAAAAATAATTAACCCCTAAGATGCATTGCATACTAGCACATTATGAGAAACTTACCTTAGAACGCTGCCACCGCTGAGAGGGCTTTCATCTTCCCCCCAGTCTTCCTTCCGGGTTCCCATAATCCGGCTACATGAGTGGCCGGGAGCTATATAAGTAGATTATGCAACATTTGGTCCTTCCGCGTTGTGGATGTTGATGATGCCATTAATTATTGCTTAATTTGTCTCTTAAGATTCGGTCATTATAATAAGCACGGAAAAGCAGGCAGCAACGGTTGGTGGTAATGTGACCCTTCAGTGCAGGCTACAGGCCAGCCAACCAAACATCTTCCAAGTTACATGGCAAAAGGAGACGGGCAACTTCACCGGACCGGTAGCTACCTGCAGCAAAATGTACGGAGAGAGGATACTGGGACACTTATCTAATCGGACGGAACAACGTACAGTGGACACACTCAATGTCTCCGCCATCACCATCAGCCCAGTGACCCTGGAAGATCAAGGGTGTTTTAAATGTATCTTTAATGTTTATCCATCTGGAGCAAATTTTGGAACAGCCTGCCTGGAGGTCCATGGTAAGAACTGCAATATGTGACTGGTCACTGAGGGTACTGTCCAAAGCTCTGTGCCAGCTGTGTTTTATTATTTTTATATTGTAATACATATGATCCACGCTATATTGTCAAAAGTATTGGGACGCTTTCCTTTACACACATGAACTTTAATGGCATCCCAGTCTTAGTCCGTAGGGACCAATATTGAGTTGGCCCCACCCTTTGCAGCTATAACAGCTTCAACTCTTCTGGGAAGGCCGTCCACAAGGTTTAGAAATGTGTCTATGGGAAGGCTGACCATTCTTCCAGAAGAGCATTTGTGAGGTCAGGCACTGATGTTGAACAGAAGGCCTGGCTCACAGTATCCGCTATAATTCATCCCAAATGTGTTTTATCAGGTTGAGGTCTGGATTCTGTGCAGGCCAGTCAAGTTCCTCCACCCCAAACTCGCTTATCTATGTCTTAATGGACCTTGTTTTGTGCACTGGTGCGCAGTTATGTTGGAACAGGAAGGTTATGTTGGAACAGGAAGGTTATGTTGGAACAGGAAGGGGCCATCCCCAAAATGTTCCCACAAAGTTGGGAGCATGGAATTGTCCGAAATGTGTTGGTATGCTGATGCCTAAAAAGTTCCCTTCACTGGAACTAAGGGGCCAAGCACAACCCCTGAAAAACAAACCCACACCATAATCCCCCCTCTCACCAAATGATTTGGACCAGTGCAAGGTCCATAAAGACATGGATGAGGGTGGAGGAACTTGACTGGTCTGCACAGAGTCCTGACCTTAACCTGATAGAACACCTTAGGGATGAATTTGAGAGGAGACTGCGAGCCAGGCCTTCTCGTCCAACATTAGTGCCTGACCTTACACATATGTTTCTGGAAGAATAGTCAAACATTCCCATAGACACACTCCTAAACTTAGTGGACAGACTTCCCAGAAGAGATGAAGCTGTTATAGCTGCAAAGGGTGGGACAAATCAATAGTGAGCCCTACGGACTAAGACTGGGATGCCATTAAAGTTTATGTGCGTGTAAACGCTGTTGGTATCCCAATACTTTTGACAATATAGTGTATATTATATAGCCCAAAGTTAACTGAAAATTGATCATCACCCTCTATATGAGCTGGTTTGATAACCACTTTCAAAAACAAGTGATTAAAGGGGAAGAAAACCCATCCATAAATCTGTTTCATTTCCGGCACGTGCCGGAAATGTAACACTACCATTGGTTGTGCTCTCGACCAAACTGTCAAGCCATCCAATGGCTGGTATCTAAACTGATCACATGTGCAGCATCATGGCAGTTGTACATTAAACAGAGGCAAAGATGGCAGCTTCCTTGGCTGAAATCGATAGGGGGGTTTACTTACACTTTATGTTCTGGGGTTTTTAGTAAAGGGTACTGTTAATTTTAGATAATTGTGAGCATTCATCCTTGTGGAAACAGTTTGGTGAAGGTCCTCTTCTGTTCCATCATGACTGTGACCTTATGTACAAAGCCAGCTCCATAAAAACATTGTTTGAAGAGTTTAGTTTGGAGGATCTTGAGTGGCCTTCAAAAAGCCCTGACCTCAACCTTACTGAACAGATTTGGGATGTGTTGGAACTCCAATTGGAGACTGGATCTTCTTATCCAATATTAGTACATGACCTCACAAAGGCTCTGTAACGGAACGTCCCACACCCCACTTGAGTGCTTCCGTCATATACCGCTTCCTATCAGTCTGGATATAGATATCAGATATTCCAGCTGCTCTCAACACACAACGAGAGGAGACTTGTTTGTGTGCTAAACATGGAGTGTTTAATAGAACCAATAATTCAGTCTTTTTCAGTTTAAAGAGGAGGTAACCAGAACATAAATTAACATGAGCTAATTAACTAATCATTTACCCAGACGAGGTGATTCCGAGATATGACCTTTCAAGGTAGACGTCCCGTCTCCTCTCACCTGCTATACAATATGCATTATCATAAGTGTAAACACAGGACATCTTCACACAATAGCATGGTCAATTAGCACAGAGAACAGAGAGATGGATGGAGGCGAGGACATTAGCATCTAACAGTATGAAGGAGTCACTTATAAAATTAACCCGTTGAGTTCAGAATCAAAATAGTTCTTATCAGACATCCTGGCTCAGGTAGTCCAAGATATAATTCCTCAGTCATCCTATGTCCCTATTGGACATAGGATGATTTGAGACATAAGAGGGTCCAGTAATGTCCCTGGTGAGTCTGTCACAGGATCTTTTGGTGGAATGGGTACAAATTCCCACAAACCAACTTAATCACACTCAATCATAAATTCTTTTTAAAAGTCTTCCCAGAAGAGTGAAAACTGTTCAATCCGTAAAGGGGGACCCAACTCTATATTTCCTGGAGGAAGTTTTAGGCCCTTTACACAGGATCAGTCCAAACTGATGAAAATGGACTGAAGTTTATTTTCATCGGTTCACAGACTGATGGTCTGATGTGCGTACACACCATCAGTTCAAAAACCGATCGTGTCAGAACGTGGTGACGTAAAACACAACGCTGTGCTGAAAAAACGAAGTTCAATGCTTCCAAAGCATGCGTCGAATTGATTCTGAGCATGCATGGGTTTTTGAACCAATGCTTTTGCGTACTAACGATCAGTTTGGACCGATGGTCAGGCATCCATCAGTCCGATTTTAAAGCAAGTTTTAAAACTTTGGACTGAAGGACGACAGACTGATGGGCCATACACACAGTCGGTTTGGACCGATAAAATTGAACTTCAGTCCGTTTTCATCAGTTTGGACTGATCGTGTTTTCGCGGCCTTAAGTGATCTTATTGGATTTTGCCTCTCTCTAGCTAGTAAAGCAAATTTGTATATAGGTGGACCGTGGATATATTGGATTTATTCAACCTAGATTGTCGAGGGCTCGGATAAAGCTCTAGGCTTGCTTTGAAAGATGCCACCTAGGATAGGCCATATTGGGAGAGGCCATAGAACTAGTTATAAAGTATCTATAGCCAAACCTTGCTTTTAGGGCTGTTACTGATTACAATTTTCGTGTTCCATTAATCGTTTTTTTTTATCGATTAATCAACACATTTTTTGATTAATTATAACGCACATACAGATCCAACTACTTTTAGCTGATCTCCTTGCAGGCTGATTCCCAGTGCAGCTCCAACCACTGGAAAAATGGATAGCAGGATACAAAAAACACACAAAGGCAGCGCTCGATGGGAATAGCATTAAAACTTTTATAGTCTTCAAGTAGGTAACAAAATAAATATTGCACTGGAGATAAAATCGATGTAGCTACATAAACTGTAAAAATGGTGCGAGTAATACCAAACGGTACCAAAAGCAGTCATAAAAACATGTAGCTAAGTATTATACTGGTATAAAAATGTGTACAACGATACCACTGCTGAATCCAGATGAGGAGGGGTTAACATGTAGATGTCCCATGAAGGGAACTATCACAACTCCCAGTGGATGGTTGTAGAATCCCAGGTTGATAGAGGGAAGTGATAGAGGGAAGTGTAACAGCCCTTGCGTGTGGCAGATAGTAAGGTCCCGCCAGCAGGCAGATATGAAGGCACAGCAAAGGAGCCCTTCAGATGGACAAGGCAAGCCCCGGCGGTATTCGTGACGTTACCGGAACTCCGACGGAACTCCCCGAAGACCCGGAAGCATGCACAGAGGTAAGTACAGATCAAAAGAATTTTGATCGTTAAAAAAAAAAAAATACGATTAATCTAGGAATTAATAGTTCATTTCCACAGCCCTACTTGCTTTTATTATGTTTTTGGTTTGTGTAGAGTGGGTAGGGGTTTTAATCTCTGGTCATGTTTTTTCTTTGCTGGTTTTACAGTAAGCAAATTGCTGTAAGACTTTAGGGGCTGTTTGTTTCCCCAATTCAGTGAGAAAGGTCAAAGCAAAGTTCAGAGTTTTTCTTAAACTTTCCTGATTACAAAACTAAAAAATTCCAGTGATCAGTTATGTACAATTATGGGTATTTCCTAAATTGACCGACTAGGCTCCTCCCACTAGTGGTCACAGCCGGCAATGCATTTTATCTCCATGCAGTATGTTTGTGATACTAATCTGAAGAGCCATGCCAGTTTTAATATTAAAGCGGATCTCCACCCTAAAGTGAAGTTCCGCTGATCGGAACCCTCCCCCCTGAAAGGTGTCAAATGTGACACCGGAGGGGGGTGCAGATACCTGTCTAAAGACAGGTATTTGCACCAACTTCCGGCCCGCAGTCTCGGGCAAAAGACGGGTTTTTCCCGTTGTGTGCTGGGAACTCTCGGCTCCCAGCACACTGCGGGAGCCAATCCACTGTATATATTTTTTAAATATTTATGTTCTATTAAAAAAAAAAAAAAAATAGCTGTGTGAATGCTTCAGCCCTCAGAAATAACCCCTGTAATGATATGATTTCTGATATGTTTAATTTCCTATGATTGTCAGCTCCATCTAAGGGCCATAATGTGGTATTTTTTCTGAAATGCAGCAATCAAAAAAACACCACATTATGTCCACTAGAATAGAGCCGACGATCATAGGAAATAAACATATATTACAGGGATTATTTGTGATGGCTAAGCAAATACTGAGGCATTCGCGTAGTGAATTTTTTTTTCACTCAATAATATTTTATTACAGTGAAGGTAACATTTACAATAAAATTAAGACATCACAATTTTCATATACATATAAGCACAATTCATAAAGTAAATAAAGATACCATCAGAGCAAAACAATTTAACTAGTTCTCGACTTTGGGCGTGCCACACAAGCCCCCCAAAACTTTATCATTGTACACAGGGCATGTTTAGCACCTCCAGTCTTTCTGCTCTGCTTCTGGGACCCCCTCCTTCAAGTATATTTTAATTGTCGGCTGTGATTAATCAAAGATGACATGACATTACAGCATAATCAGAGAAGTTGGCAACTCTAGGTGTCAAAAAAAGCAGTCTGAATCTGTGTTTATAAACAATACTGCTCCAGACCTCAATTAGACAAAGTAACATATTGTTGCATGTGTATCTTTCTGTGCATTCATCTGCAGATCAATTGCAGATGAATTTAGATCTGCACATGATGTCAGTTAAAGCAACCTCAAGCCTCGTACGCTCAGTTTTCTTGGCAAGAACCAGCAAGAAAACTGCTGGCTTTCTCGCCGAGTAAACCGTGCGTGTGTACGAGGCTTTGAGGTTTCTCGTTGGGAAATCTGGCCAGAATCTCAACGAGAAAAATCCTGCTCTCTATTTTCTCGTCTGGATTCTTGTCGGCCTGGTTCCTGACGAGAAACCCGAGCGTCTGTATACTTACCTGTCACCGTGGAAACCCGCGCATGCTCAAAATGACTGACACATGCGCTGTAGCTTCCGCGGCATAGGTAGGGTGAAGCAAGATGGCGGCGACGGCATCGAATGTGATGAGCGCATGCTCATCGTACGCGATGACGTCACTGCGTTCTTGCCTTTCAAAAGAACAGCGGTTCTTTTGAAAGAACTGTGTGTACACTCGGGCGGCAAGAGATTCTTGCCAAGAATCTCGTCAGGAAAAACAACGCTTTTTTCCTGACGAGATTCTGGTCCGTGTGTACGAGGCTTGACAAGTAAAACCTGACAAGTTTTTTTAAATTAATAATATATTTATCTGTTTAACGCCTTACTAACATTTCGTTTATGCTAATCAGCCCTAATTAACTCCTAGAATCTAGTACACACGACAAGATTATCGGACGAATGAACGTTAAGATTTAGACGAAGCAATGCCCAACCAGTCACCTGGATATCAATGATAAACATTATCATCAACATGGCACCAGGAGCGGACTGACCATTCGGGCCCTCGGGCACTGCCCGAGGGCCCCATGCCACTAGGGGTCCCCCATCAGGGTTGCCAGTCTCAGTATGCAAAAATCTGTGCTTTTCTTTTTAAAATCTGTCCCTACAATTATATGTTTGTGTATACTGTGTGTATATTTATGTGTGTAGCGCTCACCCCCGAAGAAGCCGCTGATTAGTTTGGGACCGGCATGTTAGGTTACCAGTGGTTCTTGTCTAGGGATAATATTGGTGAGGGTGGATACAGAGCAAGTGTCCAGACGTCAACTTGAGTTTTCAATGCTTTATTACAGGGCCCAACATGGCCAACATCAACACAGCACACAATAAAGAAAGGTTGATGAGCAAAGAGAGAACTACAGTATCAGGCCTTGGATATCAAAGAGAGAGCAAGCCTGCTCTCAGCATCGTCAAGTTCAAACGTCGCCACTCTCGCCAGAGTGGGTAAAGTGCCCCCCGGACAGGCGATCAACTTGAGCCTGGCAGCCAAAGGGCCACTTTCAAACAAAGTCACTGGGAGAAAACAGGGCCTCTGCCACATGCCTGGCAAACCCTGAAGCCGTCAGAGCTAGAACCAATGAGTCCTCCCAGTAAGTCCAACCCTAAGGTCACCAATTGACAGCTGAAGTGTACCTGTCGTGTGGCGTGGTGACCAGATGCCCGGTGGCTCGTCCAGGCCTCGCGGACAACTTCCATCTCTGGGCTCCCCTGAGCCAATTCCCCACTGTACAGCTCCCAGCCTAGGAATCCGGGACCCAGCAAGCCGCTGGGGCCCCTCCCTGCATCCGAGCAACGCCCCACCCGATGCGCAACCCCGGCCAGGCGGGCCTCGATAGCGTGGCCCATGGATGCGCGCACCCCGAAGGTGGATGCCGCACCCGGAAATCGGGCCCCGCACAGAACAGAACACTAATGGTGGCTCCCCCAGGTATACCCGCGCCAGCATGCCCAGAGAAAGGAACCGCTCCTCTGATTGGCTGCTGGGGGAAGATGGGTCTGTCAGAACCCCTCTAGCGCCAACTGTCGCCCAGGGGTGATAACACACCCCCGGCAAGCAGATTGACCTACAAGGCAGTTCCAAACTGGCAGCAGCACCAGTCTAAATAATTTGTGAATGGGAGCAAACTTAACTCTCCCCACTAACTTTAGTGTAACGCCCCACGAAATAAGGGGGGGGGGCGCTACATGTGTATACATATGTGTATACGGTGTGTGTGTGTGTATATGTATATTGTGTGTGCTGTATGTATATGCAGAGCTTTTTTTCTCAGATAACAGGTGCAGAAACTCAACCACGACCTGTTCACAAACAGTAGGAGGGTCTTAAAGGGGCATTAAATACCAGAATTGCATTACATACAGAGTGCAGAGGTGGGTTACAAAGCTGTCACTTGTAAACACAGAAACCAGACTTCTGTGTTTACAAGTGATTGTGGTGAGCAGGCACCAAAGGGTCTGAGCCAGAGGTGGTGGAACTGAGTTCCCCCTGAAAAAAAGCCCTGTGTATATGTATGTGTAAGTATACTGTGTGTGTATACTGTGTATGTTTACTATATGTGTGTGTGTATACTGTGTATGTATACTATATGTGTGTGTGTATTCTGTGTGTGTATACTATATGTGTGTATACTGTGTATGTATACTATATGTGTGTGTCTGTGTATATATGGGTTTACTGTGTGTGTGTGTATACTGTGTATGTATACTATATGTGTGTATACTGTGTATGTATACTATATGTGTGTGTGTATTCTGTGTGTGTATACTGTGTATGTATACTATATGTGTGTATACTGTGTATGTATACTATATGTGTGTGTCTGTGTATATATGGGTTTACTGTGTGTGTGTGTATACTGTGTATGTATACTATATGTGTGTGTGTATTCTGTGTGTGTATATACTGTGTATGTATACTATATGTGTGTATACTGTGTATGTATACTATATGTGTGTGTCTGTGTATATATGGGTATACTGTGTGGCCCAATAACCTTTTGCTTAGGAGCCTCATAATCTCCTATTGCTTGGGGGCCCCATTATCTTCTATTGCCCGGGGGGCCCATGAGTTGTCAGTTCACCCCTGCATAGCACGATGCATTTTTTTATAAATAGACCCCAAAGTGTAAAGCCAAATATATTTTTTTACATTTGGATAGAATGAGAAAGTAGCTGTAAAAACGTCTTTAAGGTTTTTATTACCGTGTCCCCACTGGTGATATCTATTCTTTCCTTTTCCTGGTGACCATTGTCTCCCGGAAAGTATGTCAGCATGGGGGAAAAAACTGCATTTTAGCGTTGTCATAAGATCAGGAAGTGAGAAGAAATATTCCAGTCTTGACACCAGATCAGCTGACAGCGACGGAATTTCCACGTTGTTTTGTAATCATTTTTTTATCACTTCCTGATTTTGACACAGGCAGATAAAAAAATTAAAAATAAAAATAAAGTTTAGTTTCCTACATATTTTAAAACATGATAATGATCTAAATGTATTGGAGATTTTTTCCACTGCTAATTTTCCTTTCTATAACTAGTTGAAAAATAATCAGTGCAATAATATGAAGGAAGCAGGAAATGTTAAACAGTAGATGTATTTACACAGATCTCTACGCCAACGATAAATGAGGTTGTTGTACGAGAAATTAGACAGTTTCATTATATAAAGGGAAATATGAGAGCGTGGTTTACTATGGAAATGTCCAGGCAGTTTCCCAGAACCGAGCACATAACAAGAAATAGTGTGAGACATGATGTGTCCTCAGCTTTACTTTCAGTTTCACTTGTAGAGGGGATTTCCTAAAGGGACTTTCAACAAAAAAAAAGTCAATATGCCAGTGCAGTAGGGTAACCAGACATCCCCAGTTTCAGGGGACAGTCCCCTGATTGAGGACACTGTCCCCGGGCCAAGTCTGTCCCTGGTTTTGTCCCCAGATTGGATTTAATAGGGGGCAGGGGCAATTTCAAAGACAGTCAGTGCAGAATTAAAATAAAAAAAATTGAATTACACCCCCCCCGCTCCGCCGGTTGTATTTTTCGCATTATCTGTGCCTCTTTCTGATGATCATGTGCTGGTCGGAGTGGAGGGAATATTTCTTCAGTCTCGGGTGCATGCCCATTCAGCTTCGCTCGCATGTTATTCTGCCTTGGCTCAAATCCTGGCCAGCCATCTGTCTATCTCCTTGCCTTCCCTGGCGGAGGGATCTTCCTCCGTCCCCCATCCAGTAGTAGCCGGGGCCCGAAGAGTAAGACTTGAGAGGCTGTGAGGGGGGCGGCGACGGGCAGAGAGTCGCTGATTGCCGCCATTACTAGTAAACAAAAAATATGTCCCCGGATTTCATTTTAGAAATCTGGTCACCTTACAGTGCAGGGACTTATGTCAAAGTCAATATCTAGTAATGGTTATTGAAGGGGGGGTTTCCGTTCTACTCTGCTAATAAAAGAAAGTGACATCCCATCCCAAGAGTCACCCCTGCTTTTACTTTGTCAGGTAGAATAAAATCTATTCAGTAGTTCATTAATTTAACCTCTAGTGCACTGGTCATCAACCATTCCTGCAGGGCTGACTAACAGGCCAGGTTTTATGTATTACCTTGGGGAGATGCAGACTAGAATACGGCAATCACTGAGCAGCAAATGATATCACCTGTGATGCATTTCAGTTATCTTGTAAACCTGGCCCGTTAGTGGGCCCTGAGGACAGGGTTGATGACCACTGCTCTAGTGCAGCTATTCTCAATAAGGGGTCTGTTGCTCGGGGGTTCTGATTTGATCTGATGGTGCCTGCATAGTCCTGCCACTTGGTAGATCCTACTGCATGACATCATCTTTATAGTTGACTGCATGGCCTTCTACACACGGACGGACATATCCAATGCAAACGGTCCTCGGACCGTTTGCATCGGATATGTCCGCCGGGCTATTTTGGTCCGATGGTGTGTACAAAATCCCCGCCGCCACGTCACCGCACCAGGAAGTAAACAACTTCCACGCATGCGTCGCATCCATACGACGCTTGCGCGGGTGGATATGTCCGCTGGTGAGTGTACTGACCAGCGGACATATCCGACAGACATGTGTCCGGAGGAAAAGTTTCAAAGCATGCTTTGGAAATTTTCCGCTGGAGAAAACAGTCCAAATCCGTCCGTTTGCCCCTACAGACGAGCGGATTTTTCGGCTGAAATGGTCCGTCGGACCATTCCCAGCGGAAAAATTCCATCGTGTGTACGAGGCCTAAGGGTAACATTCAGACCATTGATGACCAATGTAAACTGTATTCTACTCACTAACCACCAATGCAAAGAGCATTCTGCCTACTGACCATCAATGTATGGAGACCACCAATGTAAAGAGCATTCTTCCCAATGACCATTAATGTAAGGAGAATTCTTCCCTCTGACCACCAATTCAAAAAGCATTCTTCCCGCTGACCACCAATTTAAAGAGCAACCAATTTAAAGAGCATTATTCCCACTGACCACCAATGTAAGGAGCATTCTGCCCACTGATAAACAATGTGTTTGGACCTGGGCTTGAACCTAGGACCTCTGGTTTGTCTGGTGGTGACTCTGCTTGCTGAGCCACCTGGAATGCTGGACAGCTCCTTGGTCAGTTCCCTTGAATGATCGGGTCTTGAATCTTGTTTGCTTTGAACCTTGAACCCTTTGCTCCTCCCATGAACTTCTGGATTTAGGCCATGTCCCTGCACTTCCTGGTTGCCAGAATATTGTGCCTTCACCAGCCAATATCTTGCTCCTGTCTCGCTTGCTGCCGAACCTGACACAATGTAAGGGACATTCTTCCCACTAACCACCAATGTAAGGGACATTCTTCCCACTAACCACCAATGTAAGGGACATTCTTCTCACTGATCACCAATGTAAGGAACATTCTTCCCACTGATCACCAATGTAAGGAGCATTCTTCTCACTGATCACCAATGTAAGGGACATTCTTCTCACTGATCACCAATGTAAGGGACATTCTTCCCACTGATCACCAATGTAAGGGACATTCTTCTCACTGATCACCAATGTAAGGAACATTCTTCTCACTGATCACCAATGTAAGGGACATTCTTCTCACTGATCACCAATGTAAGGAACATTCTTCCCACTGATCACCAATGTAAGGGACATTCTTCTCACTGATCACCAATGTAAGGGACATTCTTCTCACTGATCACCAATGTAAGGGACATTCTTCTCACTGATCACCAATGTAAGGGACATTCTTCTCACTGATCACCAATGTAAGGAACATTCTTCTCACTGATCACCAATGTAAGGGACATTCTTCTCACTGATCACCAATATAAGGAACATTCTTCCCACTGACCACCAATGTAAGGGACATTCTTCTCACTGATCACCAATGTAAGGGACATTCTTCTCACTGATCACCAATGTAAGGGACATTCTTCTCACTGATCACCAATGTAAGCGACATTCTTCTCACTGACCACCAATGTAAGGGACATTCTTCCCACTGATCACCAATGTAAGGAACATTCTTCCCACTGATCACCAATGTAAGGGACATTCTTCCCACTGATCACCAATGTAAGGGACATTCTTCCCACTGATCACCAATGTAAGGAACATTCTTCTCACTGATCACCAATGTAAGGAACATTCTTCCCACTGATCACCAATGTAAGGAACATTCTTCCCACTGATCACCAATGTAAGGAACATTCTTCTCACTGATCACCAATGTAAGGGACATTCTTCTCACTGATCACCAATATAAGGAACATTCTTCCCACTGACCACCAATGTAAGGGACATTCTTCTCACTGATCACCAATGTAAGGGACATTCTTCTCACTGATCACCAATGTAAGGGACATTCTTCTCACTGATCACCAATGTAAGCGACATTCTTCTCACTGACCACCAATGTAAGGGACATTCTTCCCACTGATCACCAATGTAAGGAACATTCTTCCCACTGATCACCAATGTAAGGGACATTCTTCCCACTGATCACCAATGTAAGGGACATTCTTCCCACTGATCACCAATGTAAGGAACATTCTTCCCACTGACCACCAATGTAAGGGACATTCTTCCCACTGATCACCAATGTAAGGAACATTCTTCTCACTGATCACCAATGTAAGGAACATTCTTCCCACTGATCACCAATGTAAGGAACATTCTTCCCACTGATCACCAATGTAAGGGACATTCTTCTCACTGATCACCAATGTAAGGGACATTCTTCTCACTGATCACCAATGTAAGGGACATTCTTCTCACTGATCACCAATGTAAGGAACATTCTTCCCACTGATCACCAATGTAAGGAACATTCTTCCCACTGACCACCAATGTAAGGGACATTCTTCCCACTGATCACCAATGTAAGGAACATTCTTCTCACTGATCACCAATGTAAGGGACATTCTTCCCACTGATCACCAATGTAAGGGACATTCTTCCCACTGATCACCAATGTAAGGGACATTCTTCTCACTGATCACCAATGTAAGGAGCATTCTTCCCACTGATCACCAATGTAAGGGACATTCTTCTCACGGATCACCAATGTAAGGAACATTCTTCTCACTGATCACCAATGTAAGGAACATTCTTCTCACTGATCACCAATGTAAGGAACATTCTTCTCACTGATCACCAATGTAAGGAACATTCTTCTCACGGATCACCAATGTAAGGAACATTCTTCTCACTGATCACCAATGTAAGGATCATTCTTCCCACTGATCACCAATGTAAGGAACATTCTTCTCACTGATCACATTCTTCTCACTGATCACCAATGTAAGGAGCATTCTTCCCACTGATCACCAATGTAAGGGACAGTCTTCTCACGGATCACCAATGTAAGGAACATTCTTCTCACTGATCACCAATGTAAGGAACATTCTTCTCACTGATCACCAATGTAAGGAACATTCTTCTCACTGATCACCAATGTAAGGGACATTCTTCCCACTGATCACCAATGTAAGGGACATTCTTCCCACTGATCACCAATGTAAGGAACATTCTTCCCACTGATCACCAATGTAAGGAACATTCTTCTCACTGATCACCAATGTAAGGGACATTCTTCCCACTGATCACCAATGTAAGGGACATTCTTCTCACGGATCACCAATGTACGGGACATTCTTCCCACTGATCACCAATGTAAGGAACATTCTTCTCACTGATCACCAATGTAAGGAACATTCTTCTCACTGATCACCAATGTAAGGGACATTCTTCCCACTGATCACCAATGTAAGGAACATTCTTCTCACTGATCACCAATGTAAGGAGCATTCTTCTCACTGATCACCAATGTAAGGGACATTCTTCCCACTGATCACCAATGTAAGGAACATTCTTCTCACTGATCACCAATGTAAGGGACATTCTTCTCACTGATCACCAATGTAAGGAACATTCTTCTCACTGATCACCAATGTAAGGAACATTCTTCTCACTGATCACCAATGTAAGGAACATTCTTCTCACTGATCACCAATGTAAGGGACATTCTTCCCACTGATCACCAATGTAAAGGACATTCTTCTCACTGATCACCAATGTAAGGGACATTCTTCCCACTGATCACCAATGTAAGGAACATTCTTCTCACTGATCACCAATGTAAGGAACATTCTTCTCACGGATCACCAATGTAAGGAACATTCTTCTCACTGATCACCAATGTAAGGAACATTCTTCTCACTGATCACCAATGTAAGGAACATTCTTCTCACTGATCACCAATGTAAGGGACATTCTTCCCACTGATCACCAATGTAAGGAGCATTCTTCCCACTGATCACCAATGTAAGGGACATTCTTCTCACGGATCACCAATGTAAGGAGCATTCTTCTCACTGATCACCAATGTAAGGGACATTCTTCCCACTGATCACCAATGTAAGGGACATTCTTCTCACTGATCACCAATGTAAGGAACATTCTTCTCACTGATCACCAATGTAAGGAACATTCTTCTCACTGATCACCAATGTAAGGGACATTTTTCCCACTGATCACCAATGTAAGGAACATTCTTCTCACTGATCACCAATGTAAGGAACATTCTTCTCACTGATCACCAATGTAAGGGACATTCTTCCCACTGATCACCAATGAAAGGGACATTCTTCTCACTGATCACCAATGTAAGGAACATTCTTCTCACTGATCACCAATGTAAGGGACATTCTTCCCACTGATCACCAATGAAAGGGACATTCTTCTCACTGATCACCAATGAAAGGGACATTCTTCTCACTGATCACCAATGAAAGGGACATTCTTCTCACTGATCACCAATGTAAGGAGCATTCTTCTCACTGATCACCAATGTAAGGAACATTCTTCTCACTGATCACCAATGTAAGGGACATTCTTCTCACTGATCACCAATTTAAGAAACATTCTTCCCACAGATCACCAATGTAAGGAACATTCTTCTCACTGATCACCAATGTAAGGGACATTCTTCTCACTGATCACCAATGTAAGGGACATTCTTCTCACTGATCACCAATGTAAGGAACATTCTTCTCACTGATCACCAATGTAAGGAACATTCTTCTCACTGATCACCAATGTAAGGGACATTCTTCCCACTGATCACCAATGTAAGGAACATTCTTCCCACTGATCACCAATGTAAGGAACATTCTTCCTTTTGGCTACCAATGTAATGCCTTGTACTGCCTTAACTTTTTTCCCCCTACACACGACCGGGTTTCCCGACAGGAAAACTGCCATGAGAGCTTTGGTCCGGAATCCCGACCGTGTGTATGCTCCATTGCAGTCGGGTTAAAAACTGCCGGAAAAAAATTAACCACGTTCTAATTTTTCCTGCCAGTTTTCCTGTTAAGAGCATACACACGGCCGAGATTCCCGGCCAAAAGCTCTCATGGCTGTTTTCCTGCTGAGAAAACCGGTTGTGTATACGAAGCATATGGGCAAATAAATAAATAAAACTGACAGGGGTATTAACCTCCCTTACTCTTTTCAAAATACCATATCCAAAAAGTACTTCTAAAATAAAACGTCCAGTCTAAGCGATTCATTAACCACTTAAGGACCGCCTCCTGCACATATACGTCGGCAGAATGTCACGGCTGGGCACATGCACGTACAGGTACGTCCTGTGCTAGTGCCCAGCCATTGGTCGCGGGTGCACGCCCGCCCGCAACCCAGTCTGAAGCTCTGGGACCAGGACCGCGGGACTTGCGGACCCAATCACCGCTGGAGTCCCGCGATCAGTCTCCGGAGCTGAAGAACGGGGAGAGCCATGTGTAAACACTGATCCCTTTTATAGGGATACACAATCAATGACGTCACACCTACAGCCACACCCCCCTACAGTTGTAAACACACATTAGGTCACACATAACCCCTTTAGCGCCCCCTTGTGGTTAACTCCCAAACTGCAATTGTCATTTTCACAATAAACAATGCATTTTAAATGCACTTTTTGCCGTGAAAATTATAATGGTCCCAAAAATGTGTCAAAATTGTCTGAAGTGTCCGCCATAATGTCGCAGTCATGAAAAAAAAAACGCTGATCGTCGCCATTAGTAGTGATTTTTTTTAATAAAAATGCAATAAAACGATCCCCTATTTTGTAAACGCTATAGATTTTGCGCAAACCAACCGATTTCTTAAATATGGGCATTTCTAAATTTGGGTAATTATGCCAGTAAGTATCCCCTGCCCATGTGTTTACATTCAGCTGTGAGCTGGATAATCTCATCAGCTGAATCAGGCTGGGGATTGTTGGTTGCTAGGAAGCCAGTGAGCCATGGCGTCCTAGCAACCAGGAGCCCACATTCATGACAGCTTCACGGCATAAAATACCCCAAATATGAGCACTGGTGTCTCTCTGTATGACAACTTCGACTTGGTTTTAATTACCTCCAGTTTGCTTATGTGTGATGTGCAGTGATGCTTTTTAAAACTGTTGCAACCATAGCAACAGATACGTTAAGTCCCAAAAGTAGGAAATACCTGGATCTGGTACACGTGTTTTGGATGTTCTTACAAAACTGTTTCAAAGCTTTGCTGAATTCAGAACAGTCCATGTTATTGGGGCCATACAGTCAGAAGTGTAGTAGCTTCTTAATAAACCCCCTCGCCCCTTGTTTTTTTTTTCCTGTAATGGTCATCTAATGGGTTGTTTGGTTTTCTTTTATATCTAGAAAGAAATATATCAGACCCTATTCTGGAAATACATCCGGCCAAATCTCCGGACAGCTCAGAGGAGATGCATGTTGTTACCTGTTCAGCCACCGGCAAGCCAACCCCGGAGATCTCATGGAACGCTACGGGTAGTTTGGCATCAATGCCTCAGGTGTACACCATTGACTACCCAAATGGAACAGTGACCACCATAAGTAACTTCACTCTCAGAGTCCCTCTGGGAATGGAAGAGAAGGTGGTCTGTGTGGTGAGCCACCCAGCACTCCCCTCCGACAAATATCTCTACAGATTTCTAAAGGATACAAGTAAGTTCGCACACCGACTGTTACACTTTATCAATGTACCTACCTACCCACCCGCATAGTGTTATCGTTTTGTTCCCCTTGAATTGCGCTCCCCTTGAAGTGCTACTCCAAAAACACTGTTTAGTTCACTTATGCATTCCATAGGTTGAACTACGATTTGTGCACATGGAATTAAAAATAATTAAAAACAAACATTTTTTATTTGCTGCATCATCAGAACCCTAAATCCACAGATGGTACAGAGGAAGGCAAAAAAAATAAAAATAACCTGAGGCAACAGGTGACAGCAATACCATTCATTCTGTTGAGGGTTCTAAATCTAAACCTTCTGGACTCTACTGGAAAATGGGCTTTCATTGCTACCTGTGTACCCATTGTGGTAGGGGTTCCCCTTACTTCCATTTTTATTTATGAGAATTAAAGCTTCTTGTTGTAAAGGCTCAAGGTTTTTTACCTTCATGAATTAAGGTAAAAAAAAACTGTGTTCAGCCCATAAATACTTACCAGAGCTCTACCTCCTCATTGGCTCCTGCTGCTGTCAATCATAGCCAGTGAGAGAATGAGAGAGGGGGGCCAAGCCGTGGCTCTGTGTGTGAATACTCAGGAGCGAGCCTGCTCGGGTGCCCCATAGCAAGCTTCTTGCTGTGGGGGCACATGGCAGGATGGAAGGGCCAGGAGCGCTGATGGGGGACCCAAGAAGAAGAGGATTAGAGCTGCTCTGTGCAAGTCCACTGAACAGAGCAGTTAAGTATGACATGTTTAAAAAACGTTTTTTTTCAGATTTGGATAGAGTGCTGAGGTATTACAACTGCCTTTAGGCTTTTAAAGCTATCTATGCAAACCCCCCCCCCCCCCCCCCACAGACGATCAATAGGGTTTAGGTCTCGAGACACCTTCACCCTTAGCTTTTTTAGCAAGGCAGTGGTCGTCTTGGAGGTGTGTTTGGGGTCGTTATCATGTTGGAATACTGCCCCGTGGCCCAGTCTCTGAAGGGAGGGGATCATTCTCTGCTTCAGTATGTCACAGTACATGTTGGCATTCATGGTTCCCTCAATGGTCTGTAGCCCCCCAGTGTCGGCAGCACTCATGCAGCCCCAGACCATGACACTCCCACCACCATGCTTGACTGTAGGCAAGACACACTTGTCTTTGTTCTCCTCACCTGGTTGCCTCCACACACGCTTGTCACCATCTGACACCAAATAACTTTATCTTAGTCTCATCAGTCCACAAAACATGGTTCCAGTAATCCGTGTCCTTAGTCTCCTTGTCTTCAGGAAACTGTTTGCAGACTTTCTTGTGCATAACCTTTAGAAGAGGCTTCCTTCTGAGACAACAGTCATGCAGACCAATTTGATGCAGTGTGCGGCGTATGATCTAAGCACTGACAGGCTGACCCCCCCCCACCCCTTCAACCTCTGCAGCAATGCTGGCAGCACTCATATGTCTATTTCCCAAAGACAACCTCTGGATATGACGCCGAGCACGTGCACTCAACTTCTCTGTCCTGTTATACCGCTGTATGGTCTTGGCCACTGTGCTGCAACTCAGTTTCAGGATCTTGGCAATCTTCTTATAGCCTAGGGCAGTGATGGCAAACCTTTTTGAGCCCGAGTGCCCAAACCGCGACACAAAACCAACTTATTTCTTTCAAAGTGCCAACACAGAATTAAACCTACTCTGTACAGAGGATGGGACTGATTATCCCTCTGAATGAGCCCCAAGGGACCAAAAATGTACGATAATGCCAGATTCGCTCAGAATGCAGGGTTCAGGAATGCATTGTGCTCAGAATGCACTGTGCAACATACACTGACCTACCTGATACATGCACTGACCTACCTATTACACTCACCTACCTGACCATTAAACTCACCTACCTCCTCGATATCCCCGCCACCGGGAGGTCAGCTACAAGCCATTGCACCGCTCCTCATGGCCATGGATGATCTGCTCAGCGCACTGCTCCTCCTCCTCCGCTTTTTCACAGGCTGCACTAGGACAGACTGAACCAAAGTCGTCCTGGAGCAGGGGAGCTGGAATATCATGCCTGCAGAAAGGAATGCCTGAATGCCTTACCAGAGGTGTAGGGATTCGCGGAGGCAATAAGCTGCCGAACAGAGTAAGGACGGTGGAGGAAGAATTTTACACCCCCCCTAAAACAGCACACATGATGGCTGGCTGCCCACCCTCCTGCCGACATCACTGGCACCTATGCACAGAAGGGAGCCGGTGTCCTGTCGAGTCAGTGCAATTGACTGCCTGGCTGGGGGAATCCCATGGCGTGCCAACAGAGAGGGCTTGGAGTGCCAGCTGTGGCACCCGTGCCAAAGGTTCGCCATCACTGGCCTAGGCCATCTTTATGTAGAGCAACAATTATTTTTTTCAGATCCTCAGAGAGTTCTTTGCCATGAGGTGACATGTTGAACTTCCAGTGACCAGTATGAAAGAGTGAGAGCAATAACACCAAATTCAACACACCTGCTCCCCATTCACATCTGAGACCTTGTAACACTAATGAGTCACATGACACCGGGAAGGGAAATGGCTAATTGGGCACAATTTGGACATTTTCACTTAGGGGTGTGTTCACTTTTGTTGCCAGCAGTTTAGACATTAATGGTTGTGTGTTTATTTTGAGGGGACAGCAAATTTACACTGTTATACAAGCTGTACACTCACTACACAACATTGTAGCAAAGTGTATAGACACAGCATTTCTGGCAGGATCAGCAGGTATTTTGTATATGTGCTGAAAATCTTCTTCACTTGAAAAAAATGTAAAAAATAATGCAGCCACCACATCTAAGGACCGGTATTGTGATATATTAGATTTTTTTTTCTAGGGTTTGATTATCCTTTAAAAAAAAACTTTCAGTCATTGATCTATCTATTTTTTTTAATCTTGTTACTAATAGAATTCTTTTATTCAACAGCAACTGAAGATTCTTCTGGGGATCCTAAGCCCGGTATCATTGTCATTATTGTTTTCCTCATTTGCTCACTTCTTCTATGTGTTACATATTCATTTTGGAGAAAAAGGTGTCACAAGCATGCATCCATGGGAAAAAACTATTTGGTGAGTATTCAGAATTCTTATATTGGGTTCTTTCATTTCATATGTTTGCCCAGAAGAGTTGAAGCTGTTATAGCTGCAAAGGGCGGGGCCAACTCAATATTGAACCCTACCGACTAAGACCGGGGGGGCCATTAATGTTCATGTGCGTGTAAAGGCAGGCGTCCCAATACTTTTGGTAATATACTGTAAGGCCGCGTACACACGATCAGTCCATCCGATGAGAACGGTCTGAAGGACCGTTGTCATCAGTTAACCGATGAAGCTGACTGATGTGCCTACACACCATCGGTTAGATAACCGATCGTGTCAGAACGCGGTGACGTAAAACACAACGACGTGCTGAAAAAAAAATGAAAAAAATGAAGTTCAATGCTTCCAAGCATGCGTCGTTCAATTCTTCCAAGCATGCGTCGACTTGATTCTGAGCATGCGTGGATTTTTAACCGACCTATCGGTTAGGAATCCATCGGTTAAATTTTAAAGCAAGTTCTCTTTTTTTTGACCGAAGCATAACTGACCGATGGGGCCCACACACGATCGGTTTGGACCGATGAAATGAACCTTCAGTCCGTTTTCATCGTTTATGACCGATCGTGTGTACGCGGCCTAAGTGTGACAACATGAAGACCCCCCATTCCCATAGCCCCCTTATATCTTTGTCCAACCATGTTCCCATGCTCCACAGACCATCCAGACAGGACAGGATCACTTCAAGCTATTTTTTATAGTTTTGGATAAAGTGGAGAAGAGTTTAAAATTCTATTGGGTTTTTATCCCCAATAAATTCCATTGGGGAGGTTTTCCTTGACTTCATTGCACCTGTGACACCCATACAACAAATATGTTCTATTTTATAGAGCAGAGCGGGGGGGGCACATAGGGGATATACATGTATGCTTTATTGATCTATACTGCCAAGTAGCTCAAAGTGGTGTCTATCCACCAGTTCTTTCTTATATCATGTTTCCCCGAAAATAAGCCCGGGTCTTATAATAATTTGGCAACAAAAGGCACAGTAGGGCTTATTTTCAGGGTAGGTCTACCATGTAATGTGATGTCTTCTCTCCCCCCCTGCCTGTCAGGAATCCCCAGTGTGAACTGAGTTATAATGCATGTAAACTCCTATAATCCACTCTATTACAGTATTATATAATGTACAATGTGTGTGTTTCTGTAATATAATTGTGCCAAATATCTTTGTTATAGCGCCGCTCTTCGCTTCTGTGACCCGCTTGAGCTCTCTTCCCCGCAATTATATTACAGAAACACACACATTGTACATTATATAATACTGTAATAAAGTGGATTATAGGATTTTACAAGCATTTTAAACTAGGGCTTATTTTCGGGGTAGGTCTTATGCCGCGTACACACGGTCGTTTTTTGCGATGAAAAAAAAAAACGACGTTTTTTGTGAAGTAAAAAACGACGTTTTTGAAACGTCACTTTCAAAGACGATGTTGCATACACACCATCGTTTTTTTCACAAAAAACGAGGTTACGTTCACCACACTTTTCAATTGAAGCTCGCTTCATAACTAGCTTCTGGGCATGCGCGGGTTGAAAAACGTCGTTTTAAACGACGTTTGTGCTACACACGGTGACTTTTTGTGAAACAAAAAACGACGTTTTGAAAAACGACACAAAAAATTCAAGCATGTTGGAATTTTTTTTTGGTCGTTTTTTTTAAGACAAAAAACGACGTTTTGCCCACACACGATCAATTTAAATGACGTTTTAAAAAACGTCGTTTTATTTCATCGCAAAAAACGACCGTGTGTACGCGGCATTATTTTTGGGTTTAGGTCTTATTTTTGGGGTAGAACTTATTTTCGGGGGGGGAGGTCTTATTTTCGGGGTAGGTCCTACCATGTAATGTGATGTCTTCTCTCCTCCTCTCCCTCCCTGCCTGTCAGGAATCCCCAGTGTGAACCGAGTTACAATGATTGTAAAATCGTATAATCCCCTCTATTACAGTATTGTATAATGTACAATGTGTGTGTTTCTGTAATATAATTGTGCCGAATACCTTTGTTATAGCGCCGATCTGCGCTTTTGTGACCCGACAGGGTTCTCTTCCCCGCAATCATATTACAGAAACACACACATTGTACATTATATAGTACTGTAATAGAGCGAATTATAGGATTTTACAAGTTTTTTAAACTAGGTCTTATTTTCGGGGTAGGTCTTATTTTTGGGTTTAGGTCCTATTTTCGGGTTAGTTCTTATTTTCGGGGTAACACGGTATGTATGATTCTTGTATAATCCCAATCCTGATTGTTTTTCTATAAATCTCTCCTTTTTTTCTTTCCAGGATCCTCACTTACAAGACAACACGTCCTCTACCAGCAGCTCTGACTCAGAGAAGGCTTTATTGCCAAACGGAAGTCAATGTCAAAAGTACGGCGAGCTGCTAATCTAAAAGGCTAAGGAAGAGGCTTCCAGTCACTTGTTTACAAAATTGCTGAAATCTGGGCACAAAAATTCTCATTCAAATATATTCCCCACTTTGTGTGCATCAAACCCAGATATGACCTCATAGAAGTAGTAGTGACCTCATCACTGAGCAGAGAGCAGAGCTGTGGGGGGAAAACTCAACAGGCCCCACCCACTACAGACTTCCTGCGGAAAATGACAGGATGGGGCGGAGCCAAGACTAGTCACCTTGCAATAGTGGAGAGCAGCAGTGACTGGCCATTATTATAGGAAGCTCCTGCACAGAGCACTGAATTACTGCACAGATCTGGAAGAAATACACAAAGCACACAAAGATTCAGGCCGGGTTCACACCTTCCGTGCACGCGGCTCACAGCAGGGGTCCGGTACATGCCGGTTTAGGTCCGATTTCAGCCCCAATTTTGGGCTGAAATAGAACTTAAAAACGCACGTGTTTTTCTGCCACTCCGCACCGGGCCGCGACGGAGATATGTAAACCGGTGTTCTGGTGAGTTGGTTCCTACCATCGATATGGTTCCGGAGTCAACGGAAACCTCAGAGCGGGAACAGCTGTTCATCGGCTGTAGACGCGCTCGCTCCCAATAGCCGATTATACACTCTATACACAGGGCCAGCAAGGGGCGGATGTGATATTGACCAGTGTTTTTTTGATTGGTTATCCACGCCACTCTTTACAGCAAGGGGCCGATGTGATACAAGCCCCTTGCTGTATAGAGCGGCGTGGATAACCAATCAAAAAAGCACTGCTCAATATCACATCCATCCAGGCCCGGATTTCCCACAAGGCCACCAAGGCCGGGCCGGCAGGGAGCAGAGGGGCGGCATGATTTTTTTTTTTTAATAAAAATAAATAAATAAGAAATAATAATTAAATTATTAAAATAAAAAAAGTAAACTAAAGTAAAGAATAAGAAAAATAATATTAAAAATAATAAGAAAATTATACAAAAAAAAAAGAAAACAACAAGCTACAAAATAAAAAAAGTGATAAAAAAAAAGTAAAAAAAAAAGAAAAATAATATTTGAACAGTGGCACCACTGCCATCCGGTTGCCATTCTCCGTTGATTTGGGGGGGGGGGGGGTTCGGTGGGAGGGGGTGCATTGCGCGGAACCTGGCCTCGGGGCGGCTGGGAGAGCAAATCCGGCCCTGCATCCATCCATTACTGGCCCTTGCTGTGTAGAGCGCCGTGTATAAGCAGGCTTCAGACAGCGGGAGCGAGCTCGTCTAAGCTGTTGAGGCTCGGAGATTTCCGCGGCCTCCTACTGCGCCGTCGAGGCAGGAACCATATCGATGGAGGAACCAGCTCGACAAAACACTGGTTCCATAGAGAGCCAGTCACATTCTCCTGCTATGTGAATTGAATGTGGGGAAAGGTGTGAACCCGGCCTCAAGGAAGAATACACAAGATGAATGGATATAGAAAATATTTGCTTGTCCCAGGGTTCAGCCCAATAGTTTTGGGTCACTGTTATTTATTTTTATTTAACTTTGATAGGTCTCAGATAGAGCTGCGCGATTGTTAAAGAATTGAGATTTCGATTCTAGACTTGAAACATGCCTGCCTTTGTTCATCTCATTTTTATGGGTATGTAGAAATTAGTAGTTTACAGAAAAAAATATATAATTTTTTTGCTCCCAGTTCCGCTCACAGAGAGTGGCAAGCACACAGAATTTTAGGCAGGATCTGTGGCTATTGTCTGTGTTTGCTGAACATGTTCTTGGCCTGAAAAAAGGAAACAAATGCAGCCACCACATTAAAGGACTGGTAGGGTTTATCCTTGGGTTCAGATATAAGGAGAAGTACGGTGAAAGCTCGTTCGGCTGTACTTCTCCTGTGGTTCACAGGAGTGCAGTTCGTTCTGCACTCCTGTGACCTGTTTTCAGCAGACAACGAGCAGAAGTCCACTGTCTGCTGATGTCACAGAGCCAGTCCAGGCTCAGGAAAGATCGCGACCATATGGTCCGCCCACATGCCTGGACTGGCACCTGGCTCAGCCTCTCTGAGAGCCTGAGCCGGCTTCTCCTGCCCCCTCCACAGCCCAGTGCTCCAGTATGTGAGGAGGGTGAAGAGCAGTGAGCTGGTGACTGACAGTCACCGGCTCTCTGGTCACGGAGCTCTGAAAACTGAGCGATCAGCAGTGTTTATTGGCTCGTTCTCAGTGTTAGGAGCCTGCAGGGGACAGATGCGGCATCGGACCAGAATCCATGGGCGGCACTCTCGCTTAGCAGTAAAAATGGTCACTGGTTCGAATACCGACCACGACACTACCTGCCTGGAGTTTGCATGTTCTCCCTGTGCCTGCGTGGGTTTCCTCCGGGTACTTTGGTTTCCTCCCACACTCCAAAGACATACTGATAGATTACTTGGCTTCGGCCTAAAATTAGCCATAGTTTATGAACACGAGTTAGGGACAGGCCCGGATTTCCCACAGGGCCACCGAGGCCAGGCCTTGGGGAGGCAGGGCTCCAAGGGGCGGCAGCAGCATGGAGTCCCCTGTTTTCTGTCTCTGCCGCCGATGTACACAGTGAGAGGGGTGAGCTGTGCTCTACCCATCTCAGCTGTGACAGGAGTTCTAGCACAGTGTTTTTGAAGGTGACAGGGTCAATAAAGAGAACTTTTCACCTCCAATTGCTATCACACAGGGAATTATTTTCTCATGTGTGATAGCAATAAAGTTAAGTGAAAAAATTATTGATAAAAAATAATTAAAAAGTAAAGAATAAAAAAAAAAAAAATTAAAAATAATAAGGTAGTTATACAAAAATAAAAACAAGTAAACGACAAGCTACAAAAAAAAAAAAAAATGTGAACTAATCGTGCCGCCCCTGCCATCTGGTTGCAATTCTCTGTTGATTTGAGGGGGGGGGGTGGTTTGGTTGGCGGGGAGGGGGGTGCATTGCGGAACCTGGCCTTGGGGCGGCAGGGAGAGCAAATCCGGGACCTTATATTGTAAGCTCCTTGGGGGTAGAGACCGATGTGAATGCACAATGTATATGTAAAGCGCTGCATAAATTGACGGCGCTATATAAGTACCTAAATAATGATAATAATTATGGTGCCCCATTTGCACCTGAGCGTTTCGTACCTCGAAGTTCAGAGCTCCAAAACGCTAAACCAAACCCCCATATGCTTTAAAATTGTCCCTGTTCCCATTTTAGCATGAAGACGCCTAAAGCTCGATAAGGTACAGGAGCTCCTTTTGAAGCAGAATGAGGTTTTTGGCCCCATTGACTTTAATAGGATTGCGTTTTCCTCCTATTACATGTCTATGGGTCCAAAACCGCACAATCTGACCCAAAGAAGCTCCTGTATGGCACTTTGCACTTTAAAACATGGAAAAGCCATGCAAAAAAAAAAATGCAAAACCATTTACAGGCGCTGTGCTCAAGTGTGAATGGGGACTAAATAGGGCTCTTGTGTTTTGCTGTTGAAATGAAATGTATTACGCTGTGAAACTGATGCACTGGTAGAATAATTGTATGGCTGTGCTATGAAAGACGATGGCTGGTCCACTGTCTATGGAAACCACTTAGTCATTTAAAGAGGTTTATGGTGAGTATTCCCCATGGAAAAATTCCAAAAAGATATTTTAAATGAAACATGGCAAACCCCAGGACCTGTACATACCTCTTCTTTGGTGTCTTGTTATGGCTGTTTATAATGTTACTGTATGTAGATTTAGGTATATAAGATATGGGTGTATAGATAGGAGGGACACACCTGGAAGTATAAAGAAATAACACCTGGAGGCATGTCCATTATAGTGGGGGGCTCTTTATGGTGTATGCCTTGTGGTGTGGGAGTAATGAGGGTCCCAGCATTGGATAATTGGTAGTAATAGTACCCCCAGCATTCTTTGGCAGCACTCATAACCCCCAGCAGTGGCGACATTGGCAGCAGTCATAACCCCCCAGCAGGGCCGCCATCAGGGGGGTACAGGCATTACACCTGTAAGGGGCCCGGGGGTCCCCAGGGGCCCGGATGGGAACAACCCTAAAAAAAAAAAAAAAAAAAAAAAAATTTTTTTTTTTTTTTTTTTTTTTTTTTAGGGGTCCAAAGGTCCCCAGGGCCCCGGAGGCCACCAAGGGCCCCAGATGACAAGCCCTTTTTTTAAAAAAATATATATTTTTTTATAAAAAAAATATATTTTTTTAATATATTTTTATTTTATTTTTTATTAAAGGGCCAATTTTTTTTCTTTTATTTTTTTTAGAGGTCCGGAGGTCCCTAGGGGCCCGGAGGCCACCAGGGCCCCAGATGGCAAGCCCTTTTTTTTTATAAAAAAATATATATTTTTTTTATAAAAAAATATTTTTTTTTATAAAAAAATATATATTTTTTTAATATATTTTTCTTTTATTTTTTATTAAAGGGCCAATTTTTTTTTCTTTAATTTTTTTTAGAGGTCCGGAGGTCCACAGGGGCCCGGAGGCCCCCAGGGCACCGGATGGCAACCCCCCTTTTTTTTATTTATTTTCTATAAAAAAATATATATATTTTTTAATATATTTTTATTTTATTTTTTTTTATTAAAGGGCCATTTGTTTTAGGGGTCTAGGGGCCCGTAGGCCACCAGGGCCCCAGATGACAACCCCCTGTTTTTTATTTTTATAAAAAAACATATTTTTTTAATATATTTTTCTTTTATTTTTTATTAAAGGGCCAATTTTTTTTCTTTTATTTTTTTAGAGGTCCAGAGATCTCCAGGGCCCCAGATGACAACCCCCCTTTTTTTATAAAAAAATATATATTTTTTATATATTTTTTTATTTCTTTTATTTTTATATTTTATATATATAATATTATTATTATTAAAGGGCCCCCGGATGACAATCCTGCTTTTTTATATTTATTTTTTACTTTTTTATATTATTTTATTTCTTTTTTTTTAATATATAGATGTATTTTTATTAAAGGGCTCAGGGTCCCCAGGGCCCCACGTGTCAAACCCCCTTTTTTATAATTGTATTTTTTATTTTTGTTTATATATTTTTTTTATATTTTTATTTTTTATTAAAGGGCCCAGAGGTCCCAGGGCCCTGGAAGGCAACCCCCTTGTTTTTTTCTATATAAATGTTTATTTCTTTTTTATATATATATTTTTTTATTTTTTTATTTTTTTTTAAAGGGCCCAGAGGTTTCTTTTTATTAAAGGGCCCAGAGGTCCCGAATGGAAAGCCCCCTTTTTTTGTAATTTCCTTTTATATAAAAAAAATTAGGTCCCCGGGGCCCAAGTTGGCAACCACCCTTTTTAAAAAAAAATATATATATATATAATATATATATATATTTTTTTTTTCTTTTTATTAAAGGGCACAGAGGTCCCCAGGGCCCCGGATGGCTACTCCCCCCCCTTTTTTATATATATTTTACTTTATTTCTTCTTTTTGTAAAGGGCCCCCCCGCTTCTCAATTCGCGGCAGCAGCCCCCCCCGTTTCTTAATTTCATGCGACAGCACCCCCCCCCCGGTTCTCTGCTCCAGGGGGCCCATGCCTGAAGCTGTGTAAGGGGCCCCAAAATTCCTGATGGCGGCCCTGCCCCCCAGCAGTGGCAACATTGGCAGCAGTCATAACCCCCCAGCAGTGGCGACATTGGCAGCACTCATAACCCCCCAGCAGTGGCGACATTGGCAGCACTCATAACCCCCAGCAGTGGCGACATTGGCAGCAGTCATAACCCCCAGCAGTGGCGACATTGGCAGCACTCATAACCCCCCAGCAGTGGCGAAATTGGCAGCACTCATAACCCCCCAGCAGTGGCGACATTGGCAGCAGTCATAACCCCCAGCAGTGGCGGTCAGTGGCAGTAATATTAACCCCCCCCCCCCCCCCAGGCATAGGTGGGGATTAGCAGGCTGTAAAAATAACAACCCCCCTCCAGCATTGAAGCAACCGGCTGTAACATTAAACCACCAAAACCATTGGTGATCAGTGGTAGTAAAATGTATTTCCCAGCAGTGGCTGGATGTAGAAATAAATCCACCCCAGCATTGGTGGTCAGTGGCTGGCTGTAAAATAAACCCCTAGCATTGGTGGTTGGTATCGTGCTGTAAAGATAAACCCTCCCAGCACTGGTGGTCAGTGACAGGGTGTAACTACAACTCTCCAGCACTGGTGGTCAGTGCCTGGTTATAGAATAACCCTCCCCAGCACTGGTGGTCAGTAGCTGGCTCTAACAATAATAATTCCCCCCTCCCCAACATTGATGGTCAGTGGCTGACTATACAATAACCCTCCCAAGCACTGGTGGTCAGTGATAGGCTGTAACTACACCCCTCCAGCACTGGTGGTCAGTGATAGGCTGTAACTACAACCCTCCAGCACTGGTGGTCAGTGATAGGCTGTAACTACGACCCTCCAGCACTGGTGGTCAGCAATAGGCTGTGACTACGACTCTCCAGCACTGGTGGTCAGTGATAGACTGTAACTACGACCCTTCAGCACTGGTGGTGAGTGGCTGTCTCGAACAATATCCCCTTCCCAACACTGGTGGTCAGTGGCGGTCTGTAAAAAATATCCCCTCCCCAACATTGATGGTCAGTGTTTACTTACTTCCCCAAGCCAAACTCTCTTTTCCAGTAGAGCCAAGCCTTTAGGTCAACTGTTGGGTGGAGATCGCTCCAACCGGACAGCCCCAGCTTTCATTGCCAGAGAGCATCCCAGTACTGTCCCACTGCAGATTGTTGGTGGCCCCACTGGGGCACCCTCTAAGTGGGAATTCCCCCCCGTAGATACCCCACTACTGCCAAGGACACCACTGGGAACGTTTCGTTTGCTGGGGACAGGCCTCTCAAAATAGAACTGCAACCATACCTCAGCTACACGCCCAATAAAGAAATGATGTGCGACTAAATGATTGGTTAAACCCACAAGTACTACCCCCCCCCCCCCCCCCCCAACACTAAATTTCCTTTTAAACTGAATTCTACAATACCAAAAATATAAATGAGAATGGTTTAGTATAGCAAAATATGTTTTCTGACAAAAATAATATAACTACATTTCTGTGGAGTTATAAAAAGCCCATAGAAGTACAGCGGGACCTTGGTTTACCAGTGACGCGGTTAACGAGCGTTTTGAATAACGAGAAACTTTGTTTGTTTTTATTATGACTCGGTTTGCGAGTGTTGTCTCACAAAGCGAGCAAATTCAAGGTAATGGGGTGTGCAGTACCGCATTTGGCCAGAGGTGCGGAGGCGCCGTTGACACTCAGTGTTTCTGAACCTTTCCAAGGGTTTCACAGATCAGCTGAGCTGTCCCCAAGTATTTCCGAGGCTCTCACCCCCCCTCACTCTGGCCACATTCGGTATTGCATGCAATAGAAGTCAATGCGGAACAAATTATCTTCGTTTCCATTGACTTCTATGGGGAAACTCGCTTTGATATGCGAGTGCTTTGCATTACAAGCATTCTCCTGGAACAGATTCTACTTGTAATCCAAGGTTCCACTGTATTTGGAATTCAAATCAAGGCCAGTTTGCAAGCTTGGCAAGGGCATGGGTAGCTGGGGACTGCTATGGGGAATATGTACCAATGTAAAAATAAAAACTCAAACAATATTTTCAGCAAAAAGAAGGTATTTTATTGCAGCTTTAAAGAGCATCATAAATACACAATTCCTTTAAATAACATGTATGGGGGAAGTCCTAAACCTTCGCAATGGTGGTGGTGACCCCAAACCGCATCTGTAATGGGGATCTGTGTGCTTGGGAGCACTGAGAGCAGAAGAGGCTAAAAACCTGATGAACCCCCTCCTACCCTTCCCCCACCCAAAACATGCCCCGTCTCTCCATCATCCGTGCCCTGTCCATCACAGAGAACAGCGCCCTCTTCTGTTTATTATTGTGGGTTCTGTACCATGACTTTAAATGAACTTGAAAATACTTGGGGCCAGATTCTCAAAAGACATACGACGGTGTATCGTAGGAAACACCGTCGTATCTCTGTTTTTTTTTACTGGGTATCTATGCGTCTGATTCCTAGAATCACTTACGCATAGATAGAGAGAAGATCCGACAGGTGTAAAACAATTACACCGTCGGATCGGAGATGTAATGTCATCGCTGGCCGCTAGGTGGCCTTTACGATGATTTCTCATTTGCCTATGCAAATTAGCCTAATTCGACGATTCCCTAACGTTTTTACGCCGCCCCGTCGTCATTAACGTTGTTTCCGTAAGCGTAAACCTACCTGCTATATGAGGGATTTACGAAGTTCCGTCGTTGCCATGTGAAGTATGGCGTCGGGTCAGCATCGTCTTTTTCCCTCGGTTACGTTGTTTTACCAAGTCGTTCGCGAATAGGGATTTACGTAGACGACGCTCACGTCGGCTTCATTCACTTTTTCCGACGTGAGCTGGAGCATGTGCACTGGGCTTTTTCCCCGGCCGGCGCATGCACAGTTCGAACGACGCGGGGGAGCGCTTATTTTAAATACAAGCCGCCCCCTTCGAATTACGCGGGGATACGCCGGGCCATTTACACTACGCCGCTGCAAAATACGGAGCAAGTGCATGGAGAATACGGCACTTGCTCTGTTAAATTGCGGCGGCGTAGTGTAAATGGCTTACGCTACGCCAGCGGCAAATTCTACGAGAATCTGGCCCTTGGTCTCTATATTATGTTGTGTAATAAGGGTTTTAGTTTATATTTTAAAGAAAATATTGTTTTGGTAAAAAAAAAAAAAAAACTTTTTTAAGATGATTTTTATTGAGTGTACATGAGATAAATATAAAAAAAAAAAACTCTAAAAACAATGTGGGGAAAGGTAGACACAGTCACCAAAATGCAATTATTCAACAAATATTTGTATAAAAATATATATGAAATCAACGGCATCATCCCTTTATTCTGCAGGTCCAGCACTTTCTTTCATAAAAAAAAAAGTTGCAAAAATTCTGTAAATACTTTGAGTCGTATGTTTTATTTTACCATGTGTTTGCAATTTTATATTTTTTAAAAAAATAAAAATATTTATTTAGAAAATGTTTTGTGTGAACTGAATTTTTATTATTATAATAATTATTTAAGTAAAAGGTTTGTGGTGTCTACCGTTTGAAATTCCCCATATGTACTTAACCACTTCAGCCCCGGAAGAATTGGCTGCCCAATGACCGGGCCACATCTGTGGAGAGAAATCATAAAGGGAAAGTTACTGTAAATCAATCAAGCTGCATAAACAGTAAAACATATATTAGTGGTTATTGTTTAACCACTTCAGCCCCCGGACCATTTGGCTGGTCAAAGACCAGGTCACTTTTTGCGATGTGGCACTGACAATTGCACGGTCGTGCGACGTGGCTCCCAAACAAAATTGGCGTCCTTTTTTCCCCACAAATAGAGCTTTCTTTTGGTGGAATTTGATCACCTCAGCGGTTTAAATTTTCTGCGCTATAAATAAAAAGAGCGTCAATTTTGGAAAAAAAAGCAATATTGTTTGCTATAATAAATATCCCCCCCAAAAAAAATATATATATATATATATATATACGTGAGGAAGTCGGCAAGTGGTTAAATTAAATGCACGATAGTTTTCTTCATTTAAAGGGGTTGTAAAGGTAAATGTTTTTTTACCGGCGGAGGCGTCAAAACGTCATTTCCGCCCAGCGTCTTAAAGAGACAATTATTATTTACATTATTTCTTTTTTTTTTTTCTTTTTTTTCATTTAAGCCTAAATATGAGATGTGAGGTCTTTTTGACCCCAGATCTCATATTTAAGAGGACCTGTCATGCTTTTTTCTATTACAAGGGATGTTTATATTCCTTGTAATAGGAATAAAAGTGATACATTTTTTTTTTTTTTTTTTTCAGTGTTAAAAGTTATAAAATAAAAATAAATACGAAAAAAAAAAAAAATTTTTTTTAAAGCGCCCCATCCCGACAAGCTCGCGCGCAGAAGCGAACGCATACGTGAGTAGCGCCCGCATATGAAAACGGTGTTCAAACCACACAAGTGAGGTATCGCCGCGATCGTTAGAGTGAGAGCAATAATTCTAGCCCTAGAACTCCTCTGTATCTCAAAAAATGCAACCTGTAGAATTTTTTAAACGTCGCCTATCGAGATTTTTAAGGGTAAAAGTTTGACGCCATGCCACGAGCGGGGGAAATTTTTAAGTGTAACATGTTGGGTACCATTTTACTCGGCGTAACATTATCTTTCACAATATGTAAAAAAAATTGGCCCAAATTTATTGTTGTCTTATTTTTTTTAATTCAAAAAAGTGAATTTTTTCCAAAAAAAAGTGCGCTTGTAAGACCGCCGCGCAAATATGGTGTGACAAAAAGTATTGCAATGACTGCCATTTTATTCTCTAGGGTGTTAGAAAAAAATATATAAAATGTTTGGGGGTTTTAAGTAATTTTCTAGCAAAAAAAAATGTTTTAGTCTCGTAAACACGAAATCTGAAAAACAGGCTCGGGGCTTAAGTGGTTAAGGTGAAAAAAAATTTGACAAAATTTTTTTTACTTACCTGACCCCTCGAAAGTCCCGTGCTTTCCCCCGTCATCCTCCTCGGTTCTCAGAATGGCTGTCGATTGGCTACACTAGATGGATTGAAAGCAGTGCAGCCATTGGCTGGCACTGCTGTCAAACACATCCAATGACGCGACGTGCCGGGGGTGGGGCTATGGCCGCCGATGTATCACGGGAGCCGTCTGCAAGAGCTTTCCACCATGTGAGCTTGCATGAAGGTGGAAAGCTCTTGTGAGGAGGAGGAGAGACAGCCTCCGAGGGACCCCAGAAGACGTGAATTGGGGCCACTCTGTGAAAAACTAGCTGCACAGTGGAGGCAAGTATAACATGTTTGTTATTTAACCACTTAAGACCCGGACCATTATGCAGGTAAAGGACCTGGCCAGTTTTTGCGATTTGGCACTGCGTCACTTTAACTGACAATTGCGCGGTCGTGCGACGTGGCTCCCAAACAAAATTGGCGTCCCTTTGTTCCTACAAATAGAGCTTTCTTTTGGTGGTAGTTGGTGACAATTTTGAAAAAAAAAACATTTTTTTACTTTTTGCTATAATAAATATCCCCAACAAAGATATACATTTTTTTCCTCAGTTTAGATTGATACGTATTCTTCTATATATTTTTGGTAAAAAAAAAAAAATATCACAATAAGCATTTATCGATTGGTTTGCGCAAAATGTATAGCGTTTACAAAATAGGGGATAGTTTTTTTGCATTTTTATTAATATTTTTTTTCCTACTAATGGCGGCGATCAGTGTTTTTTTTTCCATGACTGCGACATTATGGCGGACACATCGGACAATTTTGACACATTTTTGGGACCATTGTCATTTTCACAGCAAAAAATGCTATAAAAATGCATTTACTGTGAAAATGACAATTGCAGTTTGGAAGTTAACCACTAGGGGGCGGTGAAAGGGGTTAAGTGTGACCTCATATGCGCTTCTAACTGTAGGGGGGGCGGGGGGAACGTAAACGCATGCGTCGCGCAAGCGTAAAAACATTGATTGCGACACACGTTACATATTGTTGCGCACGTCGGAGTGAGAGCAAAAATTCTAACACAAAACCTCCTCCGTAAAACTAAACGGATACCTATAGGGGGCTTTTGAAGAATTGTCTATAGAAAACACAGGCTACTGGCGTGACGCCATTTCACAGGCGCACATAAATTTAAGATTTGGCATGTTGGGTATCTATTTACTCTTCTTTTATATTTTACCAAAAATGTGGGTAATTTATTGCGTTTGTTTGCCCTAAAAATCACGTTAGTGTGTTTTTTACTGAAATGTGTAAAATTGTAACCTTTGCAGTAATATCATGTGACTTATAATATATAAATATATAATATTTGTGGGTTTTGTGTAATCTTCAGGCCCAAAATTATTTTTTAAACGTGTGTGCAAAAAAACGCAAAAACGGCTCTGGCAGAGAAAGGGTTAAATAGCCCGAGAGAAAGGGTTAAATAGCCCGTCTGGCACCAAAAACGTCTGCCTTGAAAAAGTATTCATACCTGTTCTGTTTGTTCACCAAAGCTGGGGAAATTGGGACAGTGACGTCATAAGTGGAGTGGTCACCGGATGACATCACCCGATGACCCCACCCCAATATAAGTCATTGCGCACACGACATTACAGCGGGAGAGAGTGTTGCATCAACATCAAAAGAAGAGCAGAGAAGAGAAGACCGGGCAAAAGAGCAGAAGATAGCGGAGGAGACCCGGGAAAAGACACCGGAAGAATCCCCCAAAGTCGGAAGAGACCCCGGAACTGCCTAATAAATTACTTTAAAAACCTGTGTAGTGCGTTTTATTTTTGACGCTTTTTTTCCCCCCAGGTGAATGGGTAGGGGTACTATGTAGGGAGCCAGGATCTGGGGGCCCCCTTATTCCGATAAACCCCACGCCCGCAGACTCCAACAACCAACAGCCAGGGTTGTCGGGAAGAGGCCCTTTTCCTCATCAACATGGGGGACAAGGTGTTTTGGGGTGTGCGCTCGCTTGTCCCCACCCCTTTCCTGACCGGTCGGGCTGCATTCTTGGATAAGGGTATGGTACGGATTTTGGCGTAGGGTATTCCCCTTAAAACCCCGCCCCCGGAAACCCCCTGTGTATCAGCTGCTACGGCAAGAATGGAAATCACACGCCCAGCACTGTAGCGTCAATATTGACGTCACATGCTGGGCGGGATTGCGTGGCGCCGATGCGCTGCAAGCGCAACCCCCGACACCCCTGCCCTCCCCAGGGGGGGAAGAGACAGGGGACGACAAAGAGGCAGCGCATGGAGCGCATCGCAACTCCCGATAATGCAGGAACATGAGCGACCCCAGACATACAGAGAGCCACAAATAAATCCCAGAACCATGGTAACAAAAATGCTGACAAAAAAAACTCATGGGCATAGGGTGATCATGCCCTGAGTGTGTCCAACCCTGACCAGGTACATTGCCCGTCCGTGGCTAAACAACCCAACACCTAGGTGGTAGGGGAACACTGCCTACCCTGTCTAGCAAGCCTCTATCCCTATGCAGAGAATAAGAGGGGGGAGTTTGGGACTTTGAATGAGACACATATGTAGTGCACCTCCATCCCTGGTTCAATATTGGAAAAAAAGGGGGAAATTTGGAACTTTAAATGAGGCTGCAGGCATGGTGTGGGTAATAAGGGAGGTACATATTTATTAATAGAAAAAAACAATCATTTCGTATAAATGTCATTTCATAATGCAAGTGCATAATAAGCAGTAAAGGTACAACAGTGCATAACCTAACGCCCGCTAGTGGTCTGAATAGAACAATGGATACAATATACAAATTAACATATGTACAGATGTCGCATTAGGCAGCATTCGCGAGGAATATAAAAGAAGTAAAAACAACTGAGACCATGGAAAAAGGATTTTTTGTTGTGTTCATCAATATCAAAACTATGATAGGGATACATATCCGCATCTCTCGTGCCCGACGCGTTTCGTGTCCGTGACACTCATCAGGGGCTGATGCAAAGGATATCTACAGAGTAAACAGTGTAAAATATAATTAATATGTCTAATGATGATCAAATTAATTAACAATGGTAAAGAGTAAACAGTGTAAAATATAATTAAAGCGGATGTCCCATTAAAAAAGTATATTAAAAGCCAGCAGCTACAGATACTGCAGCTGCTGACTTTTAATATTAGGACACTTACCTGTCCTGGAGTCCAGCGGCGTCCGCAGCAGAGGACGAGCGTTCGCTCGTCTCTCTGCTGCTCCCCCGCTTTAATAGGTCTAATGATGATCAAATTAATTAACAATGGTAAAGATGGAACATGGAGGTCCATCTTGGGTACTTACATGGAATCTAGGAGGTCAGTGTGGTAAGTATGGAGCTGAGGCCAAAATCATCATTAGACGTATTAATTATATTTTACTCTGTAGATATCCTTTGCATCAGCCCCTTTTTTCGATGGTCTCACTTGTTTTTACTACTTTTATATTCCTCGCGAATGCTGCCTAATGCGACATCTGTACATTTGTTAATTTGTATATTGTATCCATTGTTCTATTCAGACCACTAGCGGGCGTTGGGTTATGCACTGTTGTACCTTTACTGCTTATTATGCACTTGCATTATGAAATGACATTTATACGAAATGATTGTTTTTTCTATGTGGTTTCTGTAATTTGAGACATGCCATGCAAATTTATGATTAATAAATATGTACCTCCCTTATTACCCACACCATGCCTGCAGCCTCATTTAAAGTCCCAAATTTCCCCCTTTTTCCCCAATATTGAACCAGGGATGGAGGTGCACTACATATGTGCCTCATTCAAAGTCACAAACTCCCCCCTCTTATTTCCTTCTCCCTAAGCCACCAGTGACCCCCAAAGCGGGTCACACATGCGCTCTGCCCTCCCGTGACCTGGTACCCACCGTCCTGGGATGCCATGATGATGGTGTACAAGTCTCCAGTGTGAGGGCTATAGGTAAACTCGCACTCAGCTTCTTTGGCCTGATTGGAGGAAAAGCAGCAGAGGCGATCCAGACCCCAGCACCAGACAAAGATCAGGGTGGCCCCTGCATGGTTGCATGGTGGGCCCACAATGCATGGACACTGCCCCGTCACCTCTGCCGCCCTCCCTATTCATGTGCCCGGCCCCTTTCAGGACACCGGACACATGAAATACTATGGCGGGGATAGGCGGGGTGTGTATTTTGAAGCACGTGATTAGAGCCAGAGGCTATTTTCACATTAAAGTTCCTCCTTGCCAATCAGCAGGCAGGTCAGTAAAACCTGTCTCCCGATTGGCCAAAGCTTTAGGCCAGTGATGGCAAACCTTGGCCCCCTAGATGTTTTGGAACTACATTTTCCATGATGCCCCACTACACAGCAGAGTGCATGAGGATCATGGGAAATGTAGTTCCAAAACATCTTGGGTGCCAAGGTTCGCCATCACTGCTTTAGGCGATCCTTTTGGATGCCTAACGCTTTTGCGGAAAAGGAGACATGGTGGAGGAAGCCTGAGGAGCCGAGTGGACACAGGAGCCACAGCCGTCGCTACAGAAGAGTGGGAGGAAGTGCCGTCATTCAATAAGTGCCGCCACACCCGGTCACCCCCCCCAGGGAGGAGGTTTGTTTGGGATTAGTGAAGCGACAGCTGGGGGATGCGGCTGACTGCATTTGACGGGCACAAGTGGCTGTGTATGACGGGCACAAGTGGCTGTGTATGACGGGCACAAGTGGCTGAGTATGACGGGCACAAGTGGCTGAGTATAACGGGCACAAGTGGCTGAGTATGATGGGCACAAGTGGCTGAGTATGACGGGCACAAGTGGCTGTGTACGGCGGGCACAGTGAGGCTGCAATTGCTCCCCCAAAACGGAGGGCTGCTCTCTACAGCTGGGACGATGGAATGGGGGGCTGATCCCTACAGCTGGGAGGACTGAGGGCTGATCCCTACAGCTGGGAGGATGGTGGTGGGGGGTGATCCCTACAGCTGGGAGGATGGTGGTGGGGGCTGATCCCTACAGCTGGGAGGATGGTGGTGGGGGCTGATCCCTACAGCTGGGAGGATGGTGGTGGGGGGTGATCCCTACAGCTGGGAGGATGGTGGTGGGGGTGGATCCCTACAGCTGGAGGATGGTGGTGGGGGGGATCCCTACATGGTGGTGGGGGGGTGATCTGGGAGGATGGTGGTGGGGGGGGTGATCCTACAGCTGGGAGGATGGTGTTGGGGGATGATCCCTACAGCTGGGAGGATGGTGGTGGGGGGTGATCCCTACAGCTGGGAGGATGGTGGTGGGGGGTGATCCCTACAGCTGGGAGGATGGTGGTGGGGGGTGATCCCTACAGCTGGGAGGATGGTGGTGGGGGGTGATCCCTACAGCTGGGAGGATGGTGGTGGGGGATGATCCCTACAGCTGGGAGGATGGTGGTGGGGGGATGATCCCTACAGCTGGGAGGATGGTGGTGGGGGGATGATCCCTACAGCTGGGAGGATGGTGGTGGGGGGATGATCCCTACAGCTGGGAGGATGGTGGTGGGGGTTGAGCCCTATAGCTGCAAGGATGGTGGTGGGGGTTGATCCATACAGCTGGGAGGATGGTGGTGGTGGGGGGTGATCCCTACAGCTGGGAGGATGGTCCCGTGTACATGGAGCCTAAAAAAATAAAAAAATACAGAAGAGCGGAACTTTACGCCCCTGAGTCCTATGCGCGTGCCTGGCGGGTACGATCGCGGCCGGGCACACACAATCGCTCGTTACAGAGCGGGGAACGGGAGGTAAACACACAGCTCTCGATCCTGTCAGCGGGGGAAACGCTGATCTTCTGTTCATACAATGTATGAACAGAAGATCAGTGATTTTCCCTAGTGAGGCCACCCCCCCATACAGTTAGAACACACCCAGGGAACATACTTAACCCCTTCCCTGCCCCCTAGTGTTAACCCCTTCACTGCAAATGGCATTTTTATAGTAATCCAATGCATTTTTATAGCATTGATCGCTATAAAAATACCAATGGTCCCAAAAATGTGTCAAAAGTGTCCGAAGTGCCCGCCATAATGTTGCAGTACTGAAAAAAAAAAAAACGCTGACCGCCGCCATTACTAGTAAAAAAAAAAAAAAACATAAAACTACCCCCTATTTTGTAAACACTTTAACTTTTGCGCAAACCAATCAATAAAGGCTAATTGCGATTTTTTTTAATGAAAAATATGTAGAAGAATACGTATCGGCCTAAACTGAGAAAAAAACAAAACATTGTTTTATATATTTTTGGGGATATTACAGAAAAAGTAAAAAATATTGCATTTTTTTCAAAATTGTCGCTCTATTTTTGTTTAAAGCGCAAAAAATAAAAACCGCAGAGATGATCAAATACCACCAAAAGAAAGCTCTATTTGAGGGAAAAAAAGGACGCCAATTTTGTTTGGGAGCCACATCGCACGACTGCGCAATTGTCAGTTAAAGCGACGCGGTGCCGGAAGCTGAAATTTCACCTCGTGAGGAGGGGGGTATATGTGCCCAGTAAGGAAGAGGTTAAAAAGAAAATATATGACCCCATCTCACCTGTACAGTCAGATGCAGTGTGATGACTTTTTTTTTCTATGTAAATACCGTGTTTCCCCAAAAATAAGCCCCAGTTTAACTGCTTACCGTCCAGCGCACGACTATGTACGTCGACAGCATGGCACGGACAGGCAGAAGGACGTTTATATACGTTCCCTTTAAGATCACGGCATTGTGGACACGCACGCCGGCCGCGAGCTCCGCGGGTTCCTGCGGACTCAATCGCTGCGGGGTGCCTCATGGTGAGAAAGGACGGGGAGATGCTGATGGAAACAAGCATCTCCACACTCTGTATGCGACAATGACTGCGATCACCGCTTCCTGTAATCGGAAGCGGTGATCACTGTCTTGTCACACACAGCCCACCCCCCCTACAGTTAGAAGCACTCCCTAGGGCACACTTAACCCCTACAGCGCCACCTAGTGGTTAACCCCTTCACTGCCAGTGTCATTTTCGCAGTGATCAGAGCATTTTTATAGCACTGATCTCTGTAAAAATGACAATGGTTCCAAAAATTTGTCAAAAGTGTCCGATGTGTCCGCCATAAAAAAAAAAAAAAAAAAACACTGATCGCCATCATTACTAGTAAAAAAAAAATGATAAATTAATAAAAATGCCATAAAACTATCCCCTATTTTGTAGACGCTATAAATTTTGTGCAAACTGATCAATAAACGCTTATTGCGATTTTTTTTAATACCAAAAATAAGTAGAAAAATACATATCGGCCTAAATACATGACCCCGCCCCCTCTGACACACCCTCTGCTAAGTCACTGGGGAAGCCCAGTGACGTAGGTGAGGCGGGGTCACGCGACAGGTGGCCCCGCCTCACCTATAAAAGAAATGTCACTAGCTCCAGCCGCGTCATTCGCCGGGGTGTCTCCGGTGGAGACAGGCGGCCGGTGATCTGACGATATGGTTTCTCCCATCAAGATGCTTCCTGGCGTGACTGCGCAGGCGCAATCCTTGCCGACGGAAATCACCGAACCTCCAGGGCGACGTGGCTCTTTTTTTTTTTTAAACATCCTCCAATCCACGGGGATGTTAAGGAATGAGCCTGGATGCCGCCCGAGGTTCGGAGATTTCTGTCGGCAAGGATTGCGCCTGCGCAGTCATAACAGGAACCATCTCGATAGGGGAACCATACCGACAAGTCACCGGCGATGCTGCGCTCTGGATCCTGGACCTGAAATGATCTTCTCATCACTGGACCCCGGCAGAGAGGAGATCACCCGTCGCTGGATACAGACAACGTTGGAGCGGGGCCCGAGAGAGGATTACCACCGCTGGATTTTTTTTTCTTTTTAATAAATGACTTTTCCCAGGGTGTGTGTGTGTTTTATTTACACTTCCTTTGTAAAATGGTAGGGGTACAATGTACCCCATTACCAATTCACATGGGGGGGCAGTATCTGGGGGTCCCCTTTGTTAAAGGGGTCTTCCAGATTCTGATAAGCCCCCGCCCGCAGACCCCCACAACCAACGGCCAGGGTTGTGGGGATGAGGCCCTTGTCCTCATCAACATGGGTACATCCTCCCCATGTTGAGGGCAAGTGGCCTGGTGCGGTTCAGGAGGGGGGGGGGCGCGCTCTCTCGTCCCCTTTTCTGTGGCCGACCAGGTTACGTGCTCGGATAAGGGGTCTGGTGTGGAATTTTGGGGGAATTCCACGCCATTTTTTTTAAAATTTGTGGTGGAGTTCCCCTTAAAATCCACACCAGAACTGAAGGGTCTGGAATGGATATTTGGGGGGAACCCCCACGTCATTTTTTTTAAATTAACGGCGGGGTTCCCGTTAATATCCATACCAGACCTGAAGGGCATGGTAATTGAATTTGGGGGGACCCCCACGCTTTTTTTTTTAATATATTTTTTTATGAATGAATTCTCTCTGAATTACCGGGAGCTGACAATTCATTATAGCCGCGAGTCAGACTGACCCCCCCCCCCCCACCAGTGACATACAATCTGACCCCCCCTCCAGTGACATACAATCTGACCCCCCCCCCCCAGTGACATACAGACTGCCCCCCCAGTGACATACAGACTGACACCCCTCCCCCCAGACTGACCCCCCCCTTGACGTACAGATTGACCCCCCCTGACATACAGACTGAGCCCCCCCGACATGACCCCCCCCAGACTAACCCCCAGTGACATACAGACTGACTCCCCTCCCAGTGACATACAGACTGACTCCCCTCCCCCAGTGACATACAGACTGACCCCCCCCCCCCACCAGTGACATACAGACTGCCCCCCCCCCCCAGTGACATACAGATTAAAACCCCCCGTGACATACAGACTGACCCCCCTCCCCCAGACTGACCCCCCCCTGATGTACAGATTGACCCCCTTTGACATACAGACTGACCCCCCCCCCCCCCGACCCCCCCCCAGACTGACCCCCCCCCCCTGACGTACAGATTGACCCCCAGTGACATACAGACTGACTCCCCTCCCAGTGACATACAGACTGACCCCCCCCCCCAGTGACATACAGACTGACCCCCCCCCCAGACTAACCCCCCTTGACGTACAGATTGACCCCCCTGACATACAGACTGACCCCCCTCCCCCCCCCCCAGTGACATACAGACTGATCCCCCTTGACCCCCCCTGACATACAGACTGACCCCCCCTGACATGACCCCCCCCCAGACTAACCCCCAGTGACATACAGACTGACCCCTCCCAGTGACATACAGACTGACCCCCACCCCCAGTGACATACAGACTGACCCCCCTCCCCCCAGAGACATACAGACTAACCCCCCTCCCCCCAGACTACCCCACCCGACCCCCCCTTGACATACAGACTGACCCCCCCCCTGACACACTGACCCCCCCCCCCAGACTAACCCCCAATGACATACAGACACCACCCCTCCCAGTGACATACAGACTGACTCCCCTCCTGTGACATACAGACTGACCCCCCCCCCCAGTGACATACAGACTGACCCCCCCCCTAGTGTCATAACAGACTGAACCCCCCCCCCCCCCGCAGTGACATACAGACTGACCCATGTGAAATACAAACTGACCCCCCCTTGACATACAGACTGACCCCCCCCCAGTGACATACAGGCTGACCCCCCCCCCCCCCCCGTGAAATACTCACTGCCCCCCCTTGACATAACAGACTGACCCCCCCAGTGACATACAGACTGACACCCCCCCCCCAATGACATAACGACTGACCCCCCCCCCAGTGACATACAGACTGACCCCCCCTGTGAAATACTCACTGCCCCCCCAGTCATATAGACTGACCCCTCCCCCCCTTGCCATACAGACTGACCCCCTCCCCCCAGACTGACCCCCAAAAAATACAGACTGACCCCCCCTGACGTACAGATTGACCCCCCCCCCCAGACTAACCCCCAGTGACATACAGACTGACCCCTCCTAGTGACATACAGACACACCCCCCCCAGTGACATACAGACTGACCCCCCCCCCCCAGTGACATACAGACCGACTCCCCTCCTGTGACATACAGACTGACCCCCCCCCAGTGACATACAGACTGCCCCCCCCAGTGACATACAGACTGACCCCTCCTAGTGACATACAGACTGACCCCCCCCCCCAGTGACATACAGACTGACCCCCCCCCAGTGACATACAGACTGACACCCCCAGTGAAATACTGCCCCCCCTTGACATACAGACTGACCCCCCCCCCCCCAGTGACATACAGACTGACCCCCCCCCCAGTGACATACAGACTGACACCCCCCCAGTGACATACAGACTGACACCCCCCCCCCAGTGACATACAGACTGACACCCCCCCCCCCCCAGTGACATACAGACTGACCCCCCCCAGTGACATACAGACTGACCCCCCCAGTGACATACAGACTGACCCCCCCCAGTGACATACAGACTGACACCCCTCCCCCAGTGACATACAGACTGACCCCCTCCCAGTGACATACAGACTGACACCCCCCCCCCCCCCCAGTGACATACAGACTGACACCCCCCCCCCCCAGTGACATACAGACTGACACCCCCCCCCCCCAGTGACATACAGACTGACACCCCCCCCCCCCAGTGACATACAGACTGACACCCCCCCCCCCCCCAGTGACATACAGACTGACCCCCCCCCCCCGTAGGTAGCCTATACAGCTTGTTGCTTTACCTCTGTTGGGAAAAGCCTGTGTCCCCTCGCCGTGTCCCCCGCTGTCCCCCAGATGGAGTCAGGTCCAGTCTCGCTGCGTAACTCTGCTGTGTTCCTCGGCGGGAGCTCTCAGTGCGTGATGGGTTAATTAAACACCAATGTGTTCGCGTGCAGTAAAATCGGCACATGCGCAGTGGGTGCAAGTTAAACAGCTATTCATGAAATAGAGTTGACTGCTACAAAGTAACGTGACATGATGACCTAGCCAGTCCCTCCTCCACCCGCTGTGGGAGCGCGCGCTGAAAGTCATGTCTATGAGCAGAGCGCGGGGCGGAGACACGCCCACTCAACGGCTTTCCGATAAGGTGGGGGGAAGCTGTCTGTTGGGGCTCTATGTAAAAAAAAAAAAAATCAGTCTTTCCTCTATACATGCGGGCAGCGCGGTTGGTGTAATGGTTAGCATTACTGCCTAGCAACTAGAAGGTCCCGGGTTCGAATCCGATCCTCGGCGTCTAGTCTGTCTGGAGTTTGCATGTTCTCCCTGCGTCTTGCGTGGGTTTCCTCCGGGTACTCCGGTTTCCCCCACACTTCCAAAGACATGCTGATAAGCCAATCAATGTTCTCCTCACTAGATTGTCCCTGTGCTGTGGGGTGTGTGCTGTGGGGTGGTTAGGTGTGTGAACGGCACAAAAGGGGTGGTGGGTGGTGTGTGAACAGCACAAAAAAACATGAATGTGCTGTGTGTGGGGTGGGTGTTGTGTGAATGTGACGTTCAAAACAGGTGGTGGGTGGTGAACAGCACAAACATTTTACCAACAACTGACATCCCAGAGAATTATCTGGCGGTTGTTGGAATACTTTATTTATGTCACACTAAAAATTGCGCAGCGACTTCCAAGCGCCTTTTTTTTTTAATTTTTTGAAGTTAAGTTAAAAAAAATTAAAAAAAAGTGTAAGACGACAGTAAAGTTAGCCCAACTTTTTTTTATTATTGTCTAAGATATTATGCCAAGTAAATTGATACCCAACATGTCACACTTCAAAATTGTGCCCGCTCGTGGAACGGCGATGACAAACTTCGACCCTTAATCTCCGTAGGTGACGTTTAACCACTTAAGCTCCGGACCTTTAGGCAGCTAAAGGACCCGGCCAGGTTTTGCGCTTCGGCACCGCGTCGCTTTAACAGACAATTGCGCGGCCGTGCGACGTGGCTCCCAAACAAAATTGGCGTCCTTTTTTTCCCCCCACAAATAGAGCTTTCTTTTGGTGGTATTGGATCACCTCTGCGTTTTTTTTTTTTTTTGCGCTATAAACAAAAATAGAGAGACAATTTTGAAAAAAAACGGAGTTAGTCTTACCGGTAACTCTCTTTCCAGGAGTCTTCCAGGACAGCCCTGAGATATATGGCTCCTCCCTCCGGGACAGGAAACACATTCCCCCAAATCATAAAAGGAGGTCCTCCAGGCCTTCTCCTCAGTTCATCCAAGAATTCCTGAAGGCTCTGAAAAACATAACATACTAACACATCGTCAGTACACATATCCAACTCCTGTTTACAAACTATAAACTCTGGGTGGGAAACCGGGCTGTCCTGGAAGACTCCTGGAAAGAGAGTTACCGGTAAGACTAACTCCGGTTTTCCCCCCTCGTCTTCCAGGACAGCCCTGAGATGATAAACAAGAAACTTACTTGTCAGGGTGGGGTAGCCGCCTGGAGGACCCTTCGGCCAAATGACTGATCCTTCTCAGACATCAAGTCCAGGCGATAGTGCTTGGCGAAGGTCGTATAGTTTGACCACGTTGCCGCCTTACAGATTTCTTCCGGAGAGGCTCCGGCCTTTTCCGCCCAGGAACTCGAAACCGCTCTAGTAGAGTGTGCTTTGACAAATGGGGCTTGCTTCCCCTCTAACTCATAAGATTTAGCTATCGCTAACCTGATCCACCTGGCAATAGAAGACTTAGATGCTTTTTGCCCTTTCTTAATCCCCGAAAAATTAACAAAAAGAGAATCAGACTTCCTGAGTTCCTTGGTTACCTTTAAATAAATTAAAATACATCTCTTAACATCTAGAGATGTCCCCTCTGAGCTCGAGGGAGACAAAAAAGTCGGAAGGACAATGTCCTGAGTCCTGTGAAATGAGGACGCTACCTTAGGGAGAAAACTGGGGTCTGTCTTCAACACAACTCTATCCTCATAAATTAACAAAAAAGGCTCTCTGATAGAAAGCGCCTGAAGGTCACTTACCCTCCTGGCGGAAGTGACTGCTACCAACAGAACTGTCTTAAGGGTTATCCATTTTAAGATAGATTCCTCCAGAGGCTCAAATGGCCTAGCTGACAATGCTTTAAGTACCAAAGAGAGATCCCAAGGAGGACAGGGTGAGATCTTCACCGGCCTAGATCTAGACAAGGCTTTGAAAAAATTCTTAATAAAAGCATTCTGCTGAAGGGAACATTGAAGAAAGACACTAAGGGCCGCAACCTGTACTTTTAAGGTACTTGGGGATAGACCCATGTCTACTCCTGCCTGCAGAAAATCTAGAATGGCTGGGACCTTTGGTTGATCAATTTTTCGCTCTTCTAACCAGGAACAAAATTTTTTCCAGAATTTGACATAAATTTTTCTAGTAACCGGTTTTCTGCACTGAATCAGGGTTTTGATTACTTTCTCCGAGAAGCCCTGTGTTCTCAGCAACTGTTCCTCAGATACCACGCAGTTAGTTTTAGTCTGTCTACCTGCGGATGAAGAATGGGACCCTGTGATATTAGATCCCTCCTGCTGGGAAGATGAAATGGGGAGAGAATGGCCAGCCTTTTCAGAATGGCAAACCAAGGTCTTTTCGGCCAAAAAGGAGCAACCAAAATTAGATCGGTTCTTTCCGTCCGAAATTTCTGAAGGACTGCTGCTATCATCCTTATTGGAGGGAAAGCGTAGCAGCTGTTGAACTTCCATGTCTTGGAAAAAGCATCTATCCCTGTAGCCCTGTCCCCTGGATGGATCGAGAAGAACTGTATTACCTTCTTGTTCTTTTCGGAGGCGAAAAGGTCCACCTCCGGTTGACCCCACTTCTGCACTATTTGAGCGAAAACCTCCTCGTGTAGTGCCCACTCGTCCTGACTCACCTGTTGACGGCTCAGATAATCCGCTAGGGAGTTCTGGGTGCCCTTTAGGTGGACCGCTGTCAGTGAAGCCAGATTTGTTTCTGCCCAGGAAAAAATTTCGTTGGCTATAGCCTGAAGAGCAGGACTTCTCGTGCCCCCCTGCTTGTTCACATATGCCACAGTTGTTGCATTGTCTGTGCGAACCTGCAGATGTCGCCCTTTCAGGGTTGTCTGAAACACTTCGATTGTTTTCAGGACTGCCAGGAGTTCTCTCTGGTTTGAGGAACGTCCTGCCTCTCTTGGAGACCATGTTCCCTGGGCCACTGCCTCCCCCAGGTGGGCTCCCCACCCCCAGGCACTGGCATCTGTAGTTACTATTGTTTCTACCGGCAGGGTCCAGGTTAGACCCTTGTCTAGATTTTTGCGCGTTCGCCACCACCATAGAGTCCTTTTGACTCGGGATGAGATTGGAATCTGGACCTCCAAGTCTTGCCTTTGGCCACTCCAAAACCGAAGCATTAGTTGCTGCAACGGACGTTGATGGAACCTCGCCCAGGGTACCGCTGGAAAACATGCCGTCATAAACCCCAGTACTCTCATAACTTGTCTGACCGAAGCCTCTCGGTTGGACTGTAACTGGGCTGCTGCTTGCTCTACCTTTACCATCTTTTCTTCTGGAAGATAAAATTTTCTCACTACAGAAGATATCCTGTAACCTAGGTACAGAACCTCCTGAGATGGGGTCAGTTGAGACTTGTCTCGGTTGATTATCCAGCCGAGAGAGGAGAGAAAGTTCTTAGCTTCCTGCAAATCCTCTTCCAGCTGTTGGGCTGATCCTGCCACGAACAGGAGATCGTCCAGATAAGGGATTACAATTATCGCCTTGTTTCTCAGCGGTGCTAGAGCCTCTGCCAGGATCTTTGTGAAAATTCTTGGCGATGAGGACAGACCAAAGGGAAGAGCTTGAAACTGGAAATGTTTGATCTCCGAGTTCACATTCACCGCTACCCTGAGGAACTTTTGGAAGTCCCCATGAATTGGGACGTGCAAGTAGGCATCCCTGAGGTCCAGGGTGGCCATGTAACACCCTGGAAATAGAGATCTTGCCACTGTGAAAATTGACTCCATCTTGAACTTTTTGTATTTTACAAATTTGTTCAGGGGACGAAGATTCAAGATCATTCTGAATTTTCCCGATGGCTTTTTTACTACAAATACATGGGAATACGTCCCTAGACCCTGTTCCTTTTGTGGGACCTGAATTAGAACTCTTTGGTCTACTAATTCCCCTAGAGATAGGCCCAAGGCCTCTGCCTTCTCTCTGTCCCTCGGGAGCTGGGTAATCAGAAAACTTGGAGGGGGTGTCATCGTGAACTCCAACTTGTATCCGTTCCTGATTATGTTTAAAATGAACGGACTTGAAGTTGCCCTGGTCCATTGTGGGAGAAACTGCCCCAATCTTCCTCCCACCGGGACGCAAGAGTCACTGTGGCTTGGGGGTGGTTTGAGGAGGATTAAACAATATTCCTCCTCTCCCCCTACCTTTATGGCCTGCCCAGTGTTTCTTTGGTTGGCCTTCCTTTTGCAGGTTTTGTTTGAAACCTCGAAAAAAACGTCTTCCTTCCGCTTTTTTCTTTCTCTCAGGAAAAGTCTTTTTTCTGTCCTGGGTCCTTTCTAGCGCTTCTTGTAGTCCTGACCCAAACAGGTGGTCACCTGAAAAGGATAACCCACAGAGTTTTAACTTGGAGGCGGCATCACCCGTCCAAGTTTTCAGCCACACTGATCTTCGGGCTGCGTTTACCAAGGCTGCTGATCTGGCTGCCAATTTAACTGATTCTTCAGAGGCATCCGCCAGAAAGCCTACCGCTTTAAAAAGAAGAGGGAAAGATTTTAATATTTCCTGTCTGGATGTACCCGCCTGAATGTGGGTTTGCAACTGAGTAAGCCAACATTCTAGATTTCTAGCTACACAGGTTGCTGCCAGTGCGGGCTTCATACTTATTGAAGAGGTATCCCAAGCTCTCTTCAACAACAAGTCCCCTCTCTTATCCATCGGGTCCTTCAAGGCCCCCAGATCATCAAAGGCCAGATCCGTTTTTCTTGATACCCTGGCCAAAGGGGCATCTAATTTTTGGAACCTTGTTCCATGGCTGAGACCCATCCGAATCAAATGGGAATCTCCGTTTAAGGGAGCCTGAAAAGAATGGTCTTTTTTCAGGTTGTTCCCACTCCCGCAGAATTGTGTCAATCAGGGATTTATGTACAGGAAAAACCCTAGATCTATTTGCACTAGACCCCTGATACATGAGGTCGTGCTTGGAGAGCTGAACCTGTTCCTCACGGATCTCCAAGGTATCATAAATAGCCTTTAGTAGGTCTCCTACATCTTCCAAGGACAATTTATACCTAGTAGCCCTGGAGGAATCTTCTTCTGCCTCCGAATCTGATGCTGATCCTGCCTGAGAGGAAGCAATAGACCTAGGCGTCTGCTCCCTGTACTCCTCCTCCTCTTGAGTCTGGGACAGGGTAGGCATACTAGCTGCTCTAGGTAGGGACGAGGCGGGACCCTGCATCCTGTCTATCAGTCCTTTAAAAGACTGAAATGTGGACGCCATTTCCTCCTTAACAGAGGATAATAACTGACGGCAAGCAGTAACTGAGTCATCTTTTATCAGACTGCTAACACATTCTGGGCATAACGGCTTGTCCCAACTGGAACCTAGCTTTGTCCCACAGACGGCACACTTTCTTCTAGGCGGCTGTAGAGTTTTAATCTGCAACAAACATAAACAGAAAGCAAAAAAACTCCATTAACAAACAGCCTATGCCTGAACACCACTGTGCCTAGCTCCTAGAAGTGCCGTACCCACCACCAATCAGGTTCGCCACCCATGGGGGGTATCTTTGGCCAAGTAGACCAATCTCCCCCCCCAGAGTAAACCATGTGCTCTCACCAAGCTTACCTGGGAGGGACCGGTGCCAACCGAACCAGGGTCTGGATGTGCCGCTGCAGCTTCCATGGTTCTGGTGTTTTTGCCTCAGCGCTCCGAGATACACCACGGCTCCGGCTCCTACATAGCCACCGCCGCGCCTTCTTGAAACATGGGAACGATGTTTCCGGCGCCCCCTGATGACGCGCTTCCGCCCGGGACCTCACTTCCCTTCCTTGGAGCGCAGTGGCTCCGCCCCTCCAGCGTCGAACCCGGAAGTGCTGTATCCACAGCGCGGTCCATGGCGTCTCTCGCCTTTCACCGCTGCTTCCGGAGCCTGGGGCCTGAGCACACCGCCGTCAACCAGGGGTCCCACTCTCGCCGAGCCAAGGCAGCGGTGACCATCAGCGACGCTCTCTACCCCTGGGCCAGATGCGTGCTGTAGGGTAAGTTCAGCTCTCACTCCCACCAAGGGAGAAACTGGGGAAAAAAATAAAATAGCTACGTTCCCTAATGTGCTCCTTCCCGTCCGGCAGGAAACACAAAAACTGAGGAGAAGGCCTGGAGGACCTCCTTTTATGATTTGGGGGAATGTGTTTCCTGTCCCGGAGGGAGGAGCCATATATCTCAGGGCTGTCCTGGAAGACGAGGGGGGAAAATTAAATTTTTTTTACTTTTTGCTGTAATAAATATCCCTCAAAAATAAATTTTAAAACGTTTTTTCCTCAGTTTAGGCCGATACGTATTCTTTAACATATTTTTTGGTAAGCGCTTATCGATTTGATTTGCGCAAAATTTATAGCGTTTACAAAATAGAGGATAGTTTTATTGCATTTTTATTAATTTTATTTTTTTACTACTTTTCGTGACTGCAACATGGCGGACACTTCGGACAATTTTGATATGCACGCGACCCCATGGCTGGGCTTAAAGAGCCACATACATGTACGTGGATGTGCCCAGCCGTGCCATTCTGCCGACGTATATCGGCGTGAAGGGGTCCTTAACCACTTAAGACCCGGACCAATACGCTGGTAAATGACCCAAGGTGTTTTTGCGATTCGGCACTGCGTCGCTTTAACAGACAATTGCGCGGTCGTGCGACGTGGCTCCCAAACAAAATTTGCGTCCTTTTCTTCCCACAAATAGAGCTTTCTTTTGGTGGTATTTGATCACCTCTGCGATTTTTATTTTTTGCGCTATATACAAAAATAGAGCGACATTTTTGAAAAAAAAACACTATTTTTTACTTTTTGTTAAAAAAAAATCAAATAAACTAAATTTTAGTCAAACATTTAGGCCAAAATTTATTTAGCCACATGTCTTTAGTAAAAAAAAAAAATCGCAATAAAAAAAAATAGCTACCTAGCGGGAACAGCGACACTAATACAGCGATCAGAAAAATGATCGCTTAGTGACGCTGGCAATAGGGAGTGAAAGGGTTAACTAGGGCGGTGATCAGGGGGTTAAAACTTTATTGGGGGGGGTGGGGGGGCTATCCTGAACCTAACACTAACTGTTTTTTACAGTGCCTGTCACACTGACACTAAATGCAGTGATTAAATCACTGCATTCAGTAACACTGTGACAGGGGGGTGGGGGGGGCGATCACAAGGGGTTAATATGCCTATGTGAGTGTGTGTCAGTGTTGTGTTGGTGCACACTTACTTGTGATGTCTTCTCTCATCAGCAGCGCTGGGAAACAGCGCTGCGATGAGAGAATACATCATTTCCTCCTTCCTGTGTAAACACAGGAGGAGGAAGTGACAGGCTGGGAGCGCGCTCCCATTGGCTGGGAGCGATCGCGGGGGGGGCGGATATCACGGACATCCGCCCGCAGATCCCGGATCGCTCCCAGAGGTAGGGAGACCCCCGCACGCCGCGGAGGGGGTCCCGATGGGACCCCCGAACCGCACTCAGGCGGGGACGTAAATTTACGCCCTTGTGCCTGTACGTGCCATTCTGTGGCCGTATATGTGCGTGCGGGGGTCCTTAAGTGGTTAAAATTTCTACAGGTTGCCTGTTTTGAGTTACAGGTGAGGTTTAGGGCTAGAATTATTGCTCTTGCTCTACTGATCGCGGTGATACCTCACGTGTGGTTTGAACATCGTTTTTTTATTGGTGAGTTCGTGCCTGTGTTCCGTCAGAATCGGCGACCTGTCGCATTAGGTAACAGAAGGGGTGTTCCGTCAGTACGCCACAACGGCCATCTTGCTACACCTCGCCACGGTAAGGCTGCAGTCAGAAGGTGGCAGCGGACATCTTTTTGCTCACAGCCAAGACTTATTTTTACCAGTAGACTCGGCTTCTATAGTGAAATACAGAATTTTCAAATCCGTCGCACCAATTTGATGTTAAATTTTAAAAGCAGCAGTGTTCTGTCAGATAAGCAAACCTGTGAGATCAGCAGGCTGGCCGTTTTTTTTTAACTTCAACATCAAAACCGATCGTGTGTGGGGGGGGGGGGGGGGGGGCCCCATCGGCCTTTTCTCCCTCAGACTTTTTTCATCGGAAATTCCGATCGTGTGTGGGCCCCATCTGACTTTTTTCCATCTGTGTTTAGAAATAGAACATCAAACATGTTTTATTGATTTTTTCCGATGGGAAGAAGACGATAGGAAATTGCTTTAGTCTGTGTGCAACTCCGACAGAGAAGAAACCCACGCATGCTCAGAACCAAGTCGACGCATGCTCGGAAGCACTGAACTTAATTTTTCTCGGCTCGTCGTAGTGTTTGACCTCACCACGTTTTGGACGATCGGAATTTGGTCTGACAGTATAAGGCTTGAATGGATTTTCGACTAAAAATTCCATCGGATTTTAGGCCATCGGAAATTCCGATCGTGTGTATGGGGCATTACTGTGGCTGAGTGCGGGGTGCAAGAAGATAGCCGTTGTGGTGTTGTGCCGGAACGTCACTTCCGTTACCTAATGTGTTGGGTTGCCGATTCTGACAGAACACCTGCCATCTATAATCTCATGGTCTGCCCCAGGAAACACTGTGACCTATTATTTTGTTTAACAATTAAAGGGGTTGTAAAGGAATTCCCCCCTAATGTCGCAGTCACGAAAAAAAAAAAAAAAAGTAGTAAAAAAATAAAATGAATAACAATGCAATAAAACTATCCTCTATTTTGTAAACGCTATAAATTTTGCGCAAACCAAAACGATAAGCGCTTACCAAAAAAATATGTAGAAGAATACGTATCGGCCTAAACTGAGGAAAAAATGTTTTTTTTTTATATTTTTGAGTGATATTTATTTTAGCAAAAAGTAAAAAATATTGCATTTTTTTCAAAACGACGATACTAAAAAAAAGTTGGGCCAACTTTACTGTCGTCTTATTTTTTTTATAAGTAAAAAAAAAAGGGTATTTAAAAAAAAAAAAAGGCGCTTG